>CM035603.1:1324077-1674077 GCA_020496755.1 Channa maculata
TTTTGGGGAGGGAGACGGAAGTGTCTGCCAACCAGCTCCACAGCTACTTCAACAGCATCACAACACCAGGACACAGTGGGCGGACACATCTGGAGAAACAATTCAAGGTGATGAGACATTACACAAAACAAAACATTATTACAATAGTAGCAAAACTTTAAACTTCTCACCACCAATTATATGAACCCTGATGAACCATCACATTAACAACAACAGTATGTGCTGATGTCAGCAACAACAACATGTCTCAACAGATTTCTCTTTTTTTAGCATTACATAACTTTTCCCGGCTTTAACATGATAATCAATGGGGCTGATGAGTTTACATCAGTGAGGAAATAGGCTATAGTACGTGACAACACTGGGCCTAACTTTAGCTCACTTAAAACCAAATTGAAATGTAAGCGTCTGCCAAATGACAAAGGGGGATAAAACAAGCTACCTTTTATTTTTAAGATTTTTTAAAAAAACCTATGCATGCCAACCTCTAGTATTCAGCCAGAGTTAATTTAATTGTGTAATGATCCTACCCTCACTCTGTTTTTCTTTTGTGATCCAGCTGGTAACACAATGCAACACCAGATTCATGGAATGCTTCAGCGCTCAGAAGGAGTGCAACAAAGAGAAAAACCGAAATTCCTCTGTGGTGCCATGTAAGTTTTAGACTCATGAAAAACAGTAGAACTTGGGGTAACTAAAGTTTGAGATGGAACAGCCTTCAGCATCAATAACTAAATACCTTTACAGTAAAAACAGCTGTAATTAGAAACGCAAACCGGCTGTTTTAAAGTTTCAGGGCAACTCTTTCTTCTTGCAGCGGTTTACGCCATTATCTCCAAAAAACAAGTTGTTCTTAGATTCTGCATGTAGTGCAACTCTCACTGTAAATTTATATTATTACACATTATTATATTATTTGATTTGCAGTAAACCTACAGAAAATGAATTTTTACCTAAAATATAGAATATAGAACCCTACTATGGATTTGGGATGTATATAGTTTACAAGGTGTCTGGTGTCATTGCCATTATTTAGCTACTATACTCATGGTTATCTGCAGCTGTTACGAAATCTGTTGACAGTCAATGGCTGTTCCACAGTCCATCAGCCAAGAACTACGGAGAACTCTCTACACTCAACCAGTAACAATTAAAGGCTGAATGAATGCACACAGTGTGACAGAAATGTGGTTTCTCTGTTCTAATAAAGTAGTAAATAATGTTGTTGTTTTTTTTTTCTCTCACTACCTCCCACCCCCTCTCTAACTGTGAACAGCGGAGCGAGCGAGGGTAGGACTAGCGCCTTTGCCCGGCATCAAAGGCACGGATTACATTAATGCCTCTTACATCATGGTCAGCACTTCCACTTCTTCTGTCAATCATTGATCTTTCCACTCTCTCCTTGATGTTTTATTTAGAGCAGGATACAGCAAGTCAAAACACTGTCAGTTAGCATCACTGCTTGTGTGTTTAAAGATTCGCTCTCTGAGTTTGTCAGAGTGATGCCCAGATTCCAGCATGTTCTACCAGCTCAGTACTGAGATTTTGACCCAGTGAAGTGAAGTAGGAATCATTTAGATATTTAGGGTTTAGGCACTGTGTGTTTGTTTGGCCGTTTGGCCGTAGCTCCAGCTTGTGCCTCGTGTATATTACATACCGTACATTTGGGTCACAGTGGTAAGTCTTTATGGAAAGCAGTAGATTAATACCCTTTGGAAATCCTTAATCAAATGACATCAAGAGATTTTTTAAGTCTCCAAAAAAAAAATGATCCAGTTTGGTTTGGAAGCCAAAGACAATAATGTCTCACTCAGTTTGAATGAATATTGAATGTAGCATGTTTTTAAAGGAAAACAATCACATCATGATGGTATTAGATTGTATACAATAACTTCAAAAAACGAATTTAAATTATTACAAAAGATATTTGCATCCATCTGTAGATCTATATTTCAAATGGATGCAATACATGGGAGAGTGGTACAGGTCAAGAAACACTGGATCCTACATTTCCCATTTTGCATCACTATACTAATTCAATATGCATGGATTTTCAACAAAAGAAGACTTGACTTCAATTGAACTTGAAGTCATCCAAATTAAGAGATAATGCACAGAGTACTTCATGCACCAATTTGTCATGAAAGGTTTCAATTAAAAAGAGCTGCGATACCCTCAATAACTTGACTGTGACATTCCCATTTTCTCATTTTAAAGCTCAAGAAGCAAAACACATCGTCCAACTGTTTCCACAGACTGAACAGCGCCGTCTATAACTAGCAAAGTTACCTTGAAGTGTAAAATTGGTGTATTGTCCCTTTAAAGTGTGACTAAACCCATAGCTCAGCTAATAGCAGTTCAGTATCATCCAGCACAAGCTGGTTTTAACCCTCAAAGCTCTGTTTAATACTTTAAAATGCAGCAAAATCAAATGTGCAGATGAATTCTTTTCTCAGTAAAGGTACAGTGTTGCCCATAATGTTGGAAAAAATATTTTTTTTACCTTCTCATGACATTGTTGTCACAATGTGATTTATTCTTGATAGATAAACTGTATATTATTCTTAAAAATGTATTGATCAATCTCTTCCAAACGTATCGCATTGAAAATTAAACCACAAAAAAACAAAATAATTCCAACTTTATTGGGAACAGTGTACATGTCCACACTGTTCATGCTGGTTCGGCATTATCTGAATTCAAATTCATGTGGCGTAAATGTTTGTCTTTACAGGGTTACTTTCGGAGTAATGAGTTCATCATTACCCAGCATCCTTTGCCCCACACCACAAAAGACTTCTGGAGAATGATCTGGGACCACAACGCACAAATTATTGTTATGCTGCCTGCCAACCATGGACTGGTAGGAAACACACACACGGAGATGCAGTAATGTGCAGGGGTTTAAGAGTCAGTCACTTACCACTATGACGGCCATGCACCTGCCTGTGTGTTTTTTGGATTTTAAGCCTGTGTTTAAAGTATTACGATTCATACATTCAGATGCATCACTGTGGTACGCACCATATGCACACAGATGCATATGGGCCTGACAGATCCGAGAAATTTACTGCAGATGGGCTGTCACAGGACTGACCACCAGAGAGGTCACAGGTCTGTGTGCATATGAATCATATGCACACAGAGACAAATGTATAACCACAGAAGCAGCTAAAGAAAGATCAGCACTGCAGCCGTGCACTGCGTCTCTGCACCTTCCATTCACATCGTTCATCAATAGGTGCTCCTTAATTAACTGGAACACTACCTAATTGAGTTGCCTTTAACAAGCCTGTAATTGAAAGCTAAGCTTGACATTTCCCACTTCATTCTCTAAAACTGGAACTTTTGGTTCACTTGCAACTTGGAGGGACTGAAATCCAAAAGAAATGAATGAAATTTATGCAGAAGAAGTCATTTCATAACACAGGGACTGCAAGACATGTTTAAATGACTAATTTTTATCAGTTTGCTTAATTTTTTTATTGACATAAAGTGGAACTTAAATGTTTACCCACTGGTTCTGTGTATACAGGATACTTAATAACACAGAATATGTAACACTGAATTCTGTCAGCTGGTGTTAAATGAATAAACACAGTCTGTATGTGCTCTTCCGCAGGCAGAGGATGAGTTTGTGTACTGGCCCAGTCGGGAAGAGGCCATGAACTGCGAGGCATTCACTGTCACCCTCATCAGTAAAGACCGAATCTGTCTGTCCAACGAGGAGCAGATCAGCATCCATGACTTCATCCTGGAAGCTACTCAGGTGTGTGTGTGTGTTAAATGGTAAATGGCCACTTATATAGCGCTTTTAGCCAAAGCGCTTAACAATGTTGACTCCCATTCACGCACACTCTCTCACGGCCGTGGCTGCCATGCAAGATGCTCACCTGACCCGCCGGGAGCAAATTGGGGTTCAGTGTCTTGCCCAAGGACACTTCGACACATAGCCAAGACCAGGGATCAAACTACTGACCCTTGTGGTCCCCTGGAAGACTGCCTTACCAACTGAGCTACAGCTGCCCCACTTGGTTTTAGTGCGTGTGTGTGTCCATACATTAATATCATTGTGATGAGACCATTTGTGCATTGTGAGAATAGTTTGGCTGGTCCTCACACCGTCAGCGGACTGTTTTAGGGTAAGACTTGGTTTTAGTGCTAAAGGAATAGGATCATGCTGGGCCCAAAAGTTAATTGTGCCTACTGACAAACAGGTGAGGGGGATTTTCTGACTCAAGGCTGGTGTGAACTGATCTGCCCAAATGCTCCTGTACTGTGAGGGGTTTACAGACACGATCATAATGCTACTCGGTGGCTCAGAATCCTCCTATTTTAAACATGTTTGATATTTATCATTTAGAATATGAAGCACAACCTTACATCAATATCTGTGGTCTTCCACATTTTTTAGTGGGTTAAAATTTTTGAAACCTATAATGAGCATCAGGCTTTTTGACATTTAGTGATTATTGCAACAGAAGAGAAACCAGATCCAAGCTTTAATAGGGCTGGAAGAAGCTGCAGTAATAAGCGCAGAACTTTTTGACCGCCGTCCACAGCCATGGTTAAAATAGTGGATTGACAACAGAGAGTTAAGTAAATGTATATAAGAAGAAAACTGTTGCTCCTGATTCTAAGGCTGGCAGGTGGAGATTTATAAATTCAAGACAGGTTGTCAGAGTGAGTGAAGACAAAGTGCTGAGTGTGATCAATGTTTTAAGCCTCCAGAGGAAATGGGTTCCTAGATCTCATTATTTTCAAAGCTGCTCACTCTCAAGTTTTGTATCCCTAGTGTATAAATTTCACTTGAGAGCAGAGTGAGTTCCTTTAGATTTGACCTGAATGCAGCACCTTCATTTCTCACTGTTGTTCATCTGACTCAACCGTGAAGTAGAACTATACCTAAAAGGCAGAAATGTTGAAATATGTCTGAAACTGTCATTCTCAACAAAATTACTCTTATTTTGGTTTTCCTTTCCAGCTTTACTTGGCTTATATTTGGTATTTCTTATGTTGTCTAATCTGAGCAGGGACATACCCCTCAACACACAACTTTAAGGCAAAATAGCTTATTCATTTCTTACAAAAAAAATAAATAAAAATATGAGTGCATTGGCATTTGAGCTGTGGTAGAAAGCTGATTAGAAACATGGTTACACATATACATGTCAAGGAAATCGGTGTTCTCCAGGGGAAGTCTCCCGAGGGAATCGGTCTTCCCTAATGCCTTAGCCTAAATACAGGGTAGTGGATTATGTCATTCAGTGTCATTGTTTTGGGCCAAACTCCAGTCACGTGTATCAGTTGAACATAACTGTTTTTAATCAAACATCCTTCATCTAGCCTCTCTCTTGCTTTCTTTCTGCCTGCCTCACCCACGCTCTGACAAACAGGATGACTATGTCTTAGAGGTTCGTCACTTTCAGTGCCCCAAGTGGCCGAACCCCGACGCGCCCATCAGCAGCACCTTTGAGCTCATCAATGTCATCAAAGAGGAGGCAGCCACCCGGGACGGACCAACCATCGTCCACGATGAGTCAGTGTGACATTTTCTTTTCCCTTTTATAATGTCACCGTATCACACTATGGACTTGAGCCCACAGTTTTGATTTAGTGAAACATGATATGTTCAAGATCATTGTATGTTGATCATTTACACTATTTTAAAATATAAGCTAATCCAAGATTGAAAGCCATAATTTGAAGTATTAACATTTTTCTTATCATTCATTCTTTGAATTGCAATAACAAACAATAGCTAGTCTTTTATGAAAGAATTCAAAATCAGCCTCTGTAGGATTTAACTGTAACATGATAATATTCATTCTATTTAAAGTGGTTGTTATCACCAGTATTGTGCACTCCCCCTATTGTGTATGAATTGTGTGAACAAAAACACAACTGACATATAGAAACACTGGGAAAATACGTTTTCTTTAAGTAAAGCTAGGAAACGCGTGTGTGGTTTTACTTTCACACGGCCATATTCATTCCAACAAGTGACAGTCCCTCTAACCCCCTGACACCTCCGACAATTGGCACTCCACAAATCTGCCCAATTAAACTTAATGAAAGTGTCTTTAGTATTGACACACATTAGTGTTCTTGAACGACACACTAATCCAGCAGCTCTGCTCATGTTTATTCATTAGAATAATGAAGATTGCTTGTCGCATCCTCAAGAAGAAAAGTGACTAATTGAGCACTTCATCTGGTTGCTATGGTGCAGCCAGCTTGCAGCACCTAAGAGATTGTCAGTTAGAGGCTCGTCCTAATTGTCTGTGCACTCATTATTCAGCCAGCCATGGGTTGTTAGCAGCAGTTTCTGCTGCTCTCCTGACAGGGCTGCTAATGGAAGTGGAGACCCTTTACATTGTGAAGGCGACCCGCCGTCCTCCAGAGAGGCTCACACCCGCTTGAGCTGTCATCCTCAGGTGGATGCAATTGCTAATAAATCTTTAATCTAAGATGTGACATGCCTGATCTGTGAGGGTCTTCACTCCCAGCCGGAGCTACTGCCACAGAGATTTCAAACACACCCAGAGGATTTATTCTGCAATAGATTTCAATCTGAAAGGACAGAGCAAATGAGCAAAACTACATCAGACCATTGGTGGAAACCGTTTAGAGGAAGTAAAGTGTTATAATTATGACAGCTGTGACATAAAATCTGAAGCAGCCTTCAAAATGGGAGAGTCTTCTTATGCTGTGGCACAATTGTTCTTCATATGCTTCCAATGACACAATGCCTGAATTGAGACATAGCCAACATGGTGTCCAGCCAAATCACACAAAGTGAAAAGTCCTCCGTCAGGGAGAAGAAACACTGTTTAGCAAGTAAGGAGAAATAAGAGAATACTGGTAAACAGTATCCCCTTATGTGTGTCATGTTCCAAAATATGAAAGGATTGGAGGTTTTTTAAACTATTTGACCAGCATACAAGCAACATCAACCTGTGTACCTACAACTTTATAAGTTATGGAGCCACAAACAAGGCCAAGACCTGGATAATTTAGAGTTGGTGGTGAAGCAACTTCCATGTAGACCTATCATATGCTTTCACTAACAGGCATAACCTAAAAGCTGCCCTCAACATGCTGTGAAGATAACATTAAATAACGATGGAAAGATAGATGGAAGAAAAACTTTTTACACATGTTGAACACATACAGTAATAATAACCTATAGTAACACTGTGCATCCAGCTGCTGCCAGGTGCTTTTTTTTTTTATTTGCAAATGTGTGTATAACAAGGATAACAAGGAGGCTGAGATACACCATTCACCAGCTGATCACGAGAAAATCATGAGGCAAAAAAAAGTTTCAATGTGCATAACTAAATTACATATGTTTCACAATGAGGAGCAAGAAAACAGAAGATAAGGGAAGAATTTGCAATCTAAGAGTCTGTTATTGATAGAAATGTAGGACATGGTATAGGAAGCTTTTGTAAATGAAGCATTCTGTTCTGCAACACCGTACTATAGCCTGTGGAGTCCTCCTGTAAACACAGAAAGTGCAAACGATATCAGAAGACTGACTTGAAATGTACATACAGTGCCATGAGTAGTTTCTCCCAGTTGAAACATTTCTGTAATTCTTCCATTCTTGTAAGAACAAGAAAGTTCATGGATTGAGACAAAATGTGAGCTGTATATTTAAAAAAAAGATTTCATTTTGATTACCCTAGAATCTTTCCTCTTGTGGTATCTGACAATACAAGCAGTACATTTCGGCCCCACTCCTGCTACACCTGTAAAAACAACTAAATCAATGGGATGTTGATGAACAAGTGAAGAAGCACAAGATAAAAATGTGATGAGAATTTTCTGATAATATTATGTTGCTAACAATAGACCCTCCGTTACTGTGTGTGTGTGTGTGTGTGTGTGTGTGTGTGCACATGTGCATGTGTCAGGTTGGGAGCGGTGTCAGCTGGCATGCTATGTGCCCTCACCACCCTGTCCCAGCAGCTGGAGAGTGAGAGCGCCGTCGACATCTATCAAGTGGCCAAGATGATCAACCTCATGAGACCAGGAGTTTTCACAGACATTGTGAGTCTGAAAACTGCAGCTTGGTTGACACTCAGCGAGTCTTTAACAATGCCTAGTTACAATATATGAGTAAGCTTCAGAACTCAATTTGTCCGGCAAAATCTAGCAAAATTTAGCTAAATCTGTCGAGCACATCATTTGCGTATTTGAAAAAGATCAGGTGACAAGATCACATGGTGTGCGTTTCCCAAATAAATTGAGATGCTCTGTAAAATGTCATTTGCATAAGATAATGCAAATAACAAATCATTTGAAACCTGTTTTTGATTGTAAATAGTCTTTTTCAGCACCTGTTACTGTTATATGTTTACTGCTCTTTGTGGTTTGGCAGAAGGATCTGGACCTTATGGTTATAATTCTCCATGGTGACGTATTAGATTAATAGTTTGGGATCATTGAAGCAGTCCTAATAGAAACTGGATTTTTATACACATATGTAACCATCTTGCTCGATGAAAGTTTTTCTATTTTTCACAGTGTTCACAAATGTTTCCACCTAGAACATGACTCCAGTGTAAGACATGAGGGCCATACAGCTCTCATTCCATGGTAAAAATGCTCCTCAGAGTCCTGTCATATGAAACGTCAGTGGTTTCACAAGCAAATTAAAGTCATACTCTTTCAAATTCAAAGTCTTTTTAAGATAAATTACACTGTTTTTTTAAGAGATACGCAATAAGTGAAAGTGTTCCACAGATTCCCTCTGAGATCCTGGAAGGAGCAGGCTGTGGCTAATAGTGATCAGAATGGATCACTGCAATGTGAGTAAGTGAACTGCATTTACAGAGTGTTATATGTATGTGGAGACTATTTCTCAGAGGATGATGCTATGAGAAAAGGTCTGAAAGCTTTAACATCATCAACTAACAACAGCTGACGAGAGGTGAGTGGAGAAAAATCCATGGTCTGTGTTGTTTCTTCCCCAGCTTTGCAGAAAGTAATGGTAGTGTTTGTCAGCTGGGTGCAGATTATAGTAACAAAGAGAGTTTTAGAGACTGGTTATGCTTTTGGGTTTTGGTTCATTTCCCCAATTCTGCCTTTTTTATCCATGTACTCTGGTTTGTAAAAATCTGGTGCCTTTTCTTGCAATGTTAAATAAATAAATAAAAAACAAATATTGTGCTACATTTCTGATTCAATCTGTAACCAGGAGTAAAAATCTGGTAGATAATATCCTGGAAAAAAAACACTGGAGCTGTGACATTTCACATAAGTCTCAGGTGGATGTAGTGCATTTTTAGCACTGAACAAGGGCTTTCGACCATGGATCTCATTTCTTAGTATGTAGTCACTTTCTGGGGGGAAACATTTGCAGACACTGTAGAAAAAAGCAGGAAAGGTTTTTACCAAACAAGGTTTTTTTATACAGTACGTGTTCATAAAAATCACTCAAGCCTCTATTAGGACCAGCTTCAAAGATCCTGAACTATGCTTTTAACTTATCTTTTTTAATGAAGCAACAAAGTGTGTTCATGGACAGTGGTTTTCCACTGAAAAAGAAGTGGACTTCCTGAGGTCCTGATTTCTACTACAGAATTATGTTGGTTTATTGCAGTGATCTCTGAGGACCCAAAGATCACCTTAAGTACAACTTTGCAGCCTTAGTCCTTAAATTAAACGGATACGCTGAATTCTCTAAGTGTTTTAATGATATTATGTAACACAGATACTACAATGTTCATAATTATTTGCAGATTTGTACTTAAGTCGTTTAGCCCTTGCAGTCTTTTACATAATGGTAAACCACACCCCATTCTTAATTCTCAAAGATTCAACATATTTGTTATGCTCATTTTGTACCCAATCATTATACTGACATGTTGTCAATTAATGTCATTAGTTGTGTAATTGTGTCAGTTGTCGATTAAGGAGAGGAGGAAGGTGTGTTCGTAGGCAGAGAGAGAAGAGGAAACCTAAGAATGTAGGACTGACAGTAGGGACTTTGAATGTTGGGACTATAACAGGGAAGGCTAGAGAGTTGGTTGACATGATGCAGAGAAGGAAGGTGGATATACTGTGTGTCCAGGAGACCAGGTGGAAAGGTAGCAAGGCTAGAAGCTTAGGATCAGGGTTCAAGTTGTTCTACCATGGGTCAGATAGGAAGAGAAATGGAGTAGGAGTTATCCTGAAAGAGGAGTTTTGAGGAATGTTCTAAAGAAGAAAAGAGTATCAGACAGGTTGATGAGTCTGAAGCTGGAAATTGAAAGTGTGATGTTCAATGTTGTGAGTGGTTATGCTCCACAGGTAGGATGTCAGTTAGAAGAGAAGGAGAAATTCTGGAGTGAGTTAGATGAAGTGATGCAGAGCATCCCCAGAGGTGAGAGAGTGGTTATTGGTGCAGATTTCAATGGACATGTAGGTGAAGGGAACAGAGGTGATGAGAATGTGATGGGCAGGTTTGGTCTTCAGGACAGGAACACAGAAGGACAGATGGTGGTAGACTTTGCAAAGAGGATGCAAATGGCTGTAGTGAACACTTTCTTCCAGAAGAGGCAGGAACATAGGGTGACTTATAAGAGCGGAGGTAGAAGCACTCAGGTGGACTACATCTTGTGTAGATGTTGTAATCTGAAAGAGATCAGTGACTGTAAAGTATTGTTAGGGGAGAGTGTAGCCAGACAACACAGGATGATGGTGTGTAAAATAACTCTGGTGGTGAGGAAGATGAAGAGGACAAAGGCAGAGCAGAGGACGAAGTGGTGGAAGTTGAAAAACGAAGAGTGTTGTGTAGCTTTCAGGAGGAGCTGAGACAGACTCTGAGTGGTCAGGAAGTGCTTCCAGACGACTGGACCACTACAGCTAATGTGATCACTGAGACAGGTAGGAGGGTACTCGGTGTGTCATCAGGAAAGAGGAAAGTGGACAAGGAGACTTGGTGGTGGAACGAGGAAGTTCAGGAGTGTATACAGAGAAAGAGTTTAGCTAAGAAGAAGTGGGACACTGAGAGGACTGAAGAGAGTAGACAGGAGTACAGGGAGATGCAGCGTAAGGTGAAGGTAGAGGTGGCAAAGGCCAAACAAAGAGCATATGAGGACTTGTATGTTAGGTTGGACACTAAAGAGGGAGAGATGGATTTGTACAGGTTGGCCAGACAAAGACATAGAGATGGGAAGGATGTGCAGCAGGTTAGTGTGATTAAAGATAAGGATGGAAATGTATTGACAGGTGACAGGAGTGTGATGGAAGATGGAAGGAGAACTTTGAAGAGTTGATGAATGAGGAAAATGAAAGGGAAAAAAGAGTAGAAGAGGTGACTGGTGTGGAGCAGGAAGTAGCAAAGATTAGTAAGAGTGAAGTGAGGAGGACGTTGAAGAGGATGAAGAGTGGAAAGGCAGTTGGTCCTGATGACAAACCTGTGGAGGTATGGAAGTGTCTAGGAGAGGTGGCAGTAGAGTTTCTGACTAGTTTGTTTAACAAGATCTTGGAGAGTGAGAGGAAGCTGAGGACTGGAGGAGAAGTGTACTGGTGCCCACTTTTAAGAACAAGGGTTGTGGGAAAGAGTAGTGGAAGCTCGGCTAAGGGCAGAGGTGAACATTTGTGAGCAGCAATATGGTTTCATGCCTAGAAACAGTCCAACAGATGCAGTATTTGCTTTGAGGATGCTGATGAAGAAGTACAGAGGAGGGCAGAGGGAGTTGCATTGTGTCTTCGTAGATTTAGAGAAAGCGTATGACAGGGTGCAGAGAGAGGAGCTGTGGTGTGAGGAAAATCTAGAGAGGTGGAGGTCTGCTCTGGAAAACAGAGGAATGAAGCTTAGCCACAGTAAGACAGAATACATGTGTGTCAGTGAGAGGGACCCAGGTGGAACAGTGAGGTTACAGGGAGCAGAGGTGAAGAAGGTGCAGGACTTTAAGTACTTAGGGTCAGTGGTTCAGAGCAATGGAGATGGTGGAAAAGAGGTGAAGAGGCGAGTGCAGGCAGGTTGGAATGGGTGGAGAAAAGTGATAAAAGAGTTTCATGAAAGGAAAGGTGTTCAAGACGGTGGTAATCAAAATGATCAAATTTGTCACTTTCAACATTTAATATGTTGGCTTTGTGATATTTACTGTCAAAACTAGGTTCCAAATGATTTGGTTGACATGTCATTTTGTGAAGTTTATTTAACTGTGCCGACAAAAAAAGTGAAATTTAAAACAAAAGGTGAATCTACTGATGATTTTGGTTTGTTACAATGAAGTAATGGTTGATAAGACGGGCAGCATATGAAAAATGTTACTATGACCTACAAAGTCAGAACACACAGAGTACATGACTGTGTGTGGGGTGTGTAGTCTCAGTGTTTACGCTGACACCTGTCCACAACAACATTGGTGTCAATAGTGGCTGATCAGTGTTTATACAAGATATGGATTGAAGAAGAAAAGCATTGGTGATGATGTATTGTTCTCACTCTGTCCCCTCTCTATCTGTCTCTGTCTGTCTCTGATTGGCCCACAGGACCAGTACCATTACCTATACAAAGCTGTGCTCAGTCTAGTCAACACCAAGGTGGACAGCTTTGGTCTTCTGGCCAGGGACATTAACGGGACCATGGTATCTGTGTCCAACCAGTCTGACCAGGCAGAGAGCTTGGAGTCCTTGGTGTGAGAGAGGCCCTTCAGAGACCTAGAGCTGAGCTGAGGGCATCCTGTGGGTCCCTGAACCCACAAAGGAGGCGCTTTACTTTGTAAAATGGAACTATTGTGGACAAGACTTTTTGAGGCCTTTTTTGCCAGACTCTTGGTTAAAATGAATAACCTGATTACTTTTTTACTCTGATAAAAAGTTTTTGATATTTATTTTTTTCGCCATTTTATGTCTTAATGTTCTCCTACTGAAGGGTTTGCACCTGCGATTTTGAGTTTCACGACAGCGTCGGTAGGCAACGAGAAACACTTTTCTTGTCTTTTCTTGTTTGCACTATATAATGTCAGTGTTACTGCCTATTCTAAAGCTGAATCACTCTGCTTTTCTCCACTCAAGCTTAGATTTTTTTTTTTAACATTCCACAGCTTTGGCATTTATTAAAGCAACTACTCCTGTGAAGGACATTGCTCTGCCCACCACCTCCCAGTTCATTTAAAGCAGTGTATGGAGGAAGGCGAGAACTCTCAGCCTCAGTACGAAACTTGCTGTTCGGCCTCAGCTCAGTGTGACCTCCTCCGCCCTGCTCATCTGTAGTACTCATAATACAGCTCATTTACCACAAGATCTTGGAGCCGTTTGCCACAGACAAGTAGTGCTTTTTTTTCTTTTTAATTATACTTTCTCTCTTCACCCTTTTTCAAAAATTCGTTTTGTTGTCACGCTTCCACCTATTAGCGAATGACGCCCATGTTAGAGTACCTGAGGTGGTGTAACAACTGCTACTGTGAACTTTATTCTTTCTTAGTATAATTCATATTATGCTTTTTAATATATGGAAATACTGTATGTATACATATATAAATATATCCTTATCATAATAACTTTGTGATTTTTGTACATGTCCTTTTGTGGCCTCCTGCCGCAGGCCGGTTGTGTTCAATAGTTTACCACTGCAGAACTCACAGCTGATTCACAGCCATCCTGAAGTGGACTCTCTCAGTCCTCTACAGTCTTGTATGCTGCTATGTCATCTAATCTCTCTATCTCTCTCTCTCACACACACACACACACACACAGATGCCACCAGTAGAGATTTTACATCTAAAACATTTGACAAACTACAACAGGTGATGCAACCTCACGCCACTTCCCATCTTTTTGAAAGTCGAGTTTTTAAAGGGTTTTTATTGGTCCACAATTCTGACAGACAAGCACAGATTAAGAACACAGGGGCCTGGATGTGGAGCCTTCACTTACTCACATGTGTCAAGTATCATGTGCAGGGAGGCAGCAGACTCAGCATCAAGCTCTATGCAACAGTTTGGTCTAGTCCAGATTTGATTAGTCCCTTGGTGGTGTTTTTACATTTTATCAGCTCAGGAGTTGATATTGAAGAAACCCTTTCTTTGGGCTTTGGCTTAAAATTTCTTAAAATTTCCCTTAATCAAGAACGTTGATGAATTCTCCTGTCGTCTCTTAAGGATCGGGTAAGAAAAGCTGGGTTGTTGGAAGAAACCTGCTTTTTGATTCAATTTAACAGTGCTGTGAAAAACTGTTGGACCCCCTCCTAATTTCCTTTCTTTTTCTGTCAGTTTCAAGCTAAACAGTTCTCAGATCTTCAAACTAAATCTAACATTCAAAACAACAGTAAAACTGAATGGAACTCTGAAATAAAATGTAAAAAATCCAACAGCTAAATCACCAAATTGGGAAGGCGATCACCCCCAGAACTTAATTGCTTGTTTAGGCCTGAACTTTGAGTAGACCCCTACAAAAACCTATATTCTAGAGTCTTGTTGCATCATTAAGAGGTCTTCTTACTCTTGGGATAATCACCTCACACATGAGCTGACATCCTCCTCTCTCATCTAGGTGTTTTGTATCAGACTTCAGATGAGCCTTAATGTTCTTCTAGGTTAGCAGTGGTTTTTACCTTTCCACTCTCACATGAACCCATCTACCTGCTGCTTTTCAGATAATGGAGTCATGAACAATGACCTTTATTTACAAGTTACAATTTGTTATTTATCAAATGGTTTTGGCCAAAATGACTCAGAGCCCACAACAGGGGCAACCTGGGGTTCAGTGTCTTGCCCAAAGGCACTTTAAAACATGGCCAGGGGGAACCAGGACTTGAACCACTGACCTTGTGGTTGCTCTACCAAACTAAGCCACATTCCCCCAATTTGAGGTGAGAGAAGCTCCAGTTCTCCGGATGTTTATCTTTGATCTTTTGTGACTTCATTTTGGAAAGTCCGTCACTTCAGGGAAGATTTACTGTCTTTGGAGATAGTGTCTGATGGTGTACCTGTCCCTGTACCTGTACAAAACAGTGGGCCAAAAAAATTCTCATTTCAAACTTGGTGTTGTCTTTGTTTTATAGTAGATTTAGTTTGAAGATCTAACATGAGATGAGGTCACAAGTAAGTCCAATATCGTTTTGTGATTAAGTGATTGAGCTGCTGATCATAAAACTATCCTACCTACAGTATATCAACTCCCACGATTGTCTTCACAGTAAGGTGGATAATGGGTGACAGGTTAAACTTCACAACAGACCCGAGTGACAAGGTAACTAATGTAATATCAAAGGCCTTTTTTCTCATCTCACCACAGTTCCATAAATACATTTGCAGTATTTTGTTACATATGATGACATGGAATTGTGTTGCCCAGGGGCTTTAATGTCCCCAGATACTGTCATGATGTCAGAAATGTAACTAACCTCCTCAAGTTAATTAAAAAAGTGCTAAATACACTAAAACTATAGGTGGTATTTGTTTCAACTTGTTCTTAGTTTCTCTTGTTATTATTTATTTACCTGCTGTAGAGCAGTAGTCAGCTTTACTGTTGTGTTAAACATGAAGGATGATTTTTTTTTAAATATTTTTTAACAAATTAATGTAACTGTGAAATTAGAAGGTAAACAGAGTCCTAATATTTTTAGATTTCCTGTGATCCTGTCTGTGGCTGTCAGAGTTTAAATAGTGGTAGCAGCTTTTATGTACAAATTTTAGTCTGTAATTTGGTGAAACAGCTGGACACTGTAGAGTCTAAAATCACTTGTTTAAACTGGAGGAAATGTAGGTTTAGGTTTTAGATACATACCGAAAAAGAGTTTTCACTCCCAAATCCACAGAGCTTTTCTGGTGGTTCATCCAGTGATGGACAGTAATAAACAGCCCTTAAGATTGTTACAGTCAGCTCCAGCATTACCAGCTGCAACTTCACATTGATGGACATTATTGCATCAGTAACTAGAATATAATGATATCATGTTTGTTGTGAATGTGAAACAGGACGTCCTGCATAAAAAGTACTTTTACTACTTTAAATAGTTTTTGAGATTATTATTATTGTTACTCAAATGGCATTTTGTTTCCAGGAATTTAACCCTGTAACAGAGTATTTCTACATAGTGTGTACTGCTACTTTTACTTTATTAATTGGGAGATCTGAGTATTATTTCCACCATTGGTTGAGTCATTGAAGCAGCAACAATGAGCAAGAATCAACTCATTACCATTTGAATGAATAACATAGCAGATCAAACATAATTTATTTAAACTACAATAATGAATAGTTTAGGTCTATGTACTATGATGAAACCAGGTAAAATCTTTTAAAGTCACTGCTTTCTAAAATAAGGAGATCATTTTACAGTAGGCCTCCATAGCCCTTCAAGTGTCACAAAACTATTTAAAAAAACTATGCTGACCGCTCTGGCTCCTGGTCTGGGATTGACACTGCTTCTTTTGCTCATCTTTTTATCAAAAATCGTCTGTGTGTTGCCACAGAAAAGGAGATGCTGCCGCACAGAGGTGGTAATCTGCAAAGGTTTCTACTACAATGTGAAGCCTATTGAATTTTCACATTAAATTCCATGTCTCCAGCTATTTTAAATAAGAAACTCTCTTCTTTTAATACTGAATTTGGTAGAAAGCACAGTAGATCCACTCTTTTTTTTCCTTAGCTGAGGGAAATGTCATTCAGCGCTCGATCTTCAGTTCATTATTGGATTCGGTCATGTCACAGGACAAAACCTTCCAAAATATCATCATCCTCTAAACCATAACTAATCAGCAGTAAATCAACCCCAAATACCAGGAAACCCCTTACACATGCTCTACCCATAGTATGCAGACCTGTTTCCTATGACCCCTCTCAGAAATGTCACATGCTGAAAAGCAAGGACCCTTGAATTAAATGACTGGACTAGTAAGAAGTGCATGTCAGATTTGGCCCCTTCGAGATCTGTGCTTGCTGTCAGTGGTCTGATCACTCGCTCTAACCTCCCAAGGCCTTGTGTACATAGTTTCCATTCTTCACTCATTTAGTTGTGTTTTTGTGGCCTGAAAGCAAAGTGCGGAGTCTCGAATGTTTCCTGCATCAGCCGCAGTAACCTCTCACACGCCTTTCTTTAACATGACGATGTTCTCGTTTAACCACAGTTTTAGATGATGATATTCTGCACCTCTGTGATCAATGGTGTAAAATAAAACAGTTGTGGTTTTGCTTATTGAATAAAAATCTAAAACCGTGTTTTTTTTTTTTTTTTTCCCATACAGCACAAAACAGATGATGCTACAAATGGTGGAGGGGACAAGTGTATTTGTATTTTTTTTTAACGTTTACCAAAGACTTGAATTCCTACCATGCAGAAAAAGACATTGGACACGCTGTCCTCTTACTTGACTGGAGGCCCAACACCCCCCATTTTACCTGTCTGTATTTGCATTTTGATCATTGTCCTTATGGAAATTTTAATCAGTTCCACTTCACTATATTGTCATATGTCGTCTATGAGATGGCCAGAGAGAAGAGCATTAGGGGCTCTTTCATACTCTATGCAAGCTGTGCCGACGCCAACGCTTGAGTTGTTATTTCACACATCTCTGATACAAAAACTGGGCTGTCACTGTACTCTGAAGGTTCTGTTTACTGAAGAAGAAAAGTTTTTAGTGTCAGTAAACTGCTAAATGGCAGTGGCAGGAAGTGAGGAATAGAAATTTTAGTATGTTAAAAGCGGCAGCGTTGACCAATCCATAGGATGATGCACACCCACTAACATGTGGTCATTTTGGGTTCATTCACATTTTACCCACGACAAATATAATCTTCAGAGGCTCATTTTCTTCTGCACATGTTGATTTAGCAATAGCAGACAATTCACCTGACAAGTCACCTAATCTTGCTGGTAGCTTATACTGCCCCCTATTGGGCAAGTGGCATATTGTGTTTGCCACGACGCAGAGCTGCAACAGACAAACGTTCTCTGTGAGGCCCTTGAGTTTACAGCTGCGTGTGCACAGATTGCATGGAGTAAGAAACAGAAATAATGATGAAAAACAAATTAATGTGTTATTATTTTCTTAGACACCCAGAAAACATTTAGTGTTTGAGGTCAATTCTTTAGCTTCTGGTATGTTTGCTCACACCAGAAAGAGCTAAATTCAAGGGATTTTTAAAACATGCTACTTAGCCAATTCAGAGACATACTGTTCACTATTTATGTCTTGCAGACTGTATTTTTTATTTTTTACCAGTCTGGATCTGCAGTCCCTTAAAGTTAAGCACCAATTGAAAACATTATTATGGTTTTAGTCTTCTGGTGGGAAAGGAGATGCTGCCGCACAGAGGTGCATGAGACAAATGTAGACCAGGTTGTTCAGATGGTCACTTGGCCATTGTTACTGTCCCCATTTAAAGCGATTTATGTTGCCTTGGAAGTGCACATGCATGTGTACTGTCAATAAGAACATGTACATAGATTCTGTTGCTTCTGTTGCTGTACAACCTGTGTCAGGAGACAATTACCAGATTTGAAAATGGCATCATTCACATGCTGAATGCTGATGATTTTCCAATCTAACCTCGTTTCTTTTACCATTCCCTGGTTTCCTGGGTCTGGTCTGTGGTCTCATGTGATTTCACTCATGGCGTCGCTGTTTGTGCTGGATTCTGTGGAAGCCCCTCTGTGGTCATCATCACTTCCCAACTTCACACCATCCATTACCGTTCAGGCAGTGATTGTGATATTACAATGGCATCCACTCTTTACTAGATTTCTTTCTATAACCTATGATTCTGTTCCGTGTACAATAGCTCTCTGATATGTCTCTGGATCATTTGCTCTTCATTGACCCGTTCTGAAAAGGTGGCTGATCCTTCCTCTTTTCTAATATGAAATAAGAAAAAAAGGTGGATTTCTTTTTTTGGTTTGTTTGGTTGAAAGCTATATTGAAGCATTCTATGATAGTGTTATTTAATATGTAAATGGTATTGCTATACATAAAATAAAATATGGGTTTTGATGTAATTTTCTGAAATGGTTTGTGTGATATTTATTTTAGGCCTCAAAGCTCTACTCATCCAGTGTGTACTTTTCCACACAGTGTTCGCAGACAGGGTTTACTCAATTTGAGGTAATACGTTCAGGATCTAAAATGTACATTACGGACAAAAGAGCCAGCACTCTGCAAGTATTTTAAATATTTTTGAATGTGATGTTGCTTGTTAGATGAATATACTAGTCCAAACTTGTCCTCAGCATTGTTACTTACACCATGTATAATTTTGAGGTAATTGTATTTCACTTCAATATTTACACTTCTACTTTATTGCATTTCAGAGGTCAGTTTTATACTTTTACTCCACCACATTTATTTCATAACTGCTCTTTGTTACTTTCCATATGAGCTTTTTAACAATAAAGTGTTGACCCCATATTCACTGATAATTATAATTCAATAATCATATTCATTGATGTACATTCTGCATAATTTTACTTCTGGTTCTTTAGAATTTTTGAGCTAATACATTTATACATTTACTCTAATAGTGAATGCAAGACACTGTGGTGGTGATACTTCTAAGTATTGTAAGTAAATGACCTGAGCTGAGGCAGCCATTAAAACTTCCGTGCACTGCTGCTGCCTTAAAAAACCTCTAACCAAGCATTCACACACATGGCTTCAAAGGTCTCAGCTAGCTACAGCTGTCCATTAATTGTCAATGGAAGGCCAGCTTTGCTGCTGAGTACCACCCACTGGGTGATGTAACAGGAGCCGAGCTGCACAACAGGGGAAAGTTAAAGAAAACTAAAGCAGAAAGGCAGTTTCCTGATTGTCAACAATGTGTTTTTATAATAATGTGTAAAATAGTGAGACTAGTGTCTAGTGATGGTGTTGTATTCAAAGTTATATATAAATACATTTGATTGGAATTTTTGATTTGACATGACAACTGCTCATTTGAAGAGTATGTAAGCACAACACAGCCCTGGAAGTGCAACTGAAGTGAAACGGAACGGAAGTGACAACTGAAACAGCAGCTGCTTGAGGTTTAATGACAGCTGCTTCATCCATAATAACCATAATAACAAACAGCATTTATTAGTTGACTGGGGATCTGAATTTGCAAAATAACTAAACCATTTTAAAAAATGTGGTAGAGTGAAAGGAAAAGTAAAAAGTAAATAAGTAAAGCAAATGGAAGTACTTGAAAAGTGCTCACGATCTGAGCACATGTATTTTGTTTCTGACCTCCTCATGTCCTTATCTTTTCTAAACAATTTAAAGCACCATTTGTTGATGATCCAGCTGTTGCAGGAAAGTGAGGATGTTTAAAATGTTAAATATTTGCGTTAAACCAGAGACATGACATTAGGCTTGTATCAACTGTAACACATTTTAAAGCTCAGAGCTTTTTCTTCCACAGTAGCTGGACCATTACCAATCTGTGTGTTGTTGAGGGGTGAGGCTAGACACAGCTCAGAGTCCTCTGAGCTGAGTGATCATGGGGCTTATCTCCTCTAAATGCACAGCACTCAACCAACCAACATATAAGCAAAGAAAGGCACCTACATCAAAACAGATATGTCCTGTTACACTGCAGCCTGTAGAAAAACAGATGTAGCAAATTCTTCATCGAAATCAAACTCAAATGGCAACTTTGTCACTGCTGTAACTGTCAGAACAAAGCTAAACCCAATGTTTGCTTAAAAGGCAACAGAGCAAGCTGTGGAAAAGCTAAATCTGTCACAGACTGAAATCAGTGGAACAACACATGCTCAACCCAACATACAGTATGACCCAGATGGACAAAGTGGCTCCACTCTACAGACATGGGAGCAGCATAAATCTCCTTATGCAGCCTACGTCTTAGCAACACTGACTGAACATGACAAACTAATTCTTTAAGATCTCTGCTGGTAAAAACAAGGCCCCTCCTTTAGAGGAAAACTGTGTGTGACACATACAACTGCTCACTATGAGACACTGAAAGAGCTGAAGAGACAGACAACAGCTCTCTTTGAACTCCAGGCTACACTCTCAGAAAATAAGTGACATTATTGTACCTGACATCTTGTATTACACTGGGTTGTAATCTTGCAGACTTTCAGTTAAAAGTATTAGTATTGCAATAGTCCACTGATTTATCCATTCCTGTAATGCTTTTCCAAACTGAGAACCCAAGTGCAACACAGAGGACAGAGTGTGGTAGGAAAAAGGGATTATTAGGTCCTGATGAAGTCAACATGAAATTATGGCAAGAAATCAAACATAAAATCCTCTTTGTGGAGGCTTGAGAGAAATATCAAAGGCAAAAAGGAGCAAGAAACAGTGTAAGCAAGTACATGACACAAAACCTCAGTCGTGAACATGAGCTGAGTCCAAAACAAGGGATGATGAAGAGCTAAAGGCTGACAAAAGCTGGAGACCAAGGGAAAGATGTGTTTGCTATATGAGAATAGAGAAGAGTCTTTATACTGTGGTGTGACTGAGTAAGTAGCTGCAGCTGGGCATAGGGTGATTGTGTGTTTGCGCACGTGTGTGTGTGTGTGTGTGTGTGTGTGTGTGTGTGTGTGTGTGTGTGTGTGGACGGTGGCTGAAGGACCAGAGCAGGAGGGGTGTAGCAAGGAAAAGGAGTTTGCAAGACACAGCGGGCAGAGCAAGAGAAAATGAAACAGGGGAACACAGGGATCAGGACACATTCCTCCATTTAATTAAATGAAAATATGTTCTTAATAATGTTACAAAGGTTTATTGAGATTTACTTAATATTAAAAATATTTAATGAACACCTATTTCTTAGGGGGAAAAAAGATACTTGAGTCTGTTTTCATGTATGTTATTTAACTAGCTAACTAGCTTAACATTGCAACTTTTAATTTGTGAATTTGCTGGATGTTAGGGGGCCTAAAGCTAAAAAAAATATTATCCTTTAATAATATAACCGATGATGACTCAACTTAGAAAGGTGCATAAACACCACAACTCAACTGATTCTTGCATTATCTTACCATTAAATTGTAATTGTAATTGTAATTAATCATCCACCCATAGTTATGATTTGGCAAGTCACCTACAGCCTACTGACGGAACCATGGCAGCATCTAGTGGCTGTAGGAAATATGACAGGTTACCAGAGCTGAAAAGGTTAAATCAGTGCTGCTTGTTTGATAAAAAAAAAAAACACAGGACTTTGACAAACATCCCATTTTTTATGTTGAGTCAGTAATGTTTCTGTATTTTAAGATACCCTACAATCTGTCCCTAAGCCCAACACCTAAATCTAACCAGTTTCTGTCTGGTCTATAACATTGCTCCATCTTGTGTTGTGTCATGTAGTTTCAGTATTGTAGCACACCTCACAACATTGTGGCATGATCCATTTTAATTTACATTTACATTTAGTCATTCAGCAGATGCTTTTATCCAAAGTGAGGTACAAGTCAACAATCTAAGTCAAGGAGAAAACATCCAAACAAAGTCCTATCAGAGCAGCGTTTACATTTCATGAGATGCAAGTGCAAGAAAGAGCAGAAAGGAAGTTTGCTTTATTTATTTTTTTATTAATAGTTTTCAGTGCATAGGAAGGTGTGGAGGAGTTCTTTTTTCAGCAGTTTTTTTGCATATTGGGAGTGAGTTTGCTGAGCGTGTAGAGTTTGGGAGCTTGTTTCACCATCATTTTAGCTGAAAGGGTTTGCTTGGTGTCTTCTGTGCGGTGGTGGGACCACCTGACATCTTTCAGTGGCAGACCGCAGCGGACAGGAGGGATTGTAGACCTGAATGGAGGAGTTGAGGTAAGCAGGAGCTCTTAAGGTGATCACCCTGTCGGCAAGAGACATTTGAGCTTTGAATCTGATGTGAGCACCTACAGGAAGGAGTGGTGTCACATGAGTCCTTTATGGCTGATTAAAAATGAGGCGAGCTGCTGCGTTTTGGATCATCTGCAAGGTTTTGATTCTGCGATTGTGTGATCCAAAATGAGAATGACATTGTGATGCATAATATAGCATGAACAAGACCAACTCAGCCCACTAGAATGTGGAGCAGGTATCTACTGGACAGTACGTAGATATGGTTCTGATAAGTACACTGTGACAAGAATACCATGAAATGTACAGGAACTTGGTGTAGAAGATTGCACAGTTAACTTAGTGTAAATGTAATCACAGTACCTAGAAAAAACTGTAATACTCATAAATACTGTAATCATTATTACAGTAATTGTGATAATACTGTAATTATCATCACAGTAATAGGATGCTTTATTTTAAATCACAGCAATATTGGGCTACCGTAAACTAACAACTATAAAATTATTTATTTATAGACTGTTTTTGTTAAAAATGACATTTATTTTACCACTCGATTCAAATTCCAACTTTTAAAATTTGAAAATACATACATACTACATACATTTTTGTATTTTTCATTTTGTAAACAACTATTTTCCTGAACATACAAATTCTTCCTCTTTGTTCAAAATAACCCTGACCATGTAATTATTGAGTTGATCATTTATGCATATTTAGAGAGTTTCAAATGGATTCACATGCTGTTTACAGGCTCCTAGCTAATTTGACTGTAGTCATAGAAAAAAGAATTAAAGCAAAAAAAAAAAAAAAAGAGACAGTGGTTGTTAATCATAAATACGTGTGTAAGTCCTCTATTGTCATATATTATTATATTTGCTTACTGGCAATCCCATGTATTCCACAACATTGATTTAATTTGAAAAAACACAAAGAAACATCACATAGTAAAAAACTATCAAAGTATTTTTACAGTAAAATCTGAGCATGCAGTTAAAATAGTCAGCTAAAAATTGAACTGTGTAAAACACAAAACAAAGCCAAACATTTAGAATGGTATAAAATGTGACCTATACAAGCCTGCAGACGGTCCTGAACCTGATTCTTCAACCTGGGCGGAAGTTTGCATCTCTGCAGTGAAAGGACAAAAAGAAACAGTGATGGCTTTATGACCATTTTTGTTGACTGCTCGTTTCAAATTTAAAATACCCCAAAATGTTCCTATTTCTTACACCACTTCATAAAAAGTAGCATAGTAGAACAAAACAAAAAGGCATCACAGTCGAATTTATATGGTATTTGCTGCTCTGTACAATTGTACTACACGAATCACGTTTTGTCTATGAAATCTTCCTTGGACTAAGAATGAGAGCTTCCCAAGAAGTGTACTTTACTGTATTGCAACAAAATAAACAACACACCCAAAACACAAATTTGGGCTTAAAAAGTTAAACTTTTCAAACAACTCATCCATGTAATAGCTTCAGTCCATTTTGTCCAGCTTCAAATAGGCAGAACTATTTCCTGCCCCTGTATCAACATGCACTTGGATTATACAGCATGAGAAATAAGCTCTTACAACAGAACTGGGTGAAGTAACCAGAAAAGCCAGTATGTGTCTAGATTTGAGTTGGAAAAGCATACACCTGTCTATATAAGGTCCCACAGCTAACAGTGCATGTCAGAGCACAAACCAAAGCTGCAGATGAGGGCTAGAGTATCTTTACGAGCTGATTAATATTGACGCTCGCCGCTGGGTGTCGATCAGGGCACAAACTGAAGACTTGAATGCACTTTAGGTCCACTTTATTAGAGGTTGATGATGAAGAGGAGGATGCGTGGTGTTTGTATATGTGTGTGTGGTTCTACAGATTTAAATAGAAAAGAAACAATGAACATATGAACATACTAACTGAAATCACTGGAAGTTAACATAATGATATTACCAATACATCAGCTTTGTTATGAAAACTACTGAACAATGTAATTAAAGTAAGCAGAAAGACCGAATCTCATCATCTACAAAAACACTGACATAGAACAAACATAGCGTGCAAAAATTTGTTGTTAACAAACTGATATAGTTTCATGCTTAATCAAGACAGAGTGAACAGTATTTGAGTCATATAAATACATGTCATATAAATACATACTATAACGAAGAACCTGCAAGACAATACTTACAACAAGTCAAGAATGCATACCTCCACTTTGAGTCATCTGAGTCATACACTCTGAGACCCTAAGCACACAGCCAAGATAACAAAGAAGTGGCTATGGGACAACTCTGTGAATCTCCTTCAGTGGCCCAGCCAGAGCCCAGATGTGAACCCGACTGAACAACTCTGGAGAGATCTGAATATGGCTGTGGACTGACACTCCCCATCCAACCAGATGGAGGTTGAGAGCTACTGCAAAGAAGAATGGGAGAAACAAAGTGTGCCAAGCTTGTGGCATCATACTGAGAAAGCCTGGAAGATGTAATTGGTGCTAAAGGTGCTTTAACAAAGTATTAAGAAAAGGATTTCAAACCAACTTCTTTCACATAGTCATTATGAGGTATTATTTGTCGAATTGTGAGGAAAAGAATTTGATCCATTTTGTAATGAGGCTGTAACATAACAAAATATGGAAAAAGTTCAGCGCTGTGAATACTTTTTGGATGCACTGTAATGAGTTAGGTTACCTTTCTGAAGAAAATGGCTGAAGAAAGTGTAGAATCTTGTCGGTAGCTCTTGGAGCAAATTTGTGTAGTAGATTTTTTTTCTACTGCTGAAATAAAAATCCATCTCAAAATTACTGCATTGTCATTCACAGTAAAATAAGATGTATAATATACCTGCCAACAATTTCTTACCGTGATGCATTGCAGATCTACATCAAAATGCTGTATACAGGTTCTACAGTAAGCATGTATTCATTTTACAGCAGTAGAAATCTGTTACAGTGTACAGATAATGGCCACCGAATCACATGATAACATAAAAAGCAGGTGACTCAACAGAGCCAATGCTGTTAGCTCCCAGAATTCCAATGCTGGAAAATACACTGTCCTTAAGTAGAGTTTTTAAATTCACTCTGGGTTGTCCTGTTCTTCTAGATAACATATCTAAACTGAAAAACCCTAACCCCCTCAGTTTAGTTACAACATTGTCAGAAAGAGATTTTACCTATAAACACAGAAATATTTTAATATGATGAAGGAAAAGACACATATTATTTTAGTAAAACCATAAGCTTTACATAGACCAATACAGTCTACAGCAGGGGACACCATCAGTCCTTAGACTTTTAATCCAAGATGTGATAGACTTTTTTCATGTCAAATGCACAGAGCTCTTATGAAATTCATATTAAAAACCCCATAAAATCTTTATAAACTTTGTACAATTCCTTAAATCACAAATTCCAAACAAACCACCTTTTGTAAGTCGCCCACTGTAAATGTCAAAACAATTTTCTAGTGTCGCAAGTTGGACGGACGACATTCTGGAGGGTGAGGCTCACACATCATTTATATAATTGAAACCATAAAACAATGAGAAAAACATAATTATGTCTGCAGATGAACTTTGATGGGTTTCACTACTACTGCCATTACACAACTTTCTCTTTTTTTTGCTGTCTTTTTTCCATTATAATATACAATAAAATGTAGTCATGTATCCTGTATGTGGTGTGTGATGCAATGCCTTTGTTCCCCAATACTTACGTGCAAACCATATATTTGTTTAGTGCGTATATTGTAAGATTAGGATGCGTGTCTTAAGTTTATTCTGCATTTGGCCTATGAATTGTCACTTTCATTTATCCACATCAACAAACATTTAATCTGACAGTCATCAGAGAAAATTGTCAATGTGCAGTTGCCTTTCTCTTAACACATGTGTAACATTGACTACTTCAGCGCTCCGTCACCTTCTTCTTCTACAGTAGGCCTAGTTTGCCTGAGAAACAAAATACACAGTCAATGGGAGGATTTCTGGATCTTGAACTGCTTTCTAGAATATAACCAGCAGGGGGCAGCACCAGTCACAATTGCTATGGTTACTGGACGCCTCCAAAGAGCAACTGTTAAGCGGGTCAAACTACGCACCAGCGCTTCCGGATCCAACATTTTTGGATTCAGCCAAAATTAAAAAGGTTTGGCTTTTACTATTTAATAATAAACACACCAAAATAGTGTAAAATAAGCCATAAATTAATGGGGTCTATTGTTATTATATATTATTACTATTGCTATAATACTCCTCCCACAAAAATATTTAAATAAAAAAGAAAATCAAGACACACCTTTACTACTACTGAACAAATCTCATCCTCAACACTGAAATCCGAAGAAATTATTCATGTACATACGAAGAAATGTATCGATGTTCTAATAACAAAAGCAGACATTTATGTTGAAGCTCCAATGCGTCATTTCCTGTTTTGTTACGCTGAAGTGGGGTTTACTTAATGCTGACGTTCCAGTGCGGAGACCCGGTGGAACAGCTGCTCGTAGCGATGGCCGCTTTTTTACCCGAAGAACTTGAATTAATTGAAAAACACGAGGAAATGTGAGTGCGTCAATTTTACTGTGAGTTGGACCTGGTGGAGTTTGGTCCATATTAGTGTTAATGGCGTCTGTAATTCTTCCTTAACTCGACTCTTGTTGTCAGAGTTAGCTGACGGAGCTTAACGTTAGCTACTGTTGGTTCTCTTGGTTACGACGCTGGGTGTGTAGCTTGTTATGCGCAGCGCCTGTTTTAAAAGGGTAACTTGTCAATTTCAAGTGGGACACACACTCTCTAAGAAGAAAGGACAAAAGCAGATTGTTATTTTCCACAGTGAATTACATTTGAGAAGTAACGTTAGTACAGATTTGTCAAGTTTAAATGTTTTTGTTGTTAACCTACATTCAGATTTGAGATTTGGACTAGCATCTGGATAGAAGAAAAAACGTTGGGAAAACCTTTTTTGTGTGTTTTCACCGGCAGAATCAAGTTGTTGCCAATGTCAAATGCTGGTAAACTGATTTAAATTACCCTTTGTTAGTCGTGTACAGGTTGTAGCATACAGGTGGAGCGGTTATTCACTCTAACTGGTCTGGTTTGGTGTAGAGCCTGTAAACCAAATCCTGCTCTCTTTGTAAAACTATGACAAGTAGGCAAGTGTTGCAAGTTAAATTTCCCTTCTCTTCAACATCAGCTCCTCACAAGGGATGAGTCACTATATAAAAGGTTGCTGTCCAGTCAGACTAAAATTAACAAACCTTTATTATATATTCGAGTACACATCCAAAAGAGTCCAAAGATAACCAAAATGTTCAGAGGAAGATTATTAGCAGCCTTAAAGACAATTAACTGCTCACCTGTGGATAAGAGGCTAACTTTAGCATTCATATTGGAAGTTGTCTAGTGGAATACTGATAGAGTTGCTTTCTCTTCTGTGTCTGACATCAGCTTGGAAAAGAGAGCAGAGCTGCTGGAGCAGATGGAGAGTCGCATAGAGCAGCTGAAGATCCTAAGGGAGCAGCAGGTGAAGCTGTCCGAGGCTGCTCGCCACAGGAACAGTTCATTGCTGCAGGTAAAGAAGAGGCGATGGTACATAGTCCTGAAGAGCCATAACATTGCTGATTGTACTGAACCCTCTTCTAGGTCAGGAGTACACTACAGTTGTCACCTTAGCTAATTAGAACCTCCTAAGGACTGTGTGGTTGTGATTAACTGACACCAGTTGATTACTCGACTAAAAATACATTTACAATTTTCATGATTTATTCATTAAAGGATGAGGAGGGTCACCATTTATATATTTATTATTTTAAACAATTTCCATACAGAATCCAAAATCAACAAAAATTTTATGTAATAACCTGAATGTTTGTGTTTTGAGAATGAAAGGATTTGGGGAGCGTAGTACATTTTCCCATTTTTGTTTTAGCAGTTTCACTTTGTAATTGGAGATTCCAAGCAGCTTTCAGCAGAGTATGTAAAGACAATTCTCAGCTTTACACACCCTAAGGACTGCAGCTTCCCCGAAGGCCAGCTACAGGCAAATGGATCATAGCCATATGTGTGAACCCCCAGTAGTGTAGAAGCAGACTCAGGAAACAATAGTGAGGAGATTGGAATGTTTCGTCCCAAATTAATTTTTGTTGTCACTACCTATTCTAACATTTAGATAAATGTTGAGGTGAACTGTATTGAGTTGATATGTGTAGATAACAGCATCTCTTCTTGTTGGCGACTGTGGCGCAGGAAGGTAGAGCAGTGGTCCACCAATCTCACAGTTGTTGGTTCAATCCCTGGCTCCTCTGGTCACACGTCGAAGTGTCCTTGAGCAAGACACTGAACCCCAACTTAGTTGCTCCCGGTGAGTGTTGGCCAGCTGCATAGCAGCTCCCCCATCGGTGTGTGTGTGTGTGTGTGTGTGTTTGTAAGTGTGAATGGGTAAATAAGAAGCAGTGTAAAGCGTTTTGAGTGCCAATAGGTAGAAAAGCGCTATATAAGTGCAGAACATTTACCATTTACCATTCTGTTACTGCAGGATTTAAAGGAGATTGAGGATGGTCTCAGAGGAAGACTGATGACACATCCGAATGTTCTGGCTCTCGAGGTAATTGGTTATGATGCTCACAGCAGGCCCAAATTTATTGTATCTTAAGCTGCAGGTCATTTTTGCTGCAACTCTGTAAACAGTAGCTGTAATGAAATAAGCTATTCTGACTTACTTATTGAGGCCTAGACGTTACTGTTATTTGTATTTCTTTCTTTTAGGCAAGATATTGGGCATCTGTGGAAGAATCCATTGGATCCTGGGAACACTTCCTCCTGGGTAAAGGCCCACATCCGATTGATGGTCCAGATCAGACAGCTAGGAGAGGTAAACAGAACCCCAGCACAGCTAATCGGGGCCTGCCTCCTCGACCAAAACCTAAGAATGCTAGATAAATGAAAGGTAAAGCTGATAGTGCTATATCCCAAAAAAAGCTTTGGTTATCACATGATGCAGATGATCACAAGATAGATGGTGCTCCTCCTTCAAATAGACATGTGATGTGGGTCAAACTCATGTCAGCTGACCTTCCCTGCTGACTTGGGTTGAATACTGCCTGCTCTTGGTGAACTGCAGTTTATCTCAAGGTTTAAAATGAATTCAGTGGTACCTGACTTACTGATAAACAGGAAAAAGCAGAGAAATTAAGATAGCGAATGTTAGCTATGTTGTGTTAAGACCACTAGATGGAGCCATGGTTCTAAGTATAAGTAATCAGTTTTCTACATAAAATGATCGAACAGGTTTATTTTAGAAATTATCCAGACTGCTTTGTTGAAGTATAGATTTTCCATTCATGTACAGATTACGAGCTACTTTAATAAACACTATCAAGTTTGCAAATTTAATTTGTTGTCAGTCTTCTAAAAAGATACAATCAAGTCCATAGGTTTTTAAGCTTTAATTTGAGGGTTGGGTGAAAAAATATATAATAAGCTGTGAGATTTTCTTATTTATAGACCCACCCCCCCCTTTTTCTTCTTACATGCCTTCACTGCAGGTGTCACGGCTTCCTGATTGCTTTAAACAAGTGAGCTCACTTAACGTAAGGGCCTTTATATGAATGCAGCACATTTAGTGTGATTAGGAAGCCGCTGTGGCTACTGCCACAGCCTAATTCTAAAGCCACTGCAGAAGCATCTGGAATCTACAATATGCAACCTTTTGGAATCAAGTTAGCTTTAGCTTGAGACTAGATTGAATGGTACCCTTTTAAAGCTCAACATGTTATGGACGGGTTGTGGTCTCTGATTGGCGAGCGTCGCAAAAAACCTTTAGAAGAGAAAATTTCTTCCAGATATTGTTCTGTGTCACAGGAGGCATTGACTGCACTTTTACATTAAGATCAGTTTTGGAAAATATATAAAAATACCATTACTTACTGTAGTTTTAACTTTCAGTACTATCCTGAAGATGTCATCATGTATCTGCAATAGGCATCTGTGGAACTGTGAAATCTTGTGAAAAGTGTGGTATAGTGAACTTTGACACTGGGGCAATATGGTTGAATATGGTTCCTCATACTAAATATCTGTAAATGGAGCAAAATATTTTTTTTAAGCAGGGAACTGTGGGAGTATGCTTATATCATCACAGTATGATTCAATAATTGATGATTTTTATTTTTTATTTTTTGTACATTTATTATATTGTTACGGTAAAACTATTGTACTGTTTAAAGATATTAAAAACTGACATATTTTAAAAGGTTGGCTATTTTTTTATGTTCTCTTTCTGTACGTTACTCCTTCCTTAACATTTCCTTAATACAGAGTAGGGCTTGATATTAAATTAAATTAAATGAAGTTAATAATTTGAATAATTGTTTTTCAATAATGAGAGATCTCTGGAGTTACACCTGTAATGGAAGCTATCACCATTTCATTGATGACATGCACGTGTTGGCTTTGCTATTCAACTAGCTGGAGTAATAGCGGCCAAGAGGAACAACTTTCTCAAGATGATTTTCTTTAGTTGACATTGTACATGTTGCCTTGTATACTGTGAAAAAGCATATAGTTTTAATAAATTATTACAATTTTAAATCATGTTTTGTCTTTAGTTAATCTAAATCATATTAAAAAAAAAAAAAAGAAAAGATTTTTCAACTATATTGCTGTAACCTGACGAACACGTTATGTTCACATATTTATACTCTTTAATCTTGAGATTAGACTGAGATATTACACAGGTTATTATTTAGTATGTATGGCAAGTGTTCTTGGAAGCTTCACCTTTGTCAACTGCCATTTACCAGTTGAGTCTATGCAATATGGCTACATCTAGCCATGGGGCTACAGTGGATCAAAAGAACACATTTCACATTTTGCCAGGCTGTAATATGTTTGTGTGGATATACAGAGGAGAAAGGGATGTCGGTAGTGACAGTGGAGTAATGACAAGCATGTCACCTGGTGCAAAATATAAAAAGAAAAAATGTGGGACCTACTTCTTTGCTGCTAGGGTGGATAAGGCCCCCAACACCCTAACTTTTATATCCTCTCTCTACGCCACCAGAGATGGCACCCCCTCCCTTGCTTTAACCCCTAATTGTTGTGATCAGACCTGCATCGCACTGACTCAGAGTGGCAGCTTGACAAACGCAATCATCCGGACAGTCGAGGTTGAAGAGGTCCGTGGTTGGCAGCTGCCCTGGCTCCTCAGCTGGGGCCCCAGCGCTCAAGGCCCTTAGGGGCTTAACTAACCACTGACTGACTGACTGGACCGGTCTGGACTTATAGCAGCTAGGTGGTGGGGTGCTGGTTTGGTGAAGGAGCAATTTGAGTAGTAGGGTTCTGTGAGGTCAAGGGCAGGATTTAAAAAGCACTATGATGGGGGAGGTCTATGTATACGGTCATGGGTGACAGGATCGTGTAGTGGGAGGACGAAAGGGAGGGAGGGGGGGTGATGAAGATGTGATGTAGCAAATTATCTAAAAGGGTTTTGAAGAGCACGATCTGGAGCCCTTCCAAACGACTAGCCCTGCATTATGTATTCTAATGGCTGAGGCCCTGGGGTGCTGCAGTCACCGCTGTTGTCAGTGACCAGACCTCCATTCCCCCTGCCATCCAGCAACAACAATAATGACCCCTCAGACAGCAGCCTGGCTCTCCTCCAGCCTTCCTCAGTCTCTGGTGGCATGGCATGAATCTGGAGCCATGAGATTATGCAACGCGGTTCGGCTATTGAGAGCCCACTGAGAGCCCTGACAGATAATTGGCTGAGCCCAAAGCCGTGCAAATGGTTAAGTGTCGACTCCAGTTGATTGGATAATGGGTAATTGCACGCTGCATTTCATTCAGTGATATACTGCGGGGGTGTTGCAGGGGCAAGCGAAGGGGAGGGAAAATATTTTGGCATGCTGTGTTTTTGCAGCCTGTTATTTCACACTTTGAGTCTGTTGCATTTGTTTGTATGTTGAGCCTGGAGAGATCACAGATTTGTATCAACTGCTGATGTCATTTAAATTGCAAATGACATCATTTTATTGTTGTACAGTTCTTTTTTTTTTTTTTTTTTGTTTTCTCTCAGCTTTCAATTTCAGATTTCACAGATGAGAGCGGCTCCCATTGTTGTGCTGGTGGCACTGTTCGGGGCGTCCCTTTGACTCTGTGGGAGGTTGTAAGTCCTGCGTCTCTCCTTTGATCATGGCAGGTCACCTCTATATAAGAACCCGGCCGCCAGCTTTTTGTCTTTTCCTTCGCAGAGATCTTGACTGTTGTCATGTTGTCTCGCATTAAATAGAAGGCCTCGTGTCGTACACTAAGAGGACCCAACACTGCCCTCAAGGTGGCACGGCTCCCCATTGACTGCACAGACTAATTTGTAACATTTCCTCTCTAACGGCCTGTGTTAGTGTAATCAAATGCATCTCTCGTGTCCTGTAGTTCTTTCTAAATGAGTGCTTTCTTCTTATCCATTTTTTTGTGCATTTAACCAAAACCAGCTTTCTGGAGCCGAGGATGGTAAAATTCTTCCCACCTCTGCATTTCAGAACATAATTCTTGTGCACTTTGTTGTAGATTTCATTCTAAGTGGATAAAATTACCACGTTTGTCCACCAACCTCCTGACTCGCCAGACGGGAAGGACCTTGTTCAGGGAGGTGACCAAGATATTGCCACCCAAACCCCAAATGAGAGATTTTAGATTTAGATTTTTTTTAAATACATTCTTACAAACACGTTTAAAAGCATGTTTTCACTTTGTCATTACAGCTTATTGAGTGTAGATTGATTGTCAATTTTATCCATTTAAAATAAAATCGATAACACAAGGTGTGCAGAAAGTGAAGGGGTGTAAATGCTTTCTAAAGCCACTGTACTTGAGCTGCATTATTGCTCCTAGAGAAATCCAGTGGGAGGTTGTGCTTGTTGAATTCCACTTCAGTCACAGTATCGATTGTGCCTCCGTGGATGTCTTTCTGCCGCCGCCCGGTAAAGTCAGAATGTGCGGTGCTATTCATATCGACTGACGGATTAAGCGGGCGGCTGAAAGGACACGTCTGAATTTTGTGTTTGTGTACTTGTGCCTTTTGTTAATATTGATTCTGCCTTGGCATGGATCCACACATTGCACCAGTGTGTTGTTTCATTCTTAATGAAGTCCTTTATCACACTCTAATCAGTTTACCATCACACATACCAGTCAAAGCAAACACTTAAATTGGTTTCTTACTTTTAAAAAAGCCCACAAGTAATCACTATCCTGTTTGGGCTTTTCTGCTGCAGTGCCCTCTGGAAAAAAAAAAAAAAAGGGGACCTCTCATCACACTTGGGTGTGCTTGTTCTAACATATCACACTCACTTATTTCCCGTGTTAAGGAAGATGTGCTTTGGCCATTTGTTTCAGTATATAAAATGTTAGTGTTCTAAATATTACAGAATAGAGAGATGGAACACGCACGTATGACCAGGTGCCTCATCAGTGGGTCTGCTGCTTATTTATTTAAATGTTTTTAACATTTTTGTTCCAGCTGCATCTGTGCACATAATTTCATTGACACACACACACAAAAAAAATAGATTCTGTGGTCACAAATATATCAATAAGAGCCCAGATCTCCCAATTCCGCAGCTTATGGTTTATGCTAAGTGCCAACAGTTTGGAAAATAGTGCGTCGTATTGATATATGGCACATCTGACTTAACTGTAGTAGATCAGAGTTTGTGAATTATTATTGACCTGTGTTTCCATTTTTGATTTTTACCCTGATTTGCCATTGAATCAATCTTTCCCTTACTTTCCCCCTACTATATATAGCTGTACTTCACAAGCAAAGAAAATCTTGATTTTGACAGAATCTCAGGTTTTGCAGAATTGTCAAATATCAGTAGTTATTATGATTCTGGATAAACAGTGTGAAAAAAATATTCTTAGATTTTAAAAGTTTTGCCAGTCAAGTGAAAATAACAGATCATAGCAAATTTACTAAGAGTTGAAAATGAACTGCAGTAAATTAGCTCAAACAGCTTAAAACTATACTTAGATTAAACCTTAGATCCACTGGTCTTTAGAATTAATTACTATGTTAGGTGTAACAAAAGGGTCCTATGACGTCAGTTGTGTCACTCCTTCCTGCTTTTAGTATTGAACATTATTTAAGCACCCAGTTTCAAAAAAAGCATCTAAATGTGATTAGTTAGAGAATGCTTATCATGTAGTTTTCCCAGCTTGTTGTGCAGCATCGTGTAGAGTTTCATTCAGCCTAAATTGGTCTACTAATTGTGTGAGCCAGCAGAGTGGTTCATCATTAACATGGTGGTCTAAAGTGAAGGGGGAGAGGAGATTTCCCAGCAGGGCCAGGTCAGGTCAAAAGGATTAAATCCAGCACCGGACATCTCCAAATCAACTGATCCTCCCCAACAAAGAGACACCGAAAAGAGCTAAGTGCAGCCGGGGCATTTAGGGATCACATTAATTTGCTTGCAATTAGATGGACAAAGATTTACATATTTGAATAGATTTTGTGTATGTATGTGTTTGTTTGGGTGTTTGGGGGGGGGGGGTCACTACTGCATTTCTCATTGTTAAAACGTAGGACTGGAAGACGTGCTACCATTATTGGGGTACCAAACTACTCAGCCTCCCTGGGAAAGCTTATGCTTAGGTGCTGCAGAGGAGGCTCTAAATGACCTCAGATATAGCATAACATTTCAACAATGTCATCTCAAGGCTTTAAACACTGGAGCAGCTCTTCACTCTTAAGCTTACTAGATGGGATTCAGTCTACATGTTTTCAGGTACTGGTGAAGGGGTGGTATGGGGGTACCAGGGCCATTGAGATATGTGTCCTTATTCTTGACAGGGAGTCAAGCATTTGTTCAGTGGGTGTTGGGCTCCTGCAGGGCTGTCCCTTGTCACCAGTTATGTTTGTCATCTCCACGGACAGAATCTCAAGGCACAGCTGGGGGAGGAGAGTGTCTGGTTTGGGGACCTCTGAATCACTTCTCTATTCTATACAGATGATGTGGTATTGTTGGCTTCGTCAGACCTCCGTGTGAAATGTTTGGGAGGAGAGTCCGCACCTTGAAGTGTAAGGCAATAACTCACCCCTCCCTCTGGGGAAAATGGGCGCATGAGATTGACATGCTAATTGGTGTGGTTTTTGATTTACCAGTCGATCTATGCTCCAACATTCACCTGTGGGCATGAGATGTTGGTAGTGACCAAAATAATAAAGCTGCATGACTCAACAAGAGAGCTTATAGTAGACATGGTTCAGGTGTCTGACCAAGATGCCTCCAGGGCACCTTCTATCTGAGCTTTTTCTGGATACCTGCAACTGATAGCAGATGTTGGGTTAGACCAGAACTTGCTTACGTGATAATGAATTTCAGCAGGCCAGTGTAAAATGCAAAATACTGTCTTTTGGATGTTTCACAGTTATTAGTGTAGCACTGCTCTTTGCCTTTTTTCTTTAAATTATTTTAAGAATCCTCTCTACTGGACCATGGGGCAAAACTATATTAAGTCCACTGACTTTTTAGAGAATGTATTTGAGGACATTACCTAGAGAAGATGTATGTCATAATGCCAGTGTCTGGAGCAGTTTAGCTGGGCAATAATAAACTTAATAAACTTAATAAACAGTATACAGCCAGCTGTGTAATATCCGAGTCCATGTATAAATAAAAGATGGTCATTGTCCAGAGAATTCTGAGAGACATTTCTATCATGCAACTGGAGCTGCTTCATTGTGCCATAAACAAAACACAGAACAGTGTGTTATATAAAATATACTATAGATAGACAAATAATTTTATCTCTTTTTTTGTCTTTAATCGTGTCTCACAAAAGATAAGAAGTTTTTTATTTTAAACCTCAAGCGAAAAGCACAGATTTAAGACAGTTTGTTATCTTTTAAATTCAGACACTCTATTCTTTTGCTCTGAGTTGCATGAGAAAACTACCCGGTTTCTGCAATGTGTGTTGAAAGTCTGTGTGCAAATTTCGCAAGCACTCTAATGAGACTAAAACTGTCTTTCTCCGGAACAGCTTTACTCCACTCATTATGCTCCGTCACGCTCCGCACAGGTGGTGTAATAAATAAGAAAACTACTTAACACGCAGAAATTGTTGCTTTTCTCTGATTGGTCAGTAGGGTGAGCCTCACTTAGAAATATTTAGAATGCTACTGCAAGTGCTGTTAAGTCTGTGTCACGGAGGCTTCCACCACACTTCTCCACTTAAAATGTTATTTTAAAAATGTGACACTCTCTAAGAAACTTAACTTTAATAAATGACTGATTAATTGTGTTTTAAAATTATTGACAAATTGATGTTATAATGTTGATTATTTCTAGCATACAGTGCAAAAAAGTGTCATTGTCAGAATACTGCTTTGTGGGATGCTATGCCATATGTTACATAATGTTTTTGGTCCTGAAATTGGCCAAACACAATAAAAACTAATGTTTTCTCCCATATTATCAGCCTTGCTGAGTTTACTGAGAAACGGTAAAATCTGGGGTCAGCCCTATGTCACCATCCTCCTTCACCTAAGTGTTATACCTCCTTACCCTCAAGCTAAAGACCCGATAGACGGATGGATAGATGGAGGTCAGAGAATGGAGTCTGACAACAGATCGGCGATGAGAGCTCCCTCCCTGCTCAGTTCCCAGCAGCCCACCACTTTCCCTCCCAGCCACAAAGCACCTTCTCCCTGCCCGCCGTTCCCTTGACATGCCAAGGCAGGCACATCCCAGGGACAAGCTGCTCACTGCTGTCTTTAAGACATTCTGATGAGGTTTTGGTGGTGAAAGGCTCGGGGTTGACTTTGTAAAAGAATCTAAATGAGGTGCGAGTGAATGCCGCGGCTCTTCCATTCTAATCTGTGTGTTGTGCTGCTTCTTGAGTGGCTCATTTCCATGCATCGCACCCTGGATTCCTCAGTGCCTGGGTCAATACACTGAGGTCTTCTTCGTTACATTTTTGAGCCAAACCAGAGCTAATGGCAGCATTGTCTTCAATAACTTGCTTTGTAAAAGAACTGTAACATAACTGTATTTATAGCATCTCAGCATTTCTAAATTCCATTTTTGGCTGGTCCATCCTCCATCCTTTCAACTGCTTCTCTTTTAAAGCAGCAATAGAGCCAAAGAGTGAAGCGACTGCTCATTAACCCCTCAGTACGTTACAATGAATCCTGGAGGCTCATTGTGCCAAAGAGCCAGTGGTTTCCTAACGAGGCCCGGGGTGAGTTGAGGTGGGTGTGTGTGTGTGTGTGTGTGTGTGTGTGTGTGTGTGTGTGTGTGTGTTAATTTATCTCAATATTAAAGGGCAACTTCACCAATTTTGAACTTGCTTTCTATGGCTTTAGTTTAGGGTGTAAATGTACATTAATGCTTTTAAACTTCCCTCTGACTTTCTTATATTAAAATATTTCCCTGCTTATAGCTAAAAACTCCTCCAGATGACATCACCCGGCGGAGTTCAGATGATGTCGTCTGGGGGAGGTCTGGAAAAGCAGGTTGCTTGTGATCACAAACTTCATAGTATGAGCAACAAGGTAACCTGAATTAAAGGTTCCTCGAAGTGATGTCATCTGGAGGCATTTTTCAGCTAGAAGTAGAGAGATATTTTAATATAGGTAAGTCAATGAGAAGTTTAATGGACATAGTCCAGACTGTGAATTGAATTGAATTTATGTACATGTACTGTCCAAACTAGAACCAAAAGAAGCAAGTTCAAAATCAGTGATGGCGTCCTTTAACTTCACCAAGCACATGCTGGAAAAGAGTTGAACTTTTTCTATTTGCTCTTCTTATTAAATGCAAATGGAGATATAAAAATGACCATTATGAGTTTAAAATATGCCAAATTAGCCATTTTGATACTTTAACTTTTGCTGGAACATGTATAAATTTGTGCTCTGGGCAGATCCTCACCACCACCCAAACCTCACAATTTCACCGTCAGAACATCAGAAACTAATTTTAAATGCACCAAGTAGATTTCACACAATCCACTATGGTCCATATGTCAACAGAAAAGACAATATAATTAACAGATGTGTATACAGAAGGTGACTGGGACCACTATGAAAATGTTTATGTCTGAATTTTTATTCAGATTTCAGATTTTAATTCCTTTTTTAAAAAAAGGCAACTAAATGTTTTATAGTAGCCCCAACTCTCTTGCATATGTATACAGAACTTGTTGGTATACACACAGTAAATTATATTGACTCTTTATAGCGGGGATGAAAAAATAAATTTTCCACCATTAACATAAAGGTCTGCACAGTGCTTTACCTGGATGACATTCAACAATTGCAATTTTCAAAGATGCGTGAAACAAATCAACAGTCTATGTCACTAATAACATTTGAAAAACTGTAGAACAGTATGTTAAAAACAGCATATTTGTGTTTGTTTTTTTATATGTAAAAGTAAAACTAAAACTAACGCTGGAGATTTATGATAAGCATCAAATGTCATTAACACTGAAAATAAAAGAAGAAGAACAACAACCTTTATTGTCATTGAGCCCATATACACATATAAAGCTTTACCCTCTCACATTTTCACTAAAAGGCTTTTAGCATTTTCATTTTCAATATTATACTATAAGCTCCAAATGCTTAACTGAACCATGTTTTTCATTTTCCTGCACTTTCTTCTCTTCATACTGTATCTGCCCTTTCTTCCCTTGACATATCCCATTTTTACCAGGATGAATAAATTCTTATCTTACAATCAAATTTCATTTTATTGATATTTCCTAATATGAGTCTGATGATCACGTGATCTGACCTGCAGACTAACAGGGAATAATTTGCAGACTTGCAAGGCTTTTGCACTAAGGGCCCTGCGGCTGGGTGCCTCCTGCCTGGGGATCTGAGACTTGCAGAAGAAAGGATGTCTAATAAACATATCCTTCATTTTTAAGGCCTTACTTTAATTTGTAGCATTTTTTTGGGGGTTATTTTTGCATTTTACTCAGTCTGTCTGCCTGTTTTCACAGCCTAAATCTAGTTTTTCTTCTTGAAATCTTACATAATTATCTTTTATATTTTATTCTGATCTTATTAGTCTCGCACTGGCATTAGGGTTTCAGTCCCGTTAAATAAAATCCTTGTGTTGCTCTCCAAATGGCCCATCGCACAGCCTGTAGGTAACGGTATCAGATGTTGTGGGAACGTTGGCTGTTGTAGTGACACAATCTGTCACCCTCCATCCTCTTGTAAAGAGAAAAGCTGCGAGCCCGGGGACGCTTAAATTGGAATTTCATGTGGGCTAAACTGAGGGGAAACTGATGTAAGTTAACATTTGGTAGACTTAATTGGTCCTTTTCTCTCCAGCCTCCTCGATCGGGCACTTACGGGCCGCTGGTGAAGCTTCCCCGCTAATCTCCCATTTACAATCAATTCAATCGTCCAGACAAAAAGTCCGCCTCTCGCTTTTCTTCTCTTCCTGTCTCAAACGAGCTCCTTTTGTGGCCCGTAAATTGCCTGAATCCCCGGTGATCCCCCGGTGGCAGAGGGAGCAAAAGAAAGATGTCCTCATGTTGTTGACAGCTGATTAAAGCGCGCTCTCGCATCCCCCCCTCCCCCGCCCTAATCCCTGCGTGGGCGCGCGCCTTAATTAAAGCTCCCGTTCGTCAATTAACGTGTTTGTGGATGTTGAAGCGGTTGCTCAGATGCTGGAGAGGTGCAGGTGGGAAAAAAAGTGCAGAGAAAAGGGCAACCTGGCTGCCTTTAGGTTGTTTACTGCTACGACATTGTTGTTCGTGTCCCGCAGCCTGCAGGCTCAGGGCTTGTGTGTGTGTGTGTGTGTGTGTGTGTGTGTTTATTTTCTCACCACACACATTGCATTGGATTGGCTAAAGTGAAATATGCGTCCAGCACGGATGCAGGTCATTTAATGCTTTAGCAATAAGTTAGAAATAAGTAGGCTATTAGTGAACACAAATCCAACACAGACATTGTGCACATCTGCTGGTAGTAGTGTCTCCAGTGTTAGTGTCTTTCATTCAGGAGATTTGTATTTTTTGTCATAATATGCTAGTGGTCTTGAAACCACATAGAAAGTACTATGCAAAAATACCATTCATTGGTGACAATAGTGTAGCGACTGCAGAGGTTGCAACAAATGCACAGCAGTACAACAGTAAAAGTGCAAGTACTCCACTATAAACAGAAAGAAAGAGAAATACCATCTCATTTTTAATTAAAGTTGAAGTGGCCTATTCAGAATCTATTTAAAATACAAATGTACAAGACGCTCACTATAAGAAAACATTAGATTTCATCACTTTTGAATTGATTAACACGTTTTTTTTCATATTTGTCCATTCAAAGCTAAAAGTTCTGACAAAGTAAATGTTCAGTAATGAATGAAAACTAAGGACAAAGGTGTATGTTGCTACAGAGATTTGATGCGGAACAGAAGCAGCAGCTGGTGTTGCCACTTTATGCCCTGACTGCTGTTTATCAGTTTTAATTTTAAAAGAATTCTTATTTGCAAAAAGTAACTAATAGTCAAATGGAGGTGAGAAAAAAATGTCCCTCTGAATGTTAGTGGATTAACGGAAATGATCCAGTAAATACTGTTTTTTACCACCTCTGGGTGTTTGCCAGATGCAATACTTCTGAATATGAGAGTATGATGAATACACTTGGGGGTCAACGTTATTATGAAACAATAATTTAGATGACAATAAAAATTTGGTGAATTTGATCATCAAACTTTGCAAACAAGTGAAGAAGAAAGGCAACAACAGCCTGTGGATCTCACGAATGGCTTTCCAGATATTTCCAAGGCACCAAGAGGCTGCAGGTTGCAACATACTTTCTTTCTTTGAACCCAAAGCCCACGAGCCTTTTAATAAAAGTTGACAGTTTCGTAGCTTCTCCTACAAAATGTCTGTGCCCGTGGTCTGATGTAGGTTGATGAAATAGGTGAGCAAGACATTCATCTGGCAATATTAGCCCTGCCAGGCTTGTGCAGGCCCGGCCAGCCCGGCTGAGCGCTAATTGGCTGTTAATAGAAAGAGCGCCATTTGGGAGCACGGATCTGCCTCTCGACAGAATGTGTGCAGGGATAATATTGTTCCAGGAGCCGTGCGGAGAATAACTTGTGCTCTATTAACGCAGAGGCCCAGATGAGGAGCTGCGGCCTGAGTGCTCCATTATCTCCTGTTCTGATGAGCGGCTCCGGATGCGACACCCCCCCTCCTCCTTCGCAGCCCCCCCTACACAATCAAGCCTCCCGAGGCCGTTTAGCTGGTTAATGTAATTCGCTTTCAAGGGCCCGTGTTATCTCTGATCATTACGCCGGAGTCAAGTGTAAATGCTGCATTATTAAGATCGTGTCTGTCAATAAATGGTGAAGCAAAGTGGCTGCAGAGCATACAGCCTGAGTCTATGTGTGCATTTCTGACAACACTTCACAATAAAACACAATGAAACACAACCATCATACCTAGACTAATAAATGTATTTAAGTTCTGACCTTTTTCAGAATTCTTATTTTTTTTGTTCAAATAAGAATCCTGACAGAACTCTGTTAGTCAGAATAAACTGAAATAAATGTCAAAATTTAGATTTTAAAGCCAGAAATCATTGAGTCGGCACCCAAATGCATTTTTATGATGGTACTAATTCTCTCGTGTACTTGACAGTAATGCGATACTGTAAAGTCCGTAAACCAGGAGCCACTCTTCATTACACTTTAACTGTTTGTGACACAAGTTATAGACATGCAGTAGCTTATTGCAAGTTGGAACATCAGGACCAGTTCACAGCCAATTAAACACCATTACAAATTTATAAATTCACCACTGGTGGTTTTTTTTTTTTTTTTTTCACTTTTTCATTTCCTTCAACACTTTTGCTTTTACCTCTAAAAACATTTTTACATGTGTTTTCTGAAATGTCATGTTTTGTTGCGGTTTAAAGAAACAAGGTTTCTAAATATAGTCAGTGCAAACTTGATAATATTAGTTTATTTTCAAATGCTTTCAAAAGTGGAAACAACATGGCTCAAACATTCAGTTTTCATTATAACTTATTTATTCACATTAACAGTTTTTTTTTCTGTGGAATACAGAACATGGCCAAAGTACTCCCCAGATGATTCACATTTTAAATATCTTTTTTCATTTCCAATAATTATTTACAGTTCCGCCTTAGAGGCAGATGATTTCTCCCCGTCTGGTGCTTTTATCAGCTAAAGCAGGAAGAAGTTCTACAGGTTGGGACCCAATGTTATGAGTACATTGTTGCACTTTCTTCTCTGCTCTTCCATTCTTACAGTATCACTGCTGAGACACTTTGACAAGAGCCTTTAATGCACCATAATTCTTTTTAAGGAATCGTGGAATACACCACGTTCTTTTTCTCAGGACCTTCAAAACCGATGCAGCATGACCACAGCTGCAGGACATAAGCCAGTGTTTTTAAAGCCTCACAGTTCAAGGAGGAGTATTAAAATGTGCTGTGGAGATTTTGCACCATGGCTCAGCTCTGCAGCTCTCTGGAGGCCTCTGTGGCCCCAGAGAAGCCATTGTCATGCAGCTTCCTGATGTGTTTCTTCAGGTCAAAGTTGCGGCAGAAGCCCTTGCCGCAAGTGGCGCAGGTGAAGGGCTTCTTGTCATTGTGCGTGTGCATGTGGAAGGTCAGGTTGTAGATCTGGTGGAAGGCCTTGTTGCAGATAGAGCACTTGTACTGCTTCTCCCCACTGTGGGTCAGCTTGTGGTTCTTGTAGTTCCCTAGAAAACAACAACAAAAAAACCCAAAAAACAAAAACACGCATAAGAATAGAAACAGAAAATTCGGAAATGTCTGAATGCAACACTAGATGCACACGTAGCTGTTTAACGTTATTTTTTTTATTTATCGTGTATTGATTATGTTCGTGTTATTCATAACAAATAATTCTCATTATGACCACAACCATGCCCCCACTTTCATTCTAACCCCCGAAAGCAAATCATGGATTAAACAGGTTCTTGTGGGAACGCATGAACAAAATGAAAAATTTTTTTTTTTCATGATGAACAACTAAATATTTTCTGTAAGTAATAAAACCAGTACACAAAATACGATCATATTTTTCCCTCTAAATCATTGGAAGCATTTGGATTCGTTAATTCCACGTGCCTGAACTGTAGTTTAGACTTTTTTTAAAAAGCCGAAAGTAAAGTCAATGATGCAGCTTGATTCATTCAGAACAAATGAAGCACTACAGTTAAAAAAAAGAAATAATCTCCCCCGCTGCACATTAATGCTATCGCAGCTGAAATAACTAGAAAACCCTTTTCCTCCTTAAATGTTGGCTTGTAACACATCAGGAGAGGAAAGGGAGACATCTTAACAGACATCCAGGATGAGGGGAGCTCTTCTCCTCCTCTGCTTTCCCGTCCGGGTCAGCAGTTCATTGGGAAGTCGGAGCGTCCGCTGTCCCTCTGCTCTCCTCAGCCTTCATTAATCAGGGTTTTGTGCGCCAAAGTCAAGAACTTGTCAAACTTCGTCAAAATCAAGTGCAGCGGCAACTCAACTAAAAAAAAAAAAAAAAAAATAGCTCCGATTCCCCAGGTTGTCCGGGGTCTAGCAGCTGACCCAGAGCAAATGCTGCCGTCTTGAAGGGAGAATTAGTCCGTGTAAAGTGACATGTCCTATTTCCACTGATCGCCTCATGCTCATCGGCGGCCCTGCAATTATTCCCCCGTTCATTCGCTGATATCTAAAGAGCAGCAGCATATGGTGCTGTTTTTACCCTGCTAATATTTATTTCAGCAGCTGAGAGGATTCCTTCACAGTAAACAAACAGGGATTTCCCTGCAGAGTCACTGCAGTTTGCACTGTGTAGGATCCAAACACACGGCTGCAGCGTGGAGCAGAAGCTGGTAATGATTGGAAAAAGAAATCCTGCTTCCTCACGCCAAAATTAATGCAACAGAACAACAGCGTAATAACCTAATTTGGCTTTTCCAGCTGCAGAGCTGCACAATTCCACCCAACCAGAGGCACAGAGCAGGAATTCCTACACTCACCGGCCTGAGTTCTCCTTTACTTGGAGTAAATAGTAGGCAGATTTTGTGCAATCTTTATTTAACATTAAAATGTATATAATATATAAAAATGTATGTTAGAGAAATAAATGAATAATTGCTTTTTTACAAGTTAATTACTGTTAAAAATTTATATCGAACGCGGAGCTTTTTTGTAGTTTGAGAAAACACGTCAGGACGTTAAAAAAGATCGAAATAAAAATGCGATTCTCACAGATCATTTTAAAATATTTAAACAACAAGTAAAAAGCGAAAACGAAAAAAACTGTCACGTTCCAAACGGACCTGTTATAATGTCTGCTGTCCATGTAGAACTATTTTAAGATGACAGCGGCGTGGATCACTGACCTTTCTGGTGGAAGCCTTTCCCGCAGAACTCACACACGAACGGTTTGTACCCTGCGTGGATCCGGACGTGAGTGTTTAGCGTCGAGCTTCTGTTGAACGCTTTCCCGCACTGGTTGCATTTGTGAGGCTTCTCCTTTTACAAGCATTCAAGCGGGAAACATGGGATGAAAACATGATTAAGATAAAATAATTAAGCCGGATTTTTAAAGGCACAAAGTAATGCGTCTGTCAGGTGTTTATCCAGTGTCTCACCTGTGTGTGGATGATCTTGTGTCTGCACAGCGTGCTGGCCTGACGAAACCCTTTCCCGCACACTTTACACACGAAGGGCCGAGCCCCGGTGTGCACCGGCATGTGTCTGGTCAGATTATAGTGCGCGTTAAAAACCTGAGGAGAATTCCAAAAACACCCGGGAAATTAGTTGTAATTATTGAGATAAATGTATCGAGAACATGCTTTAAATATTTGATAGTATAATAACCTGATTTACATTATCTAAAATGTCATGTTTGTATTTAATTAAACTGATTTTGTTTTAAAACGTTCGATTAAATGGAAACAAAAAAATAAATAAAATAGAATCTACAAATATAAAAAACAAAACAAAAACGAATAAGCTGTAGTTACTTAGAGCACACTTTCATTTACCTTTCCACACACTTCACACGTAAAGTTTTTGGGTTTTCCGTCTGCGGTGCCGCTACCGCTGCCGCTCAGTTTGTTGTGCGTCTTGACGCCGTTCTTCTCGGCGCTCAGGCCGTGGTTCTCCTTCACTATCTGGTCCAGCTGCCCCGGCAGATGCTCCTTGTGTGGGTATTGAGGAGTGGGGAGTTTCTCGGTCCCCAGCCCTGCCAGTTTGGCGTTCTCCAGCAGCAAGAGTCGGTGGTGCGCCGACAGGGAGGCCTGGCTCTGCGGACTGGAGAACCAGTGTCCGGCCAGCAGCTCCGACTGCTGATACGCAGAGTCCAGGTAGTTGACATAGTAGAGCGAGCCGCCGCTGGGCACGGCCACGGCCTGGTGGATGACCTGTGGCTTCACCACTCTGCTCCCGGATGACAGCAGCGGCTGCTTCAAGCTCGACTCCGCTTTGCCGCACATGGCGCAGTTCCCTTTGCACGGAGCGGCCGTGGAACCGCAAAAAGTACCCCTGAAACTGGCTCTCCACAACTCGGAGTAGTTCATCAGCGCCTTGGCTTGAAGGTCGTAGCTCAAAGGCTGCAACGGGATCATGCAAGGGATCGGGGAGCAGAGTCCCAGCAGCCTCTTCCCCTCTGAGCGCTCCTCCGTGCTGCCCTTCGACTCCGAGCTCTTGGACATGATCCGGTCTATGGAGAAGGCCAGGGTCTTTGGGGCCGCGGCCGGTCCGGTCCTACCGCAGGACATCACCGTCTCCAGTGAGGCAGAACTTGCCATTTTGTTGCTGTGGACTTTGCTTTGTTTGCAGCAGAGCAGAACTTAGGGTGAGCAACTCCTGGTAGTATAGTCCGAGCAGCTCCTCTTTTCACTCTCCTGAGCTCCCAGCAGAAAAGACACGAGGACACATCAGTTTAATAAGCACCTTGCTGTCACAGTGTCACGTATTTGCATTCAAATGGCCAACCCCGGAACAATAGCACCCAGGTGTGATGGATTAATGCTCATTAACTAGTGCACACAAAATTAACAGGACATTACTGAGCTCGTTAGGGAGAAGAAGACGAGGAGGGGAGAGCAAGAAAAAGACCAAAAAATAGTTGGAGTCGGAGCTCCTGAAGGAAGAATCGTTGCTGGAGTTCACCTCGTGAATGGTCAGATGGGTGTGGAGAAACCAGCCGACTGCTCTCTGTCACATGTTGGCAGCGCCCGCCCCTCCTCAGCGCGGATCACTGTCTCCTGACATTAGCGGGCACCCAAACTCTTAACTGGGTGACAGGGAGACGCCCTCATCAACCTGCACGCCCTCAGAAAAAAAAAGCGTTAGACACGGGTCATACAGGCTGCAATGTGTCGTCTTCCACAGAAATATGAAAGAGGTGAAAATATTAAGCTGGTAATTGTGTTTGCATTCGGGTAACAACATACATCTTTGTTTTTTTTTTTTTCACTTTCCCCCCTTTTCCCCAAAGAAAGGTGCTAATCCTCGGAGACGGGATCTCTCCTTGTCCACTCCGCCTTTACTTTCTATTTGGATAAATTCGAGGACGTCCAACAGGACGTTCCACCTGTTTAAGGGCAGAAACTCCTTTTTGGATCCTATTAAACGTTGTTCCTCCCCTCTATTCAAAAGAATCAATTTTCCAGAGCGATTCAAGGCTCAACTCAGCGCAGGGAGGGGAAAGGGGAAAGAAAAAACACAAGCTCTTTCACTTATAGCCACTAAAGCACTGCGTGAACCTGGTTTTGTGTTTTTTTTTTTTTTTTCCCTTCCTGAAATAGAGGGACGGATTAAAGCGGGAGAGAGGAAAAAGAAAAGACTTAGCTTGGTCAGAGGTACACATGGACAAATGAAAAGAGAGGCTTTTTCCCTCTAAGGAGCCATACAAGACGTTTGCTGGAATCCACAGTGTTGTGTGGGAGTTACAATGAGCAGCAGCCTCTCTTCTGTTCAGCCACAAGAGCCGCGTTGAATTCATGTGTTTGCAGGCCATTTTACCTGAGGGACTCCCAACAAGTTCCTACAACACGGAGGGTGGGGGATAAAAAGAGGGGTTATCAGGGTGGACAACAGGCTGTTAACAACTGTTATGTTCTCCTGGTTGTAATAACTCCATCCCCATTCAGATCTGTCATTATTTTTACTATTTACATATGGGTAATCTATGTAAGTCAAATAATATTTGAGATTAAAAATCAACATGTTCTCAGGTACTTCAGATGTTCCCCAATGACATCATGACATTAAGACTGCATTATTATAAACCATTTTTATCTTTGGCAATTTTATTATATTCTTAGTGTTAAACTACTAAACCCGAACACTCTTTACTAAGAGCACAGAAACTGAAAAAAGTAACTCGTGGCTCATTAACAGTTACTAGTCAATAAAACCAGTTGTGAGCCATTAGAACAACTTCCGGGTTACCAGGTTATGAAAAATTGGAAAACAGTTTGGAAAGTGACAAACCTGTGAGGCGTTATGCCAACATCTGCAACTGCATTATCACTAAATACAGCCTAACACCTGCCATATTGATTTTTTTTTTTTTTTTTTTGCATTCTGCCAAATCAGGTCATGATCCAATTAACCGACCAGTAAATAGTAACGAACCATTGCTAGCGATATAGTCACCATTTATAACCACTATTGTTTTAGAAAAGTTGTACCAGAAATTCACTGTATAGAGGTTCTGGGATATTGTTTTAGGTTAAATGAATGTTGTCATGTGCTTATAATGGCAAATCTTGCTGCCCATGTTTTATTTTGCTGTGTGGTGATAGAAGCCGATGCTCTAGTCGTCTAACTTTACTTTTGATGCTATAAAAGGAAAAATGCATGGAGACATGAAACTCTGCCAGATCATTTGGTTGTTTGGGTCATCTTTTTTTTTTTTTTCTAATAATTTAAACGCATTCTCCTAGATGTGATTTAAAAATGCAAAGCTAGTTCACAATTAGTTCACACTCAATGAGTTATTAAAGGATATGTTCACAATTATAAGCATCAGTGTCACAAGTCTGCCTTAAAACAGTTAGTTTGCTTGTTATAACTATTCCTCCAGATCTCCCCAAAATGAGTGTCCTGTAGGGGAAAACACTGTCCTCTGTCTGTGCAAATGTGGACGTTAATTGGAGGACAAACTAAAACTTTAATAATCTAGATTTGTTACATTTAGTGGATTTGTTGCAGATTTGCAGCTTTTTTACCACAAAGTTTCTGCTTTGTTATTATGCATCAATTGCTACTGAACAGAGAAGCACAAAGAGGGAATTTTATAGTGAAATACTTTCACTTTGATTAACTCGCACTGCTGATGCCTCATTTTCGCTTTTGATTTGGACATTTCGGCCACAGTCCCCCATCACATCCATTGAAAGAACTGTCCACGTTCAGTGTTCATGTGGGAACCCGACAGTTCTTTTAAAACAAAGCTGAGAAATTGTGGGCCTGTTATTTAAAACCCAACACCACCTAATTTCAGGTGACAGTAGCATTCCAATAAACGCCAATGAAGTCATTCACCTCTGTTTTTAATCACTGACATTATAGGTGGAGGAAGATGATGATGTATTTCAACCCCTATAGACTTAGTGCAATACTTAGCACAGTATGATGCCATTCTACAACACTAGTTTTCTTGTTAATAACCTTAAAAAACATCCCTGCTCCATTTTCTTTTCCACCTGCACCTCAGCGTGGAAGGATTAATGCTCATTGTCCTGGTGCTACTCATATGTAAATAGGGCAAAAATACTCTAATTTGAGTTTATTCAGGCACAATCGCCAGCTCATCCACACAATAAACATTGATCCTATTGCTGTAACCCTGGTCCCTCTATTCAGCTGTAATAGCAATTAGCTCAGGCATTGATTTAAGGGACTCTTGCTTCTTGCCTGCAGGCATGTGAGGATCACAAATAGTGGCTGGATGTGGCAAACCTTTCCCCACACAAAGTAATGATTTTTCTTTTCTAGGCACACAAGTTAAAGACAGAGTTAAAGACAGAGCTTTGCAATAAAAAAAAAAATTTGAAATATTTTTTTTGTAATTGCTCTGCATTTATGTATAATAAGCTAGAAAACTACACACTCAGCAGCCTTATTGCAAACACTTCAACAAGCAAACTTAAATAACATCCATGATGCAAATCTTCAAGTTCTACCAAATTTTAAAGGTGTTTATTCCACTGCAAAGAAATGTCTGTAGAATTTACAGTAATTACAATGGAAATGTGGGCTTCTTAACAGTCAAAGGGATTATTTGAATTTCTTGTCACCAGATTGTATGAGTTACTAACCAATACTGATGTAGTTTTATCAACCTAAATTCTGGTTGGATATTTCTCAGCCAGCACTGGCTTAAAAGTATTACAGCAGCATCAAACAATTGCACTAACATACTCATATAGTACTCATCACTAAAAATATTGTTGTCAAGGTTTAAAAGTACTTTAGCAGTTGACCTAGTTTGCTTCTGCTGTTGTTGTTCACGTGGAATGTTGGGAATTCTCTAACATAATTAGTTCTCAAAAGTGGTCTAAGTCCTTAATATCCTGATGAACACCCCCCACCCATATATAAATGTTAGTGCAAACCTTATGACAAATGTTAGAACAAGTCAATTTCAGGCCAATTCAATTCAAAATCTTAATTCAGCTAATAGCTCAGATTGGCCTGTGTTTCTGCAGAACTACTTGCAAAGGTTCTGCGATGCCATTGTAATGCAAGGAAGTAGTAGTGCGGTGGGATAAACAGAACATTTGGTTGAATAACTGCTAACTTACCTTTTTGACACTCAAAAAAATCACAGTAAAGATAAATGAGCAGAGTTTTACTTTTGTATCTCCATTTTAAAATATCTGTCACATATTTTATAGCTCGTTCAGTTTTAGGGTTGGATGTAGATTATCTCCCTAAAAATTAAATTCGAGTTGAACCTTTTCCCTGTTTCCTCTCTTCCCTCTGAGATATGAAGCATCTCTGTTTTAAATACATGACAGGGCATAAAGCTTCACTTTAACACGCTGAGTGGACACTAAACAGTTTCACTGCAACTCAAATAAAAATAATTTTCAACATGCATAACCTGGGATCTAATCGCTGCTTAATATGCTCAATGCTAAAAAAAAAAATAACACAGACAGAGTTAGTTTGTACTCAGCAGCCATAGAGGGCAGCACAAGCAGAATGGTGGAGAAAAGGAGGGGGAGGCTGTCGTGGACGTGGTTCTCTGGCTGGTGTCTGCAGGTCAGACTGTAGCTGTAGCAGGCCAGAGGCTTCATCTGGCTTCCTCCGGAGGCTTCTTCTGCTTCAGGCTGTTACCTGCTCCTCTTTGTCTAATAAATGCAAATGTCCTCTCCTCCGTCACTTCTGACACCTAAAAAACTCACAGACTGTATCACACCGAGCTTGTTTTAACATTAGACGGTAGCTACTAACACTAAATACACCAAATCTTAGCATGCTAACAACAATTTCGTTCGCACCAAAGAAATTACTTTTGCTCCTCTGCTTCACTCAGGAAATGCTCTTGTTCTTCGTTCAAATACACCTACACCAAAATCAACAGTATTCAACTGTATTGAGAATCGTCTACAATCAATTGTACAATACGTTACTGTGGAAAAATGCTGTTAGCAACTGTGATTGTTTTTTTTTACCCATGATGCATTGCAACATACACTTAAACTTTGTAAAATGACAGAGCAAGAAGTTATTGTAAAATTGTACTGTAGAAATTACAGCAATTTGTTACAGTGTTGAATTGAGATCAGGTCGCTGTGGAGGCTAATTAAGTACAGTGAACATTCAAGATACCACTTGGAGATGATTTCACCTGGTGACATTGCGTGTTATCCTGCTGGAAGTAGCCATCAGCCCAAAAGGTGTAGCAACAAAATAATCCCCATATCATTCAACCACTGGCAGCAGCCATAACTGTTGAAACAAGGCAGGATCATTCTATACTTTTTTGTTGTTTACACCAAATTCTGTTCTCACCATCGGAATATTGCAGCAGAAATCAAGAATCATCAGACCAGGCAACGTTCTTTCAATCTTCTGTCCAATTTTGCTGAGCTCTTGCCAATTGTAGCCTCAGTTTCCTGTTCTTAGCTGACAGGAGTGGCACCCGGTCTGGTCTTCTGCTGCTATGTCTGCTTCAAGGTTTGACGTGTTGTGTGTTCAGAGTTGCTCTTTGCATACCTCAGTTGTAGCAGGTGGTTATGTGCGTTACTGTTGCCTTTTTATAAGCTCAAATCATTCCGGTCATTTTCTTCTGACCTCTGGCATCAATAAGGTGCCAGAGGTCAATTTTCACGCAGGGAACTGATGATCACTGGGTAGTTTCTCTTTTTCAGATCTTTCTCTGAAAACCCTAGAGACTGGCTGTGCTGCATCTCTAAAACCAACAAGTTGCTGCCATGTGACTGGCTGATGAGATATTTGTATTAATGAGCAGTCAAACAGATGTATTTAATAGTAGCCGGTGGGTGTAAGTTAGGAAGTTAGGGTGGGACAGACTGTCCATCTTTTCACAGCAGAACGGTTTTATTAGTCAGATGACCACTAGTGTAAAAGCTACGTTTAATTATTACAAACCATGCGTTTCTGTGGGGAGCCAAAGGGGCTTGACAGGAGAAGGTTGCACGTGTTCATGTTCAACAATAAAGAAAAGTGAGGATCACATGGCAAGTTTTTTTTTTTTTTTGGTACCACTGAACACCTTTCTCAGGAATGAATGGGAGCCATTTTGGTACAATTTCCAGTTGTCACAATACATCCGGGTATGATTGACAGCACACATGGAGTCCTCTGTGTGTTTGATGGCTATCACTTCTGAAAGAAAAGTTGTGGATTGTTTCGTGTGTCTTAGACAACAGTGTGTGTTTTGTAAAGCTACACTATATTTTATTATTATTATTATTAACTCAAAATATGTTCCAAAACATATCTAATTGGGGAAAGATGCTGTAAACACCTCCTGAGAAGTCTTAGCCACTGAATAGCACTGGCAATAGCGCATAAATGCTCACCCCTGATAAATCACAGAAAACACGTTATTTCTGCTTGAGCTGTATGTTTTGCAGTTTCTTGTTTAGTGTGACTAATAACTGAAGGGCTATACGGTGTTTTTAAGAGGAAAGTAGAGTATAGCAGTGCTGACGGCTAAAAAATATTATTGGTTGATATTTTTTTTGATGATGAAGACGAGATTAAAGCTAAAGTGTCTATTGAAAATACAAACTAGGAAGACACATTTTACATTTAAAACATTTTATTTTACAAATTAAAAACGAAAGCGTAATTAAGGTGGAAGAATGGGGTAGCGACTGAAGCGCAGGAAGGTAGAGCGGTTGTCCACCAATCTCGCAGTTGTTGGTTTGATCGCCGACTCCTCGGGTCACATGTCAAAGTGTCCTTGAGCAAGACACTGAACCCCAACTTAGTTTCTCCTGGTGAGTGTTGGCCAGCTGCATAGCAGCTCCCCCATTGGTGTGTGAGTGTGTGTGTGTGATTGTGAGTGTGAATGGGTGAATAAGAAGCAGTGTAAAGCGCTTTGAGTGCCAATAGGTAAACATGAGCTACATAAGTGCAGAGCATTTGCATGAAGAAACCATCTTAATTCAAAGTTTTATTCACTGACCTGCAGCATCTGTAGAAAGTGTAAACTCCTCATCAACAGTTTCACTCCTCCACCAAAAATAATGCTGGTTCAGAAGTTTATACCTGATAACTCAAAAACAAGTGAGACTACGAAGACTGCTAAGATGAGAAGGTGAGATCACTGCGTTTGCTACAGAAATATTGTTGTAATAAGGCTATCGAGCAATAAAGCTTTACCTTATGTTCTAGACAAAATATAAGTGAACCAGCGTCTTACAGAGCATAGAATGTGTGACCAAATAAAGAAGCGTCTACTCATGATAGACAAGAACACTGCCCATAACCATAGTAAAGGTTGGTGTCACCAAACAAGTTGGTGACATCTTTTCTATATTTACTGTATCTACATATAAGTTTCTATATTAGCATATTAGGAAAAGAGGTGAAATGGAACTAAACTATCAAATGAAAACTAAACTAAAATGTTATTAGTTGTAGTTGACTAACGCCTGGAATGAAATAACAAATCAAATGAGTCAAATTTGACAAAACAATATTTACATAACAAGAGTAAACCCAACTGCCAAAATGGACCCTGTATTTCTGTATGAATTAATTGCAGCTTTCATTTAATGTAGGTTCCTCCCACCACTGTCTCCAGTGTCACAATGCAAACGTCAAATCTCTCCGTACATTCCTTAATAAGTACAACAAGGTTCCATGTCAAGCTAGAGCTGATGAAATAACATGCTGATAATGTGCCCAACTGTAGCCTCACACATTCCAGTACAGGAAATCACAGACAGTTATCCTCACACGTTCCACCCGTGGTGACAACTTTCAGTGACGTTAAACCTGAGGAAAAGAGACAGGGATGTGTGACTAGGGAGGGAATTCTCCCACGGAAAGTGCTCTTTTCTTCTCGACAGTATTACAAATAATACTTTGAGTGTTCGCGAAGAAAAAAAAAAAACTAATTGTGAAATGTCAAACCTGCTTTATACTATGGTGAAAATGTTTTTATGAAATCCTATGTACAGTATAGGGGAATGTATTGGAATATGTATCAGTCTATTCTGTTATATTTTATTTAATTTATTCTGATATTCCCAAACTAACCTTGAGAATGTGTCATACATTTCAATGCTTCATAAAGTATACCCACCCAAGTTCAACATTTTAATGAGCACACAGTGGTTATGACATTTATTTTCAGTACAGATTATCCACAATTTCCTCCATTACACACTTCTTACTTGCAAAATAACACCTGACACCTCCTTACATTTATGATCATACTCCAACAGCTGAAGCTCCCTCCACCACAACCTGTTCCCTATGCAGTTTCATATTGTTGATTTAACTGAGAGTCATTTTCCTCTATGAGAGCTTAGATCTCTAATTGGAGTCCATATTGCTTCTTCATCGCTCCCTCAAGCAGCAGATGTGTGTGACGGGCTAAGTGAGGCTAAGAGCTGCAACATGCTTCCTGCAGAAATTTAAGCAGGAGCTCCTCTGCTGGAGAATGTGCACTGCCTTCAACAATTTATGTTGTCTTACTCATCCAAGTTTGAAAGTGTCCATCTAAAGCAGCTCACAGAAGGAAGAAGAAATCAGGAGAAGAGTTCTTTGGTATGTAAATGTAAATGTTGTACAGCATCTTTGGTCTTTAATAGTGCATCAGTTATATTATTATTTGTGCATATTGGAAGTTGGAAGTCAATCGCCATCAAGTGTACTAGAGTTTAACTGAATCCTGTTAACTAGAGGAAGCATGAGGCTAACTTCTGAAGAACAGCTCATGTGTTTTGAATCTGTGCGTCTGGCAAGTCTGTGAGGGTCTGATGACACAGAAGTTTTAGTCCACACTAACGTTCTGCACTGCAAGTGTGATAAGAGCAGGATGTGATGTCATTCACCTTTTTCATCCTGATGCTGTGACAGATGCAGAGTGTGTGCTGAATGAAGAACATCACACTTAAGATTCATATGTAGGTGCTGCAGTTTTTTAAATTCAAACTGTCACAATAGCAAAATATAATTTTTATGTTGTTTGAGAGATCATCAAGTTCCACATTATCCCTGTATAACCTCTTAGCTAACTGTGAGATGTAAGCTCATTTTCTTGTTAAATGAATCCACAGAGACTGAGTGATCAGTTTTGGAGCTAAAACAGTTAAAGCCATTTGGAAACTAAAGGAATGACAGATTTGGTGATTGATTAGGTCCTTCATAAAGTATAAATACCACATGGCTCGTGATATTTTTCAGACAGCAGACAATTAATCATACTGCACATCTTAATCATGCTTGTTTTCTATGAGACATTTTCTTATTAAAGCTCACTGGCTTTAAAACCAGAACTGTGGATTTGTAGCAGCACAGACTAAGTGCTGACTTTATGTCCGGCATTCTGTCTCCGCTTACTTCTTTTTGTGATCTAAAAGAAGAAGAAAAGTTTTTGTTGAGAGTGCCAACAAAGAGGAAAACCTGGAGTGTCAAGACGATGTGGCGTGTTTGTGCTGGGAACAGCACAACTGACTGTTTGACTGGATTCCTGCGTGAGTCTTTTTGTCAGCCTGGGTTTCCGTCCTGGAGCACTGTGGAGTTTTTTTCAGCCCATCATGTCTTCACCTAGCTTCCTGAACACCACCCCCAACCCTCCAGCTGCCATGTGGCCTGTCACACAGTCTCGACTCTGCCACCACACACACACACACACACACTTAGACATTTAAGTGTATTTGTCAGATGCAGTCATTGCTTGGTTTATTCAGTTAAAATTTCAGCATAGTAAATTATTCAAATGATTTTTTTTCTAATTGGACTTTTTAGTTATGTCCCAATACATTTTAACATTGCACATATTCCAGTGGTATTTTTGAGATGGGTTAAGTTGAATTCATTGCTGTGGAAAGTGTCACAGAACCCAGTGCTTCCCCTCAAATACATCATCCTAGCCAGCAAGAGGGTCGTGTGGGCCTGATGCATAAGTGGCCATTTTTTTTGTCGCCCTACTGCAAGCCTGCTTGTTGATGATTGGCTCACTGGTTTAAGGATCCCCACTCCTTCCCCACCTCCTCCAGTGTGTACTGACAATAAAATGTTTCTAAAAACTGAAACAACATAAGAGCAAGAAGAACTCAGCACGTGCATTGTACAATGTTTACAGCCAGAAACTATAAAGTTTTGTCAAAGAACTGTTATTCTAGAACAGCGTCCTGTGTGCTGCTATAGACTGGTCCAAGCACAGATTATAGTGTTTGGAGAGAAGCAACACGATCCTCTGCAGCAAGCAGGTTCAGGCCCTTCAATATTTGCCTATGCCTGTGTTAACGGAGCTGCATTGAGTGCATTTACATGGACTTGAGTAAGGTTGCAGTCGGCTTTCTCGGGAAAGCTGATTTCTTAATTTTCATGTAAACAGTTAAGCTGGTTTCTGAACTTTGGGTAGGAGATTAAAGAAACCTGGTTCTTCTAGGTGTCAGGGAACACTGATTTTTCTGCCATCTATATGCATAACCAGGTTTCTAATTGTCTTTCTTCAACTGTGCATGTGCATCTCTCTCTCTCTGTCTCTCTCTCTCTCTCTATATATATATATATAGATATATATTATCTCTGTCCTGTGTGTTTAAAAGAAATTACAAACCATCTAACCAACAGCAAAATATAAATAAGAAGATGACAGGACCCTTAATTGTAAGTGGAATTTTTATTGTGGCTCCAAATGCTGCTGAGTTATTCTCCTGTTGAACAAAGTAGCAGCTCAATGACCTCACTTTACAAAAATGTCCTAAGACACACGCACACACTTGTGACATTCTGTGTGTCAGAGTGTATTTTCTGCAGAATCTTTCTTTTGCTTAGTGTGAGAGTGTGTTGACAGTTTAATAAAGCAACTACTTGAGCAACCTGTCCCTTAGTTATCTTCAGTCTTCTATTTCCTCTGATTGTCATCTAATCCTAACATAACCTTTTCTCAGGGAGCCAGCATTCAAATTAAAAATAATGCCATACAAACCTGCAGATCATTTGCATCTTATGCATTGAAATAGGTGTAGCCACTTAATAATTTTTATGAGCTAAAAAACGGAGGTCCCTCTTCTATTATTGATATTAATGAGACTTGGCTAGTCGAATGCAAAGGACACCATCAGCTCATTGTTTTCCTAACAAAGGTGTATCACTCTTAAGCTGGGACAACAAAAACACTCAATCTGCTGATTTTCTTTTAAATTGAGCACAGAAACTAACTATAGCAACTAATTTTTCTTAATGAAAAGTTGTTTATCCCACTCTCTATGCTCCAGCTCCAGCTCCTATGCCATGTAAAGAACAGTCCTGCAAATGATGGTCACAGATTGTAAACAGTCACAATGATTGACTGATGTATTCTGAATCCCAAATAGAACTGGGGCATTTTGTTGAAGGTTTATGACTGTAACCCAGTTTTTTTTTTTTAATTTGTGCATCAGTGGAGCACTGAAGCAGCTCCACATGATTCCTCTGCTTTATATATTTCTAACAGAGAAATGCAATTGTGTGTGAGTTGCCTGAGGTTCTGTAGTGTGTCAGGTGAAGACCGGCCTTCTTCAGGAGACCTTGGGCAGTCATGAGGGAAAAAATAGCATCAGTGCATACAGGCCAACAGTCAGAGGTTTTGAACTCACAAAATTAATTCTAGAGGAGTTGAGTCCAAAGGCTATTCCCCCAAGGAAATAACTGTTAAGGGTCAGGGTTTTATTGTATTTGTCAAACATTATGCAGATGTCCAGGTTGATTTGTGTCTCTTAAACCTAAAATTGCCACTGACAGGAGCAGCCTGGGCCTTTTTGGAGCACTGGAAGTCGACTTATTTTATGTAAATTTGTTGTTGTGTAGTCACTATGTGGCTTTAAAGAGGGTTGTACACTTCAATGAATTGCGTTAAATAGTAAGGTTACAGTGCTGGGGGCGGCTGTAGCTCAGTTGGTAAAGGCAGTCCTCCACGGTTCAGTGGTTCGATCCCCGGCCCTGGCTATATGTCGAAGTGTCTCTGGGCAAGACACTGAACCCCTAACAGCCCATTCCCCTCCCCACCTGTGCAGTGCCGGTCCAAGCCCGGTAGAAATTGGGGAGGGTTGCGTCAGGAATGGCATTTGGCGTAAGAACTGTGCCAAATCAACATGCGGACAATGATCCGCTGTGGCGACCCTGAACTCACGGGATAAGCCAAATGGGAAAAAAAAAAAAGTAAGGTGCTAAAGTTTGGAGCACGAAGGTGTAAAGCAGTGACAGCTGAAGCAGAATTGTCATTTGTCAAAATGTGTATGCAGAGGAGCTGGGAAGATGTTTAAAAATGTACCGTATTAATAATACAAATCTGTCCAGTATAGAGTCAACAAAAGTGCAGCTTTTAATAAAAAACTAATTTTTTTTTTTTTGCATTGTCTTCCTTTGTCTCTCTAATTTCAGATACATTTTAATTTGTCAGGTTTCGGGGGCACACAGCCTATTAATAACAGTGTCCTCACTAGTCCCATTTTAAGACTGTGATACTGTTGATCCCTATGTGAGCTTTTACTGTATATGACTGGGAACCAGAACAAACTGTCCTGTGTACTATTCATCCCCGAGGTTTAACACAATCTGGCCCTATGTCTTGCCCCAACATTGTGTGCGATGGCTATAAACTGTAAGCTACTCTTTTCATGGAAAAGATCTAAAATTAATCAGCGGGCTTGTTGTCCCCTCTTAAGGCCATGATAAGAAGGTTTTGGTGCATGGGGAGGGAAACATAAGAGGCTTTAGGGGCTGCTTTTATTAAAAGGATCTGACATCTACCTGCCCTCTCAAATGGCAGGCAATTTTGACACTTCTGGCACACAAAGCAGACGTACAAAAATAACCATGTCTCCTGGGCTATAGGCCCGCTCTGTTTTGATGCTGTTTACCTTAAAAGACACTGTGAAAAGCATTGTAAATGAAATGCGTCTCCACAACAAATCACACATCGTTTCATTTGGCAGCTTGAGTGTCTACACATGGGCTGATTTCTCTCTTCACTTTTCATTTTCCTGTTGTCATTATCCACATGTATCATGTCGGAGACGACTTGATGAACTCAATGTGTCGGAACGGCTTGTTCTCACATCCGTATTACTGCGGGACTCCCCACAGTACAGCAGCAGCCTGTCAGCGCTAAGACTCTGGGCCAGTTCTCCCTGTGATGGTCAGTTGGAGATTCTTTTTATTTTGATACAGTTATCATTTCCCATTTCCCCACTTGATTGGAGCTTAAAAGCCAAAGCAGCTCAGATCGTGCCGGCATAAATCTCCAGGCCCATTAATCCGTCCCAGTGTCTCCTCTCACACAGAAGTGCCCAATCGTATCTGGGAATTCATGGGGAAATTAAATGAATGATATTTCAGGGCAGTGTACCAACACTGCAGATTGGATGGTTAAAAAAAAAGGAGGGCTGCTTTGTATGTTTGCTGTTTATCATTCTTATATGTATAGTATATGGAGGAATAGCCTCTTTAGAGACAATTAACTTTGGGAGCATGTTGCTTTGATTTCAACAACCCTTTCCGTTTCATATTCTGCTTCATATCTGTCAGCAATCAATTTTCTTTATCTTTATATATTATAATTTGCTCTTCCACGTCACCACTGTATCATGGTAGATAAGTGCCCAGTCCACTATTATTTTTTGTCTCATATGTTGGACAATACAAATTCCATTTCAGTCATATGCAGTTTTTAGATTTTAGGCAAACCATACCAACCCTTCTTTAAACAAATCTTTTTCAAATGACTCAAATGTTAAAGTGTCCCTCAGACATGTCGTTGTCTTGTCACCTGTCTGTTGAAGAGTCATTTCAGCCTGTTCTGATTCCTGAGGCATAAAAAACACCTTTTTGTCCAGTCCTCTCGGGTTACATGCTGAGGCTTATGGTACAGTAGCTTTCAGTGTAGTACAATGGAAACTGTGATGCCTTAATTTCTGACACCTAGAGCAAAGATATTGTATATAAAATGAAAGTGTTTTGTAGGGAGGTGGACAGGGTGATGGATGAAACAACAAGACACAGCAGTTTCCCACAGTAGACGAGGATTCGACTCTAGTGTGAGAAGTTGTGCACTTTAATGATGGCGTAATAACGAAGTACGTTAGTGTCGTTTTGTCTTTATGTAAATTATGTTGTTACTTAACTTTACCCTCATATTTCCATGAGTATAAGAAGTCATCCACGCCTCAAATGGTGGCACTCCTGGAAGGTCCGACAGTGACGCCAAACACGATACGGCAAAGGATGTAAAAAAGCAGCACAATTTGATGCATTAGGAAGCATCAATATCTGACGCTGTGGGATGAGATGTATCTGTTGAATGTATCGAATGTATATTTTTTAACATTCTGCATCCAAGAAGTTTTGCTTAGCACAACAAATCTGATCTCCAAATAGCTTCAACACTTTCGGAGCTATACAATCATAACATCCTTTTCAGTGCTAATATTAAGAGTGTCAACCACTCGTCAACAAAATACACAACGCAAGACTAATGATCCTGAAAATGGGCATTTCACTTGTTAGACCAACAAAGTGACAGGTAAAACAAAAAGGCACAATAAAAACAATATGGCACTATGAGTATACATATGTACATATACAGTGCATTCATTGTTTTTTATTTGTTATGTTGCAGCCTGATACTAAATTATTTTTTTTTCTAATTAATCTAAACTCAGTACCCCGTAATCACAAAGTGATGTCAGTGTCAGACATGTCCGTTTGATCAGAAATAAACATTGAAATGTCACATGTAGATAAGTATTCAGACCCTTTGCAACACTTGAAATTTAGCTCAGCTGCCTCCTATTTCTCTTGTTCCTTAGAGAGATGCTTCTACACCTCGACTGGAGTCCACCTGTTGTAAATTAAATTGATTGGACATGATTTAGAAAGGCACGCACCTCTCTATAGAAGGCCTCACAGCTAACAATGCAGACTGTATCAGAGCAAAGGTCATGAGGTCAAAGGAGCTGCCTGCAGAGCTCAGAGACTCAGAGAGCTCGTGGCAGGACTGAAGCCTCCCTCACTGCAAACACATGAAAGCTTGGAGTTTGCATAAAAGCACCTGAAAGACTGTGAGAAACAAGATTTGCTGGTCAGATAAAACCAAGATTGAACTTTTTGGCCTCAATTCTAAATGTTATATCTGGAGGAAACCAGGCACAGCTCATCACCTGCCCAATACATCCCTACAGTGAAGCATGGTGGTGACAGCATTATGCTGTGGTGGTGTTTTTCAGCAGCAGGGACTGGGAGATGGGTCTTGGAGGCGGATCAGGGTTGAGGGAAAACTGAATGAAGTAAAGTACAGAGATACCCTCAGGGAAAACCTGTTCCACAGCACTTAGGTCAGGAGGCTCAGGTCCTGACATTGTCTGGAGTTTCCCTTTCAGACATGTAACCAACATCGGGAGATAATCCTTGTGAGATGCGTTCACTTGTGAAGAAATACTCCAGATTACTAGTGTAATCTGGTTGCATACCACAGAATCTCCACCTATTACTTGTATTTGTTTGATGATTTCCAAGACAGAAAATCAAAGCTTGTAAAGCAAAGCTTGTTGCATCATACCAAAACAAACTTCAGGCTGTAATTGCTGTCAAAGGTACTTCAACAAAGTTCTGAGTAAAGTATCTGAATATTTACATGTGATATTTCATTGATTTATTTATTTGATACATTTACAGACATCTATAAAATTCAGTTTGAACTATGTTGCAATGGGGGACCGAGTGTAGATTAATGAGAAAACAAATTAATTTAAACAGCTATAGTATCCGGCTGCAACATAACAAAACCGAAAATAGTAAAGGGGGTCTGAAAACTTTCTGAATGCATTGTGTGTATTTATTATTGTCCAGATGGTTCACAGATGATGTTATATGGTCTTTTGGCTGCAAGGCACCATTCTAGAATTGCTTTATGTAGTACAATAATTATCTCTACTCTAAATAATAGTAACCTGTTAAAAAGTCAAGACAACCTACAAACGAATGCAGTTGAACAAACACATTTTTGCTACAAGCATCAGTATCATCCTGAGAGAAAGCAAACATTCACTGGTACCCAGATATGCCCTATTTTGTCCACTGTCCTCCCAAACCTTGTTTTGTTCAACTCATCTAAGGAGGATTTTCCCCGTCCCAATCTATAAAATAATTAAGATATTCTGTCTTCTTTTAATTTAGTTCCATATTATATCTAATCCTCCCGAGTATAGTCTTAGCTTCTATCTTTGGCTCTTGATTTTAGCCATTGCGGATTTGATTTCTGGCTATTCTTTAAATCTCCTTCTGGACGTTAATATCAACTCTCAAGATGACTGATGCCGTAATCCGGATCATTAATCTCAGACTCTCTTTCTTAAGAAAATGCAGCAGGGGAGGGGAGAACGTCAGGGCCATGGATTAACAAATATGTATTTTTACAATCTGCTGACACAATTCCTATCTCCTCTAAATGTTTGCTTCTTTGTGAGAAATAGTACAAGTACAAGCATACAGCCCTATATGCAGAACAGTTGGGGTAGTGTTGAAATGCAAAAGAGAATGAAACAATTTTTAATTCATTAAAATATGCAATTGTAAATAGTGCATAACAACATGTGAAATGTTAACACTTACATTTTTTAAAAGAACATATTTGCTCATTTTAAATTTGATGCCAGCAACACATCTCAAAAAAGTTGGGACGGAAGCATGTTTACTGCTGTGTTGCATCACCTCTTCTTTAAACAACACACACTTACTGGCTGGGAACTAAAAAGACCAATTGAAAGGAGGAAAGGTTACAACATCCATAATTTCCAAAAAGAATTGGAAAATTGTAATCATCAGATCATAGAACAGTTCATCTTTAAATAGGCTGAGACTCAGAGAAGGTGGGTCTTGTTTAGATATGGTTCTTGTTTATATATGGTTTTTTGCATGGTAGAGTTGTAACTAACATTGGTGGAGGCAGAGACAAACTGTGTTCACTGAAAATGGTTTTCAGAGGTCTTTCTGAGCCCATGCAGTGATATCCACTACAGAATCTGTTCTCTGAAGGCCTGAAAGCAATTCGGTTTTTTTTTTGTTTGTTTTTTTGGCCTTGTCCTTTGTTCACACAGATTTCTCTGGATTCTCTCAGTGTCTTGATCATATTATAATTGAAGTTAGATAATGAAACTCCAAATTCTTTGTAGCTGTAGATTAAAAGAAAGACATTGCCTCTCCCTTGATTCTCATTTTATAACTTATTACATACTGACCTGTTGCTTTTAAAATCCACAGTGTGTAACATTTTGCAGCTCTTTTCTTAATGTAAATATACTCCACAAGTACTGTATAGTAATGTCGGGAGGTGCCGTCGAAACCTCCTGTGACAAAGACTCATTGAAAAGCATTGGCAGCAGTGGAGAAAGATTCATTTTTAATTGTTTGAGCAAATAGAGAAACTTTTACATGGGAAGACGAAATATTTTTCAAGATGGTCTGATATGGCGTAATCCTGTAAATGAGCTTGGTTGTGACTGAGTGAATACATTTTTATTTATTTACTTATTTTTAAAAACTAATATAATTGCAGGAAATATTGATCTTAGAAAACTTTCTCTTTACTGTTGGTTACAGTGATCCGAACATCTTATGGACTGGTATTTCATTTTATTTCACCATTACGTCTTTAGGGACTCAACAGTTCGGCTGGTCAGAAGTAGGTGGCAGCTGGGGGACGAAGCCAGAAACAGCCCTCGTGTGGCTCCACTTCTGGAAAGCAGCACTGATTTCTGCTTGAATATTAAGTTTTGTAACATTCTACTTATTACCTGTAAAAGCTGTGCAGAGTGTGGTGGAGTGTAAAGAACTAACCTAATTAGTCGTTAGTGTGTTTTTCTCTTTTTCTCCATTACTCACCTTTTCCTACTTTTTGTTGTACCTGTCCCAGAGCAGCATGCAACAGCATGAAAGACAAAACCATTTTTTCCATGTTTGCCATTCACCTTTATTTCAGCTAAGTTCTTGACCTCAGTGGGTTCTTCTAGAAAGCAGAAGCATAGTGAACCCACCAGTAACTTCACACATGAAGAAAAAACACTTTTGGGAGTCAATACCACGGACATGCGGTAATTGCATACAGAACGACACATGGCTCTAGTAGAACAGCATAGAACACAGTTGACAGATGTAATACAGGCAAACTTCACTTCCCATTATCTGTTATAAAAATGTAGATTAGCCCCAACATACATTCTGAAATCAAGTACAGGGCAGAGAAAACAACAAATACTGTATAATAGATGACAAACTATTATTTCAATGATTTTTGACTAAAATATAACATTTCTTTTAAAAGTGAAACAAATAATGAAAACGGGTTTATCACTATGATTAAACCACCTGTATATCTATTACCTCTCTAACTTTCTATTTTCTAACATAAAGACAGGAACATGTCAAAGGTGTTAGGTTGTTCAGTCCTGTTGCTTTTGATTTTTTGTGTAGGCAGTTTGACACTGATTCTTAAATTAGCTATACAGTATCACTGCAGCTGTCTCTAATGGAAGAAATCCTGGCATTCATACTAGTCGGTGATAGAATAAAATGCCAAAGTTTAATCCGATCACTGATCCTATTGAAGCCATCAGAGAGTAGTTTAGAAGCAACAACCTCACATCATCTGTAATTGAAGCTCCTCCCCTGTAAAATCACTAATCATAACACATATCACCACAACATATTTTTGTCCTTTCTGATAATATCAATGTCACATGCAAATAACCTAGATGTTCTTGCAGGTTTATAGTGAACCATGTTTTATTTATCTAGTTGTGCAATTTTCAAACCGATTTCACTTGTAATAGTTTTTTGCAAGGATGGCAATGCCCGACCTCCATCTACAGTCAGGTGTGCGCACACTGTACTGTGTTTAGACAATGACACAATTATCAAAAGCACTGTTGTAGTATACAGAGGCAGATAATGAAACAAAACAATTAAGATGGCCTGTGTAACATTTCCAGCTATTTTAATTCATAGTACCCAATTTATGTGGTTCTAAAATATTGTGGGCAGCTGCTCAGCTATTCCAGTAGCCAGGTGTGTATTATCCCCTCTGAAATAGTTCACACCCAAGCAGATAAAAGTCCCAAAGACTTGTCACTGAGTGTGAGGTTAGCCACTATCAAGCAGAAAAAACGAAACAAGTCCAATGAATAGATAGCAAAGTAGTATTCGGTACTATTTGGGAATTAGTTATTTATTTATTTCAAAGATTATTTGGGCTTTTGTGCCTTTATCTGACAGAGACATGAAAACAACTGCACAAAAAAGAACTGCAATGGAGGACAGAATAATTCTTTCCCTGGTAAAACCGCATTTACAGTAGTTGGTCCGATACCAGTATGCAGAAAGAAAGGGACGTGTCAGTGAACAAGCTCTCCAACACCTTTCAGAATCTTTGCTGCAGTTGCACTACCTCTACAGTCTACTGTGTATCAGTTTATGAAACATCCATGTAATGTTTGTTCACCAGAAAGTGGCACCAACTAGTTAAAGCACCACTACTTGGCCATAGGAAGTGTTGGTAATGTGTTTGCCTTCTTACCCAGAGTCAGAGCAGAAGATGAAAATCAGTTACATAGTTAGGTTAGCATCTTTGTACTTTGGTGCAGTATGAATCCCCAGTGAGAGGCTGCAACACTAACATCTTTACAACTAAACTGCAAATGCAAATCATTTTTGTGGGTAATGTAATTGCAACCAGTAATCTATTAACACATTAAGGATGTGTTGAAATTTAACATAAATTGCAACTTGCACACATATTTATACTGAACATAACAATGAAATGTTCCCAGACAACATGTTATTCTGGCAAAATGTTTAATCCACATCCAGTTTTTCTGAACACAGCGACATTTCTCTGGTTATATTTAGCCGCTCACAACAATTGGTTAGGGTTAGAGAAAGACTGTGGTTTGACAGTCAAGTGTTTTTATTAGCCTTCAATTAAAACCCACGATCTTTCTCTTTCTCCACAGTACTCTTGTTGCCTAAATAATGTTCTCAACAAGACCAGGTTTGCATTTCAGTTACATGGAAGCCATCATTTTTAGGAGACAGTGTGGAGCTTGCTTATTTAGCAGACACACTGAATGTTGGTTAAAAGAATACCTATACACAATTTTTACGACCATGTTTTCCTTTTTTATTGCCAGTGTTGCTGAAACTTCCCAAAATTGTGGATGGAAATGACACAGGACAAACATCCAGATCAGCTTATTTAAAAAGCGATGCTCCGTGCAAGCAGACATGTAACGATGTAACAACTTTTATTAATGTGTTAGTGACATCGGTGTGTTATTTAGTTATCATCCAGTTTTAAAGACTTTTCCACTATCCCAATAGGGGAAAGCCACACGCAAGATTATTGTAGCGTTATGGTAAATGGTCTACACTTATCTAGTACTTTTGTACCTATTGGTACTCAAAGCACTTGTTCTTATTCACCCATTTGCACTCACACACATTCATTGACATGTGACCAGAGGAACCGGGGATTGAACCCACAACCGTGAGATTGGCGGACAACCACTCTACCTTCCTGTGACACAGTCGCTTTAGTTTTAGTCATTTGAGTTGACGATCAAAAATGACCAAAGACCAGTGGTTTTTAAATTAATCTACTGATCATGAACATTTATTACTTCAACACTAAACATTATTAACGACAATATTTTTTTTTCCAAATCCGCAAATTACACATAATGTAAAAGGCAAGACTGTGATCCATTTGCTTAAGGACATTTAACAATGTGAAAGGTTGTTTTACATCTATTTTGTGAGTTCAATTAAAACATTACTAAGTTGCAAATTTAGCACAATAATTACTGCATGCAGCATCCATGCAGTTTTAAATATCCGATTGATTGCAGAATAAAAGTCAGTGAAAAAGCTTGACCCTGATCTGTTTGGCATATTCTGTAGTCTTAAATTTTGTTGCATCTCATTTTAGTGTTATACTAAATTATATTTTTAATATATTATTCTTTGAGCAAATTATTTAATTTCTATTTAAATAAGTATTTTAGAAAAGTTTTCATTTTAATGTACATTGCTAACTTGATCCAACATGTGCTGTTTTGAAAGTGACATAAAAACTTCCAACCTGTAAAATTGCCGGGGCAACTTTTATGTAAAAGTGACCATGGTGGGGATTCAGACATGAAGCCAGCATCTTCCCAAACACTCAGAGGCTGTCAGACTAATGAAAAGGAGTGCTGGGAGAGACTTTGGACTAACTTGACAGTAAATATTTGTTTAACTTTTATGAAAGCGCTCTCATATGACACTAGGTAAAAAGGCAAACAATGGGACTAAAATGATAAATGCTTTCTCGATACTGTAAACATTTAAGCGTTTTAGTCGTTTTTGACACTATGTTGAATGAAAATGACAATTTGTTGTTCACCAGTGAACTTTAGTATGAATGAAGTATTGTGTTTTTAATTTGCTTTGTGACAGTTTTTTTCACCTTTGAAGAGAAACATCAGGCTTGTATTAAAAAGCAGCCTGAGAACAGATGCAAACTGTCACATAATGCCACTGATTTTATTGTTGAGAAATTATGCAGATCTGATACAAAGACAGCAGTTTGATACCATTACACAGCCTTTACAACAATGCAACAGCTGCACATTATTTTAGCCTAACGTAAAGATATGTAATTTATAAAGTAAGATGTTCGTAAACTAGGAACAAAATGTTCATCCATATTGCTTAAGAACATTCAGGAGTAATTGTAGAAACATGTGTTGACTGTGTTGTTTTTGATTGGTCTGTCTGATCTTAACTCAACCAGAAATCATAATTTCTAAGTCTATTTAAATGCATTTCCACTTCAACTGTGTTAATATGATCATGCTTTTGTTGGCAGGACATGTTTATAGGTTTTATATATAAATCCATCACTGAAGTGTGTCATTGGTTCTTTTCTATCACAGATACCAAAATAGACAGTGCTCTACTGTATGTAGTTTTCAGAATGTGAAAGAGAAATCATAGCGGCAAACAATAGCAAAGACTGTAGACATTTTCGGTTGCATGACATGAAGCTACAACAACATACAGTATTTTCCATGCCTTTGAAAGACTGACACCATGTAGATGCAATCACTTGACTTCCTCATCATCTTATTTATTAAGATGTTTCTTTTTTTTTTTTGGTGGGTGACTTCATTCACATTTGTGCTTAACTCAAATACTCCTGTTATGTTTTGGCCTATTTTTTTTTTCTTTTGGTATTCTGGAAACAATCAGATGTGATATAATGTAAGACCCCTGTCTTCAGTGAACTTTACTAGTAATGTACTAATTGTGACAGAAACATAGAACTCGTACAAAGATTGAAAAGCTGACAAAGTACATGATGGAGGGAACAAGTTAGGTCAATCGGTTTTACCCTCATGCAAGGGCTGCATGGGTTTTCAGGCAGTATGGCGCTCACCTTATTAAAAGCTAAATTATTGTTCTTGTGTCCTTGATCTAGTTATCATTGTCCTCTTCATCGCTGTCCTTCATGGAAATGCCTTGCAACCCCCCTTCCCGCACTGAGGCAGTAGCTTCTTCCAAGGTCAGACGGTTTCTCACGGTTTCATACATCTTACTGTTTAATGTGGAGTCCAGCACCCCTTGAAGGCGGAAGTCACGGTACTTTTTCTGTCACAAACGATAGAATCAGAAACCAGTGGCAAAGGCGTTTAACAAAATTACCCTACAGTTTCTAGGAAAAACATGGTGTTGATGCCTTTATTCAGAAAATACTCGTAGGCATAGTAGGTCAAGAACCACCTTCTACCTGGTTCAACTGTAACCTATCGTTTGCATTTAGAACAGGACAGGTTTTGACTCTCCCCCTCTTTACTAGTTCAACAGCTACAAATGTGATCCGGTGGATCCTTAAATAACTCGTTGGCTTGACGGCTGTCAGCTTTCTGTCATTAGGACTCGTTTCATGTCTGCAATCTTTTTGGGAACAAAGACAAATATGAGGTTCCAATGATTCACTAGTAGGTTAACATTAATAATAATGAGATTTTTGCTACTTAATGATTGGTTGGAGCTGTTTAGGCTTCAGTCTTAAATATTTGAGTTTGGTTAATTTGAAGGAATTGAATGAAACAATTGAAATAAGAGTCAGGTGTTTTAATCCATGGCAGGGTAATCAGGTGTGGATCTGGGAGGTCCTGTCTTATTTAAAGAAGAGAAATCTGGGTTTTCACTATCAAAGTCTGATCTTGACAAGTTGTCAATGAAGAGGATAAAGACCAAGAGCAATGTGTAGAATAGTCCAGGAAGTTGTAAATAAAAAAAAAACCCTGGGTAACATTTAGGAAACTAAAGCCCTTCTTTGTTGTGGGTAATATCAAGGTTTGTCTGCTATCAGGATGTCATTGCACAACAATGGGACATGTCGTACATGCGGTATGTTTTTTGTAAATTAACTAATAAGTGCTGATGTATCATTATGGGTTAACCACCTCCCTGCACATGTTTTCCCATAATTACCATAATCCGGCCAATACTTGCACTTTTACTTGAGTAATGAGTTTGTGTACTTCTACCACTTCTGCACATAGCGTATGACATTTTGCAGTGTGTGTGGCTGTGTGGCTGCAGACTCCTCGGGGTGGCCATGCTTGTCCTCATGGCATTCTCAAGACCACCAGTAGTATTGTTGTGGCTGATATATGAGTTAGAAAATGTCTAACTTTGTAATTGTTTCTTGAGAATATTAATGTTAGTTTCCTGAAACATTTTGCTTGTATTTCGATATTTGGTTTAGAAATATACAAAAAGCTGTTTCTCACCTTGACAATCCTGATGAGAATTTTTAGCTGATAAATGTGGAGCTGAAGGTCCATACGGTCAGTCAGCCATGTTCCTATAAGGTTCATAGTGCTGGTGTACCATTGCTGTAAAGCAAACACACAATATATTATATACATTTAATGATATATATTTCAAAACTCTGTAATCTGTAATCCTCTGTCCCACTTATAGTGTATGAAGAAGTCATTGCCATCCTTGCATTGTATGACTGACAATGAGTTTCCTTGTGGATGTGAGGCAGACTGCCAAAGCTGACAAATCCTTAGCACAGAAGTCTGAAGATGTTTGTGTCGTGTGGGCTGCACTACGTCACTGAGCCTGAGCATAGATACCTGATCCACATATAAAGCAGGGGGATGTTCTGCTGCAGTTCAGAGATGCCTACATCTTCTTGCCTCAGTCCCTATAGAAGACACTGTCCACTCTTGTTCTTGTTAGCGCCTGAACAGTCCAGCAGGCACATTCAACCTTCTTTAGTTTAAAAAACTTATTTTTGTGTTGATGACTGTGTGTTAACAGGACCTGCTGTACATGGCCCTGAGATATAAAATACATTTTCAAGGTGAGAATTATTTGTTTTACTAAGAAATTCTTTGTTGCAATGTCACATAGCCTGTAGTTCTAGTGGACTGAATCTGATGCTCTACTAAACACAGTGCTGGTTGTGTTTACTGATGTAAACTGACCATCTTTGCCTTGTGTTAGTGAATAAGGTTAATAAAGTCCCCTTTGTGAAGTTTGCTAAACTAAAGAGGGCTTTTTGCCAGAGGGAGGGAAAGTGTGTTAGAACTTTTTCCAATTCAGAAAAACAAATTGGAAAAACTATTTGGAGCAACTTAATATTAATGGACAGTCAACTTAAAATCCTTTTTTTTTATAATGCCAGTAATTAGGTGGATGCTAAATAAAACTTAAAATCTTGCAGTGTAGTTTCTTCCACCTAATTTCACCAGACATTGACAACTCAAAGTTGTTGTTTTTTTTTTTTACCATTTTATTTTTTTAGACTGAAGATCTAGTCAAGTGGACCCCTGAAAGCTCCAGCAGCCTATGAGTCATCAGATAATTTGAATCTTAAAGCAGACTGAAGCTTTTGGCAGATGCTCTTTGGTGAGAAGCTCTTTAGGGATATTTAGAAGTCAATTTAGCAATGACTTGTTTGAAAAATGTAGTTTGTCAGTGCATTGAAACACAAATATCAGAAACCATTATTAATTAGGTGTGAGAGAGTTTATGTTGTAGATGGTGGAAATCCTTAGTTTTCTTACATGTCCTTACATTAGCATCACAGTCAGTGTGTTTTTGGAACACACCAAAGCTCCATTCATTTAATGCACTAATGTTCAGACACAAGACTTCTTTTACTCAGTAAGGGCCTGAAGGACCATACAGAGCATACTGTATGTATGTAGTTGCAAATGAAGCTTCTTTGAATATAAATACTACAGACCTAATTTAATCTGTAATATCATGTGACGTAAGTGTGGTTGCATGTGACCATGGAAGACTGTTATATTGGATAAGATTTAATATTTTTTTATATCTTGTAAAATTAACTTTGGGGAAAAAAAAATAGCAAATTCTTCATTAAAAACCTGGAACTAAACCTAGTCTAATTTTTTTTTTGCCGCTAATTTGATGTAAAAATAACAAAACAAATCCAAGACAGTGACCAAGCATTTGATTTCAATACTAGCCAGCCCCTTACTATTACTTGTCATTTACACAGGTGTCACAGGCTTCAACCTTGAAATTCACACAGTACTGCATTTAGATTTGGCTTCTGTAAAGATCTACCACTGCAAGGCACAGTGAGCTCAAAGAACAGCGACCATGGTGAAACTGAGCCGAAAGGCTGCAGATGTTTCTCTGTGGGCCCTGGCTGTTGCCGTTCTAATTGATGGATAATGAGGAGCGCTGGTTGATACTAATAGAAGCAGACTGACTTTCAACAGTCAGGGTCAGAGCAGAATGGATGGGGGGGCTGTAGAAAAATGAAAAGAGAAACAGAGGAGGAAGGGAATCGAAGTGTCTCTGCGTGTTTGTGTGTGTTTTTAGGGAAGATGAGCTGCCAAGAGGGTCATTTTTAAGTTGTGCAAGATTTTTCTAAACAACTGTGTTAGCATACTCATATAGTATGAGCTTACAAAGTACAAAGTTAAATGTCTAATTTATTCATTGCAAAATGGTTTTAATTAGTTTTACAACTATGTTTACTGGCAATGATAACAAAATATTTAAATATTTATGCTGTATAGGAACAATTAAGACATATAAGAACAGAAAAAAGCAACGTTCTGAATAAATTCTTCATCAAAATATACATTATAAGCATAAAGGCCATCCATTCAAAAAAAAAAAAAGAAAACTAATGCTTCTTCATTTACATTTACGTGTAGGAAGCCATTTGTTTGATGCCTTTATCCAAAGTGAGGTACAAAGCAGCAGAAATTAGATCAAGGAGGAAACATTAAAGCAAAGTGCTATGAGAAGAAGTGTTTCCATTCATGAGATATAAATGCATGAAAGAACAGATACAATTTTAGTTTATTAAAGTTAAAGGATGCCTTCACTGATATTGAACTTGCTTCTTTTGGGCCTAGTTTGAGTAGCACATGTAAATCAATGCCATTAAAGTTTCCTCCGACTTCGACTCCTTGATAGAGTTTGTAATCATGGTCAACCTGCTTTTTGAGCGCTCTCCCAGATGATCATCTAAACTGCTAATGATGAAAAGCTCCACCAAGTGATGTCATCTGGCTAGAATTGGAGAAATATTGTAATAGAGCAAAGGCAGAGGGAAGTTTAAAGGTATTAATTTACAATTTACACACTAAACAAAAGTTGAAAATTGGTGAAGTCGCCCTTTAAGTGCATAGGAAGTTGTTTAAGAATGGTGTTTTCAGTAGTTTTTTGAATATTGTGAGTGAGGTTGATGAGCGTGCAGACTTTGGAAGCAAATTCCACCTTTGTGGGATCCCTGACCCGAAGAGTTTTGCTTTGGAACTTTTCTGTGGTGATGGGACCACCAGACATCTTTCTATGGCAGAGTGCAGTGGACAGGAGGGATTGTAGACCTGAATATCAGAGTGGGCAGAAGCGGTTGAGGTGACCACTCTGCAGGCAAGTGGGCAGCTATAGAAAGCCAGTGCAGAGATCTGAACAGTGGTGTGACATGTGTCTTTTGGCTTATTAAAAATGAGACATGCTGCCACATTTTGGATTATCTGGAACGGTTTGACTGTGCATGGTGGTAGCTCCGTCAGCATGGTTTGCAGTAATCAAGACTAAATTTGACCAAAGCCTTCACAATGAGTTGGATTCTTCAGCGAATTAAAAAGGTTTGCGTGTGAATGGTGGCACTGTGGTACTGATCTTTGTCGTACATGCTGTATATGAACACAAACATTTGGTTTTGATTGAAATGTGATTTCCTCAGTGAAATCTTCTTGTGTTTTGTCCTGCATTCGGCACCATATACTTTGAGAACTGGATAGTGGATTAAATCATGGCATCCATTCATTTCTATTAAAGTTCGTTATCCACATGAATCAAATGCTTCTTCTTTTTGGGCCCATAGACCACAATCCACTGGGTCATGAATAGGGATAATAATAAATAATAAGAATAAAAATAAAATAACGTCACAGCTCTTCTAGATTTTACTAATGATATTGGATCAAATAGATCAAATTCTGTAAAGAACTAAAACTATAGCAGTTTGTCCACTCGCCGAATCCTGGGAACTTATTCGACACGATCTACTTGGACATCACCCTGACCTAAACCAAACGGAGAGCTCCAGTAGGTTAGAATGGTACTTTAACTGACTTTCATCTCCTGTTGCATGCTACATTTAATACAGGGAAACTCTGCATAATGTCCAGACCTGATTCTCTTGACATTATTTGATGTTCAAATAGTGGAAATGGCTTGTGTCTGGTTGCTGTTGTTTTTAACCTGTGGTTAATATTTTAATTCACAAAAGAAGATATGTATCAACTATGTAAGTGTGGTGGGTTTTGTGATGATTAGTGGCAAAGGCAATATTCTCTGTTGTACATACGCAAGCAAAAAGAAGATATGTGTCAGACATGGTGGATGAAAAGCAAAGGAAACACAGATATACACCAGCTGATGACTTGGGGTGGTAATAATACTGTAAACACACAATAACTGCCAAACAACTTCTGATTGAGTTCAGTGCTAGAAATGTGTATACATCTTTGATAAGTAACAGGATGGTAGAGCGGCCATCCACCAACCCCTCATTTGTTGGTTCGATCCTCGGCTCCTCCAGTCACCTGTCAAAGTGTCCTTGAATGAACCCCAACTTAGTTGTGAGCGTTGGCCAGCTGCATAGCAGCCCCCCCATTGGTGTGTGTGTGTGACTGTGAGTGCAAATGGGTAATTGAGTAATTGAGTAATTTGTGTACCAATAGGTAGAAAAGCACTATATAGGTGTTAGAATCATAATCATTTTGTCAATAATGTGAATTGCCAGTCCAAACTTAAAAAGCCAAAGTCTGCTTTAATCACATTTCAGACCTGTAGAGGCCATAAGAAGTAAAAGAGAGCAGATCCATGTAGGTCAAGCTCAGTCAGTGGAAGATGGCTGAAAGAGAAAATGGCTGTGCTGAGGCAGTGCTGGGGTGAATCAGTGAGGCGACCTGGTGCCAGCAGCTTCTTATCTGTCGCTGTGTGCCTGTGAAGGCTTCGGCATGGCAGCAGGCCTGTGATCTCGCCCCGAGCATAACCCCTGCTGGGAGGCCAGGCCTGGAGTGACAGATCCACTGACTGGCTGTTCTCCCTTTTTCTATCATTCACTCCTCCTTCACTTCTCCTTTTTCTTTAGACTTTGCACCATTCCACACTGATCCTATCTGCAGCCATTTTTGCAGCAGCCATTTTGTGCCCTGTTGTGCTTTACTCTCATTTTATATAAAAGAGGCTTGACAGTTAAATCACAAGTCTCCTTGCTGCCACGACTGGCATTTTGGAGGTCTGTCAGGGACATCTTGTGCACACATAATGCCTGCGATTTTCCTCAACTTTAAGATTTTTTTAATGCCAGTTTGAATGTCATACCAGTGGCATCATTAAAAAAAATCAAAGTGAGTGTTGATCCATCAGAAGATATCTGCACGACTGGTTTCCATTCTATTACAACAATCTAATTCAAGAAAGTTGATTCGAGTGTAGAGCAACTACATTTTAAAGCCCTTTTATGCAAACTTATGATTTATGTTTCTGGAGTGTATATAAAACTAACCTTTTAGAAAATATTGCATTTCCCCATCCTTCACATATGCAGTAGAGCAGAGGTGTCAAACTCAATTGCACAGGGGGCCAAAACTCAAAACACACTTTAGGTCACGGGCCGAACAGGATAAACATTTATTGAACACGCTAAAACTGAACATAAATATCAATAAAAACAGACAGGAATATTATTCCAGAATAAATAAACTTGAACTTTATATAACTTAAAATACTTCCACATGTGCTCTAAAATGCTCCCCATCAAAATATCCTTTGTTACAACTATGAACATGCCGCAAAAAAACTATGCAACTATGAACTTTTCCGCAAGAGTAAAAATAATAAATCTAAACATTCAGTTTTCTTTGCTTTTGTGCCATTTTCTAAAAAATAAACTTAAACTTTAAATATCTTTAAAAATGTTGCTCTCCATAAAAATATCTCCTGTCAAAATCCTACAAATTCAAAATATGATCCAAAAAACCCTGGAAATATAAATAAAATTTGTGCTTTTCAGCAAAAAATAGAAATAACAAATCAAAACAACAAGTTTCTTTGGTCTTATGCTATTTTGTCAGAGCTGGATGCTTGGCATCTTTTCTTGGCAACAAGTTCGTCTAGGTTTGGTGTAAGGTTCAGTGTTGCAGAGATTCTCAGGATGGACTGCAGGTGTTCATCAGTGAGACGACTCCTGTGTGCTGTTTTGTTAATCTTCTTCACTGAGAACAGCTTCTCGCACAGATATGTGCTTCCAAACATGCACAAGGTTCTCAGGAATGGAGCAAATAAACTGCGAGGGCCCTGCAGTGTCGTACTTTGCCTTTAGCGTCCCATTACACTGCAGCTCTATCAGCTCCATCTGAATCTGTACAGGTGCACGTCGACGGCAAATGGGTTGCAAAGCAGCTCAAATTCCTTTTTTGTTCTTAAAAGTCTCCAAGAACTAGGGCAAAGTGCGCTCAGTTTATCAGCAAAGTGCGCATTAGGGAACATCGTTGCACCGACATGGTTCGCTTGACTTGATTGAGGCGGGAATGTTCCCCGGATAACCTATCATTCGGCAAGGCAGCTGTTGTGCTGCATTATGGGATCTGTAGTTTGTGTGTTATCAGCGCTTCATATTGCCAGGCCATTGGGTCGGCTGTAGCTCAGTTGGTAAGGAAGGCATCCACGGACCACAGGGTCAGGGGTTTGATCCCCAGTCCCAGCTATATGTCGAGGTGTCTCTGGGCAAGACATTGAACCCCTAACAGCCCATTCCCATCCCCAGCTGTGCAGCGCGGTAGAAATTGGGGAGGGTTGCGTCAGGAAGGGCATCCAGCGTAAAAACTGTGCCAAATCAACATGCGGACAATCATCCGCTGTGGCGACTCTGAACTCACGGGATAAGCTGAAAGGTTATTATTATTTGTCAGTTTGTAGGTTGAAACTGTCAGAAAGGTGCACTGGGTTGACCAAAACATTAGAACTACCTCTTCTTATAATGCACTCCAGTACGACTCCACTACCTACTTTGATCTCGATAATAACACATACACACTTACACACATAGTAGAATTATCACCTTTCTGACAGTTTAAGCCTAGAAACTGAGAAATTATAACCTTGTTAAAGTAGCAGTCATGGCACAGTTGCTGTATTGCATTGCATGAAATTGGTGGTCATAATTATGTCTGTCTATAACACCAGTAATAATAGGGTTGCAGATTTCAAACTTTGGTTCATCTCCCTACACATAAGCTGTGTTGTGTTCACTGTTTTCTTTATATAAAATCACGTCATTTTATTGCTTTGCAGTTATTGTTATAGTTACTGCAGTTTAGTCTCATGTCTGTTCAGACTCATATTCTGAGATGTTGCTTTGATTTCACACTCAAGACTGCTACAAAATGTAATCAGCTCATCTTTGAAGTCAACTAGGTGCTTGTGCCCAATGTGTTTATTATAATCATACACTGGAATTCAAATTATAAATACAAATGTTTTTTTCTAACTATGTACTACTAATTCAACTTCGAATGAGCTTCCCTGGTAATATGGTTGGGGATAGGAATGAATGAGGATGAAGATTGATGGGCAGCTTGTATGAAGCCTGAGAGAAAGAGGTCAGGGTCGTAGGCAAGAGCCAAAAGTACGTACGTATGTACTGACTTTCATATGTGATCGTGCTCAAATGCACACATTTTTATGAGTTAAGTTGTTTGGCCACTTATGTGCAACTTAGATTACAAGTGCTATACACCAGGGGCAGCTTGGAGTTCAGTGTCTTGCCAAAGCGCCTTTGACATGTGGCCAAGAGGAACTGGCAATCATATCATCGACCCTGTAATTCTGATCACAGCTGCCTTATTTCTTATTAGGTCGTATGTATGTGGGAAAAAAAATTGGACGTATTTGCTATTGTAATCTGTTCAATGCATATTTTACTTAAAAAATACAACAGGCATTGACTGTACTGTACAGCAAATTGTTATTTATCATTTATCTTCCCCACACATGCCACAGTACTTCCGTGGATTTAGACTGTCCCTATGTCCTCTGTCCCTTTATGTTATTCTAAACTGACTTTGATGGCATTGAGATCGGGGCCCAGTTTGGGCCGTTCCATCTTTGGCAGGATTCCTTGTTCTCCTTGTCATTGAAGACGTTTTTTATGACTGTGGCTAAATGGCTGGGGTTACTGTCCTGCTAAATAAAAAAATGGCAGCCGTCAGACACCTCCCTGATAGTACTACTTTGTACTTCTGTAAATGGTAAATGGTCCTATGCTTATGTTTCTATCTTACTGATACCCAACGTGTTCAACATTCATGGTTTTCCCGGTCACTTTTCACTGGGACCATTTTATTCCATTATAAAGCCACAATAATCCAAATATTATCACCTAATGTTATATTAGATCTAGTTTGAAACCTGTATTTGCTGTGCATGTCCTGCAGGCCTTATTTACCTGAGCTCATACCACTCCTTTTTTTTTAAGGAACAAAACATTATATATATTATTTTGACAAATACTAAGATCAAACCTATTGTACTATTTATCACAGAGTCCTTCACTGTAATGTTTACCAAAGTCACTTTTTTGCAACTTTTTCTAAAAAAAAAACTGTGGCACAAAATTACACAATTTGTGTTCCTGTTCAAAACTGACTGTTTATTTATTTATTTATTGAAAACTAAAGCCCATGTGTACACAGGGAAAACCTAACTATATTACAAAATAACACTTATATATTATATTACTGACACTTCCTTCTCTAAAGCCTTCTCACTGTCAACCTGGCTTCTCTCTTCCTGATCATTATCACGGTCAAATTTGACGTCCAGAGTTCCTCGTGCAGTATATCTTGGCCATTGTGCTGCCACAGACTGAACTATGAGTAAGGCCTCAAAAAAGCTTTATATACCAGAGCATGTGAGAAAGTTTTATGATTGAAACTATGTTGCAGTTTTTTTCAACAGGTGTTATTCTCCATAGGTTCCCATGGGGGTTGTCATGGAAGTCAAAAAGGGGCATAAGAGGTGTTTGTGTGTGTGTGTGTGTGTGTGTGTGTGCACTGCTCAAAGGCACCTGCATGTTGAGGTGTGGGACAGAAGTGTAGAAATGTGCTTGAATTCTGTTCAACCTTGGATCGGTGGATGACTGCACTACCTCCTAAGTACAGCCACCCCCGTATGGCCTAAAACACCTTTTGCAATACTGTAGCTCGCCTTGGGGTCTGGCAAAAGATGCTCCTGCCAGCTGCAGCTGCAGCTATGTAGAAAGTTAAATTAAGATCAAATGATCTAAATCGAAACATCTGCCTTAGCCAGAATGACAAGTGCCATTCAACAGAAATACGGTGTAGTTGCTCAGTACACCCCACTGTGTGAGGTAGAGACAAAAGTACCCCAGCGAGCTGGCAGGAAAAGTTGAAGACACCTCAACTTTATGTCGATATGCTGTCAGTTTACTGAAAGCTGAGCGAGAGCCAATTGGGAGCACGTTGATTTAAGTTAAACCCGAAGCAAAGTGAGTTTAAGGCACGACATGAAAAAATGTTAAATGAAACTAAGTCTCAACTTAGTCGCAGTCTCAGTTTTCTGATGATCTGTGTTTAACACAGGGTCATCACAAACTGGATCATTACAGTCTTCAAATTACCAATACTCGAATAAAATAAAATTGTACAAAACAAGTTTGCTTGGGTCTGACTGCTTTATCCAGTCCTTTTGCATTACATGCTGATGCTTAGGGACCTGTCTGCGTTGGTCATGGACACACAGAGCTTTCAGTGTAGTGCAAAAAAACCTGATGCTTTGACGCCTAAAGCAATGATGCACTATATAAAGTAAAAAAGTCTCATAGGGAGGTGGACGAGGTGGACGAGGTGGTGGGTGGTACAACAAGACACAGGACTTTTCCACAGGAGACCAGGGTTCAACTCTTGTGCGAGATGTTGTGAAATGATGATTGCACCACAACGTGAAGTACGTGTTTGATGTTGTCACTGTATTTAGGGTTTTGTTTTGATGTAATTTATCTTGTAACTTAAACACTAGCCGATGTCTCCTTACCCTGAAGTTCTCTTCTCTAACCCTAATGCAGTTTTTGGGTGTGTGTCATTCCTGTCGAAAAGACAGAGCGTCCTATACTGACGCCAAAGTCTACCTGTGGTGTCAATATCAGATGCCAATGTTCCCATGGCGCCAAACAGTGGGGCTTCTGGAGTGTCCAGTACTAATGCCAAAGGTATCTATGGCGTCAATATGACACATGAAAGGACATCAAATGGGGCACAATTTGACACCTTAGGAATTGTCATTATCTGACGCTGTGGGACGAAAATGTGTTGTAAATACACATGACAACCAAATGACACCAAAGTTTGGTTCACCTAGGCCACATTTCTTTATTGTACATAGGCAAAGCTATATAATATAATACCGGGATCTGTGTCTAAAAAGGGCTATTGTCATTCTGGACATTCCGATCCCCATTACAATGTGTACAGCTTTTTGTTGGAGGTACTTTATGCTGAATTTGACTGTCTGGTCTCTGGAAACCACCACACTAATAACCAACTCCCCAACGTCACTGGACAAGGAATTCCCTTCCTCACATATGCCAATTAGACCCATCTACAGCCCCAAGAAATCGGACAACTCACCTGCCACTAAAATGTGGCAATGTCAGCTGTGAAAGGTTGACAGACTGCCTGCTTTTCACCACATGCATCCTTGGGACTATTGTAGTTGTGTGAAGTTTGAGAGGAAAGAGTTTGACAAACCTGACTTCTTTCTCTCACCTCCACAAGAGCAATTGCTACTGTGTGTGCACTTGTTGGGTTTCAAGCTTTGGACTGTTGCAGAAACTGAAATGGTCAGTTTTCTTGTCTATGCTTTTTCTATGAAACTATTTCTTTCACTTCTGTCACCCTGATCTGTCACTTGACCTTGTTTTACAATTGAATCTTTTTTCCTGTATTTACCACCTCATGGTTACTTTAACATGCACATTTGTCTTGTTTTCTGTTCTCTTGCTTTTAACCCAGTGTCATTTTCTTTCATTCCAAAGAAGTAGACTGGCTGTTTCCTTTGCCCTGACTTTCTTCTCCTTCAAATGGTAAATTTTGGACCATTTCTGGAGCTTCTCTGACATGCCACTATCTGAGATCTTCAAACTGCCACTGTGAAACTGGCTTCACTTTAAACACTTGGACAAGGTGACAGGACTTTAGGGCAGGGTTAACACATCGTGGCATCCACATCTTCATAAAGTTGAAAGGAACTTGCTGAGCTTGTCAAATGAACAGTGATGGCCCCTCTTGCTTTGTTCCTCTTGGCAGGAACTAACAAAAGAAAATCTTCAGAACAGACGAATACACCCAAGCTCTCTTTTTTAGGCTGCATGGGGATCAGCAGGGGGCTAGCACTTGCTCGCAGCCAAAACAAGCGTAATATGGCTCTGAATACATAATGCTGTAACCCGACAGGGATCAAATCTGTGATATTCTAACGAGTACCATGTGAAGGAAAGGCCTCCATTCCTTCAATCGGCTTATATGTGTGTGTCGATTTGAGTGTGTTTTGTCACCTCATGACACGCTGATGAACCCCTACCTATACACAAGTGAAATGCACGCCCTGCACAACACCACACACGTGCACACACACACTCCCACATGCACACATATAAATCTGCCGGTCCATCCCCCTTCAACCGAGAGCTGGGAGACAGAGCGACCTCCTGCCCCCATCTGACACCAACCAACCAACCAATCCCACCAAAAACCCCCACCCACTGCCACACATACACAAACCTCGCCTTGAAGCCAGCATTCACACCCAAGTATTCACATGGCACTTGGCAGGGGGGGCCTGCCACCAGCAGGATTTGATGCAAAAAATGGCACACCTCTCCTTCTCCCCCCCGTCGTATCCACCTACTCGCCTCCTTCATGACCCTTTTGCATATATTTATGTAGTGTCTTTGAACGGAACTGGCCTTTTTAGATGTGAAGGGGAAAAGACACACAAACCTTGTGGCTTACATTTACACGTTTGCTGTGATGTGCCAGGAAAAGCAGACAACTTTTACTTTACTCTCAGAGTACTGTGGAGGAGGAACAACAAGCAGACACAATCCGTGACTTCATCCACACATTTTTCACCTCATTTGTTTCTTATTGCAAAACATAGTAAAATCAAGTGCTACTAGCATGGCGACTACAAGCTCACGGCAACGGCTGCTTCCATGTTTGTTTTGCTTCAAAGTCACGCAAGTTTCTGTGTCTGACTGATCTTCAGAGTAAAATGCCACACTACTGCCACCACTTGTTTGGGGAGCATTTCCACCAGAGCTCTGTTTTCTCCCTGTGCACACAAACAATGCTGAGCCCACAGCCTTAGATTTAAACAGTCTGGAGGCCGGTTGAGAAAAGCTATACTATAGTTGAAAGAAAACTGCAGCTTCAGTCTACATGGACAGTCAAATCAGAGAGAGAAATATGTTACAGATACACCAGAAATGGCATAGAAACTGTCTCAATCCTGAATTTTAAACTTGCACGCACACAAACACACAGAGGAGCAGCAGCAGAGGCAGAAAGAGGCAGAGTCCCAGGTTGCTTGTAATCCCTGTGTACCCCCTGTGGTGAGGCCCCTCCTCAGTTCCAACATTCCTGGCTCTCAGCAGCACAAAGGCTCCTGAGCGGCCCCACAAAGGAGGGCCTCTGACCTAACAAATCGGTTGGCTTTTTAGGGGATTTGTGTGTGTGTGTGTCTTTGTGTGTAGAAACATGCATGCATTTTAAGGTGTTATGGCGTTCACGTGAGTTTTTTAAACTCTAATTTTTAATCCTTCCCTCATAGGTAATATTTCACGTTTACCAGAGGAATCTTATAAATAAAGCACTGTTGTGGCATCAACAACTTTGAAGTGCCCCGAATATGATGCATGCTGACATGTTAATGGCAAAGCCCATTTTATTGACATTAAACCATCATAAATAAAAAAAGTTCAACATCTTTTAATAATTTTTTTTTTATATATAGCACCAACTCAGCAAAAAATCCCCTTCAGGCATTTTACATAATACATTTACATAAAAAGTCAAGTGTAGTTTAAAAGGTAAAGTTGATACAGCAAATAAATCTTCTCCTTCTTTTCCTTTCGGCTGTTCCCTTTCAGGGGTCGCCACAGCGAATCATGTGCCTCCATCTAACTCTTTCCTCTGCATCCTCTTCTCTCACACCAACTAACTTCACGTCCTCCCTCACTACATCCATAAATCTCCTCTTTGCTCTTCCTCTAGACCTCCTGCCTGGCAGCTCCAACCTCAGCATCCTTTTACCGATATATTCACAGTCTCTCCTCTGAACATGTCCAAACCACCTCAATCTGGCCTCTCTGACTTTATCTCCACAAATAAATACAGTTTTTAAATGTTAAGAGATGTAATATCATAGAGCCGACCAGATTAGCTCCCACAAAAGTAGCAGTGGCTAAAACACTAGCTTATTTCTATGCTAATGACTTTGGCTTTACAGTGGACCCTGACTAATCCTTACAAATCAGCGAAGATTTGTGCTCTCAATGATGACGATAAATGCAATGTTTTAACATTGTTAAACATCTTAAATAAAGTTCTTTTGACAAATGCACAGTGACTCTGAAATTTGCAAGAGATTGTATGTCATATGCTGAACATGGTTTCCAAATTTCTGTCTGAACCTGATCCAAACCTATGGGTACCAACAGGTGCTGTCACGCTGCTTTGTGTATCCACCCTCTACTGAAGTTACAGAGAACAGGATTCTTGTTCTTTTAACTGGAGAACAAATGCAGTCAATTTCCATAAATTGTGTTACTTTATGTTTCTCATTTTCTTATTAAAATGAATGATAACGTGCTTGTTTGGTAATGGAAATAAGTCAACAAAGGAAAAGAAAGATCAGAAATAGTCAAGTCATTTATGATAGTAGATAAAAGACACAGACACATGATTTTGTCCAAATTGTGATGTTGTCTCATAAGATTCTTGAGCAGGAAATTAATCCATCAATCAGCTCACAGATAACAGTTTTGCCCTGAATAATTGAATATCCTTAGAGAGTCTAATAAAAAGGAAGAGCCGTGGCTGGGTTTCGTGCAAGAAGCCTTTTAGCATGTAGACTACATAAAGTCACACAAGTTAAGGAAATCTACTACTCTATACAAAGGAGATTAAAAGTCTTTATTGTCATTGCTACACTAAGACCATGTATGCAAGCTGTGTGTGTGCGAGAGAGAGGGAAAAGGAGAGAAAGAGCATGTCCTGCTGAGACCCAGCTGTGTCTGCAATTAGCAGGAGGCATGGAATGATGATTGCTGGTGCGGCAACACTAATGCCAAGTGACAGGCTTCCTTGTGAAGGAGAAGTAAGGCCATGGAGTGCCATAAAGCAACACTATTTTTTTTTTCAAACACATGTTCTTACACTTGTGTACACACATCCCCTATACAGCACACTCACACAGACAGGGAAAGAAGTATAAGGCCAGTGGGGTTGGGGTGGCTTTAAATTTGGCTGTAAGACATTATGCACTTTGGACAAAGGACTTGTCTAATCCTACCTGCTCTGCTTTTCAGAGCCCACCGCTGGCCTATTCTAGTCTTGCTCTCCAGCTCAGCAGAGAGGGCCCATTGATGACGACATTGAATTACCATAGTAACTCACACAGTAGGTCAGGAACCCCCCCTACCCCCCCCCCTTCTAACACAAATCTTCACACTAGCACCACCAGACAACCATCCCTCTAGCTCCAGACTCACCTTGGCAGCAGGACTAAGCTTGACCCTTAAAGAACAAATGGAGTTTTTCCACAGGAGGCCAATGGGACTCTTGTAGTGGATGATGTCATTCCTGAGACAACATCCCCATTAATGCAGCTAAATTTGAAAATGCATCTTTCCTCTCTGGCCTCCTAGTAATGCTAAGCTAGCCTTTTAACTGTCAAAAGCATAGCTTTTCGTGTTTTGTGATCTATTTAAAACCATCTGATTTCATAAAATCAACTAATGATTATAAAACTATAATAGAAAAATCTAAATATAATCAACAATATAAATCCTTCCTAATTGACATTCATTAGATTGAATAAACAATTAATTTGCCTATCCTGTCCTATAAATCTGACAATGCCCAGCTAAAGTTAAAAATGTGCTCAAAAATGTGATTTGATATGGAGCATCAAACAAGCTTTATACTGTGCAGCCATGTTAGAGTTATTTTTTATTTCAGAAGGAAAATACCGTTATATTTCTAGCATTGAAAGGCGTTCTAATAGATGACATTTGGGCATATGTCGTCATATCTGGTGACATCTTTTCGGAATCCATCCAACCCTTAAGGGTGTTATATTTAAATTCAGATTGTTCAGAACTATGTCAAAAGGAGACGTTTCTGCAAAGCCAAAAAAAGCAAAGCAACAAAATTAATGTTAGATTCTACATATATGCTATTTACAAAAATAATACAATTGATATGTAACCTTTTTGTAATGAACAACATTCTTATTAGTAACGTTAACTGAATTACATATTTTTTCTCTGTAACTAGTTACAATTACTAGTTTCTCTTTGAAGCAATTAATTTTACGAATCCTCGATGATTTAATAATAATACAATAACAAAAAAAAAAAAAAAAAACGTCCACAAACTTCTGGAGGGAATGAATTACATTTATTATGTAATTTATCTACATGTAAATAGTTTTATGTAACGAAATCTTAATGTGTATTCAACTTTGTACCAATGTTTATGGTTGTTTTAGAGGTAAGACACTGACTATGTTGCCACAATATCCTCAGTTCAATTCCTCAAATACTTGAATTTTTTCGTGTCTGGTCTTTACATCAGTATGATCGTATTCAGAACACAGTCACGTTAGTTTTCAAATTTGTTTTTCTAGGTACAGCTTCTAGGTACATTTTGTAAAAGATACATGGTAAGAATAATAAAAGGTAAAAACAATGTGCTTGTGTGTCAGTATAGTCCAGTAAGTACACTATGGTTTGCAGCATTCATGATACTCTATCAAACCACTGTTAGGGTATTCTGATGCTGTTGTCAGAAACAGACAGATACAGAACTGAAAAAGAAATGAAAACACCAGAGAGAACAGAATAGTCCCTTTTGGCATCCTTTGGAGATGTTTCTAATGCAATATCATCAGGTCGCATGTCTACCCTAATGTCTGCCTGATTGCACTTATTGTCGTAGGGTGTATATACATCATTCTGTTGTTTGCACAGTTTTGTAGTTCTTTTTAGGCACTGAGATGCCCTGAGGCACCGAGATAAAGAAGATTTTCCTGTGGGCAGATATTTAGGGAGAGCTGGGTGAGAAGAGATGTATAAGACAGGCTTGTAAATATGGACAAGTTTGAGTGCTTGATGCTTGTGGCCTACCGACCACACCCAGCTCTCCCTGACCACATGTCGAAGTGTCCCTGGGCAAGACACTCAACGCCAAACAACTTCCCATCCCCAGCCGTGCAATGCCAGTGCCAAAACCATTAAAAGTTGGTGAGGGTTGCATCAGGAAGAGCATCCACCGTAAAAATGTGCCAAATCAACATGCGGACATATAATCTGCTGTGGTGACTCTGAACTTATGGGATAAGTCAAAAGGCAAAACAAATACAGAATAGAAAAATGTGGTAAGTGTTAGCTCTCTACATTACCCCAACTGCTTAGCAACATGTTAGTCAGAAACTCAGCCATGACCTAGAAATAGAGTTGAAAACTGATCAAATCCATATGGTGCCAAAACTTGTTTCCTGTCTCTGCCTTACTGTCAACTGTACAAAAAGCAGTAAAAAAACATCCCAATCTGTAGGTTTATTGCCACAACACAAAGCTAGAAGTGACATTCATTTGACTCAAACTGCCAAAGCCTTATTTGAGCTTCAGTCCCAGAGTGTGTATTGAGATCTGTCTGCTTCAAATAAATTAGTCATGGTCACATAATTGTGTCTATAGGTAGAGTATATACTGCTAATCAGTGTTTGAAATGAACACACCCCAAAACAGAGATATTGCTATTGGCTGCATGTACTGCAACCTAGCATGTAAAATTGATTGTCCCGTTCAAAAAGTTACCAAATTGTCAAGCACACCATTTCACCATTGTAAAAACAAATTTGAGATGTTGCAAGACGTTTGATCAAACAATTTGTTTGAATCATACTGAGGCCTTTAGTTATGTAGTCAGTATGAAAAGGAGGAACCTAATTTGACACATAAACATGTTTTCAAATGTATCTGCCTCAAAGTGGACAGACAAGAAAAGGGCTTTTCACAGAAGCTGAATGGGGCTCAGCATCTTGTACTGGATATTGTCATCCTCTGCCTCTCTCTCTTTCTCTGTTCCTCCTCCTAACATACCAACTTCCTTGAATGAAAAGAGAGGAAGGAGCAGAGGGGCTTTGAATGTTGGACTAAAGTAAAGTTTTTGGCTCAACGAGTTCACATGTCTCAAACTGTTTTGATTGTCTTGGTGACACAAAAGGTGAACTGCGACTACCCATTGACCACTGTATGGGCACAGCTGGGATAGCAACAAAATGGGCTCTGTGGGCATTTCATCATGGCAGCTGGCTAAAGAAGGACTGCTGAGGATCAGGATGGCAGTCAACCACAGGCAAGGCATCGCAGGCGAAAGGTAAATGTTTATCTCAGGTCTGGGTTTCTTTTCAGTCCACCAGTCTAGGTCTTTTACAAAATACCCGTCTCCTTCTGCCCATAAGTGTCAGTTCAACGGACAAGAGAGAATAAATAAGGAGCGACTTTATAAAAACACTGTGGTTTGGAGAAGGGATGGGTGTATATTTGGGGCAATGGGTGCAGGGGATTGGGGGGTCATGTTGTGAGGAACTAAACAGTTGGAATTACGGTCAGCAACCAGTCATTGAGTAAACATACAATGAGCGACCAAAAAGCTCTGTGGTGGACAATAAAAGGAGAAAAAAGCTGCCAGCTTCAGGCCCTGAGAAAAGTGAGCCATTCTACTCACAAAGAGCCGCTTAGGGGTGGTTTGAGGGAAGGAAAAAGAGGGCTAAAACACTTGTGGGCTTAGGGAACTCTATAGGGGGAGTGAAAATGGAATAAGCCAGCAAGCACTTGAGGGTCCCGCCGAGCACCTGAATGGGATAGAGGGGTGGAGCACCAGAGGGGGGTCTGGGGAAGGTGAATGGCCTTCTTTTTGGGTCCAATTTGTCTCTTTTCACCCCACTCACCCTGCTCCGGCTCTGACAGATGTACAAAGAGGGAGCGGCGCTGGGCCACTCATCCACATACGCCCGTGAGCAGCTGTCACTTTTGTCAGACAAGTTAATCAAACAAATGCCACCGTACCTCCCTTTTTTACAAGGAGGAGGGAAGGTGGGATGGAAGGGGGCTGTAAAGGGGTGATAGAGACCCGAGAGATGACATGTGTGTCCTCAATCAATTCATCCTGCCAGCCCTCATCAATAAACCAGCGGGACCTGACAAAGGAGAAGTCTCCATTAAACTTGCATTTCCCTCCTTTGGGGATGATCATGGCTTTAGTGTCCTTAGCTGTTTCCTCCCAGCAACATGGTGCTGGGAATGCTCACAGAGGATTTAGACCCAAAAGAAACGAAGCAGGGAAACAAAATGCTCTCTCGCAGTAATTATTAAGAACTCTAAGCTGCTTACAGACTTCATTAAACGGAAGTGAAACCTATTCAGAGCATGTTTTGACAGTCACACACAGTCAGTCCAACCTATCCTGCTTGACTGGCCTTTTTTCATTATCATGCCTTAAAACTATCATTATTTTCCGTCACGTTGTCTTGTTATTTCATCCCAACCCAAAAGAGATTACTGACGTGAACATTTCAGTTGTTGATGCAGTCTTGTAGACAAGTTGTGGAGAATAAAGAGAAAACAACATCTGGTTATTGTCTCTCAGATACAGCAAAGTCAATCCTATGGCAATACTTTTTAGAAATCAGCAGCTGTTATTATGCTGCGGGGTAATGTATTCATTTATAAATCACTCTCCATGAATGTGATAGTGTGGAATTGTGTCTTGATCACATTATTTAAAAAATGCTTTATGTTAATTCATTTTATTTCATTAAGGTTTTAAATGAGTTAAAACAAAATATTGATACTGAGCATTATTATATCAGACTCTATATCAGAGGATGTATCTTCATTATGATTTTAACCATTTCATCCAACATTAAAAAATATTGTTTAAGGATAGTTTAGGGTTAAGGCAAAATTAATAAAAAAATCTCTTGATTGTCATATTATAATTATTTCCTTCTAGTCCTTCTAGATGTGTTAATTGTGATTCCATGTTCTTATTCAGCTTAAATTGTAGAAACATATCTTCATTCTTCACTTTTCACACCAAGTAATTGAGCAGAATAAGAAGCATGGCAGCCTGGTCGAGTTAAGTTTGCATGTTGGCTGAGCTCAGTGTTGATTAAATTGTTCACTTGGCATGGCTGTGGGGCCAGGGGTTCATGACCAGAGACAGCAAAGTGGTGAAGCATCCTCAGACAGTCAAATGGTATGACGGCACCTCCATCACTCATCTGCTGGCATTCTCCATCAGCACTACGACCTCCCGACGATCATCAACAAACCAACCTGCCAGTGGTGACGACAACAGTCTAAAATCCCCAATCTAGCCTAACCCTTCTCTCACTCCGCTCCATCACAGCCATCCAGCCAACAGTAGGTAAAAAGAGTGAGCTGGGAGGAGGAGCGGCGATTAAAAAGAGCTTTAACTTTCGTCACACAGAAGTGCAATTTTGCCACGCTTGTGAATCTGATAACTACCCAAGGTCAGCGGAAATACTTCAAATCAATCAATGAGCCACACTCCTAATCCCCTCCGGGCAAAGGCAGATTAAGTGTATAATTGACCTGTGTAATCCCTGTATCTGCAACTGCAGCCCTGGATGTGGGGGAGTGAGAGGGGTGGGCGGATGGCTCTCTGTCTCATTCTTCCCCCTGCTCTCTTTTTCCTGTTTCCTCCCAGCCTGGCTGGCATGTTTGTTGCCAGGGTTGGGTACGGGGGGAGTGTCAAGGGGCAGGGTGCTGGTGTATCAGTACAGGGTTGGATTTGGCTCAGACTAAATACATGGCTTTTTTTAATCAATGCGGCCAAGGCTATGTCGTGCTAAGTCAACCCCGCCTTCCAGCATATCAGTTAAGCACATCTGTTTTAATCTCTCTTCAGCCACTCTTTCAAGAACTAAGCAGAGAGGGAAGGGGAGGGGACCAAATTAATTTCTCCCTCTTCCCCCAACAAACACACACACACACCTCATCATGCCTAACTAAACGCCAAACTACTGTAGGAATTTTGAGTCATTTTCAATGTAAATGGCCAAGAGATAGCCATGTTCTATTTCAGCAGTACTCTGAAGAAAAAACTGTAGCTGTAGAGACAGCTCCTTGTTAGCCATCCTAACACTGACAATTATACATTTGAATCTGTCTTAGAATCTTTGCTGTCCTGAAATCTGCAAGAGAAGGTGAAGCAATACCCCAAAATGATGCCAAGCAATAGAATTAATGTTACCTTCTACCCACACCCATCAGCCACAACAAAACCAAGTAGTGGTTTTAAACTTAAAAAATTACGTGGTTTTTATAAAAATATTATGGACTAATAAATGGTGATGTATCATTATGGCTTAAACAACTGTGAGCAAATAAAGTGGTTAAAATCAGCTCCACCTTTACCAACAGTGATTTTTTTACGCTTATTTTTATTAATTATTGCACACGTTTTGCGATAATTACCACACTCAGTATTGTTTAAAATGCATTTTGGAGAGCATGGATTTAGTTCCAAAAAGAAAAAATTCAGTTTTATTGCTATTTAGTTTGAGAAAATTGTGTGAAAACCAATCCTTCATTTCCAACAAGCAGTCGGAAAGGGAGCAGGGGGTGGCTATGGAGTGCGGTGGTGGTTTTGGTAGACAAGTAGAGCTGGGTGTTATCTGCATAACTGTGGAACTGGATATTTTTACTAAATATTAAACCAAGAGAGAGTATATATATAATGAAGAGGAGGGGGCCAAAGACTTAGCCCTAGGGGACACCAGTGTAGACAGGGGCAGATTGAGATGTGTAGTTCTGTAATTGAACAGACTGGGTGTGGGCAGAGATGTTTGAGGTGAACCAGTTGTGTACAGTGTCTGTGATGCCAATAGAAGGTAAATGGTTGAGGAGGACAGGGGGGAGAAATTGTGTCAAATGCTGCTGTGAGGTCGAGGAGGATGAGAATACTGACTAGACTGGAGTCTGCAGCTAACAGAAGATCGTTTGGGATTTTTACCAGGGCTGTCTCTGTAGTATGAATGGGACGGAAACCAGATTGCAATTGTTCATACAGATTATTGTTTGCAAGATGATTGAGCAGTTGTACCACACTCTTTCTATTTTTCGAATTATAGATTGAATAGTGCTATCTATTTAAAAAAAACTTTGCTTTGATGTTTTTCTCCTTGACATAGATTTTTGCTGCCTTATACCTCACATGTAAGTCGCTTTGGATAAAAGCATCTGCTAAATGACTAAATGTAAATGTAAATGTATGTGAGATGTTGCATATAATTTTTTTCATAACCTAACCCTGCTTCAAACATCTCAACAACATGCCTGAGCTTTCTGGTGTGTTCCTTGGACTTCATGATGCTGTTTGTTCACTAATGTTCTCCAAAAAATCTCTGAGGGATTCACAGAACAGATGCATTTATACTGAGATTAAATTAAAGCCAGGTGGACTCTTTTTACTAATGAGGTGACTTCTGAAGGCAATTGGTTCCACTGGATTTTATTTAGAGGTATCAGAGTAAAAGGGGCTGAATACAAATGTACGTCACACTGAAAAGCATTTATCATTCTCCTTTCACTTCACTTCACAATGTACCGATTGTGTTAGGCTATCACATAAAATCACAATAAAATACATTTATGTTTGTGGTTGTGATGTGATGTGAAGGACACAGAAATAAAGAGACCATAGTGAAATAATTTGCTCACTGTGACTGATATTAGAAGGGGTCTTAAGATACAGTAAGTGCATAAAGTGGTACATAAAGTCAGGCTTATAGTCTCCTTGGAGGAAACCCCAGATTTTAAGTGGTGGATCATGTTCTGGACTACTGTAACTGGACCAGAAATACTTGGCCGTCCATCCTCAGATTTGGCAGGAATGTGTGAAATAAAAAAGCATGCTTAAAGGACTTGACGTGTTGATGTGATTTTAAAATGTAATCTCTTTACAATCAGCTATTATGGACATGGAGTACTTGATGGAGGTTTTTCATTCTATGGCCCATTTAAAGATTTGAAGATTTTTAATCTCATCAACCAGCATAAAAATGTGCCCTGCTGGGTCACAAAAACATCATAAAAGGTCTTGAAAAAGTGAAATGGATTATATAAGGAAAATTATTTTCCATGTACTTTGTTGTCTTTACTTTTTATTTTTGTTCTGCTTTTTTTCTTGTTTACATTTTTTGTCTTTTTTAGTATAAGAAAATAATAAACTTCAAAGAAAGTGACTTTGTTAGAAACTAAGGAAACAGGTAGTCTCATCCCAATATCAGACTTTCCAAAAGCCAATAAAAGTTAATACCAGTACCAGTTAAAGCCACACTATGCAACTTTTGTCTACACATTTTTTTAATATATGCTTCATAACTTATCTTATTGTGGCTATTGACACCTTTCATGACCCAGACTTACAGAACAGCAGTGCATAGATATTCCTTTAAGGATTTTGAGTGAGGCTCGCCCATCTGATGAGTCAGAAAATGTCTATGTGTCCCACATATTCACGCTAAAGACTATTTTGTGTGTCCCACACTACAGCTAGCTTGATTGCCTAATATTGCCCATTGTACCTTTAAAGAAAGGACCTAAGTAAATCCTATAAAACAATATTTCTATGTAGTGAGCCAACTCAAAGAGAGCGTGTTTGGGACATAGGTTGTAATCCTCACTCAGAGAAATGGAAAAACAGATAAATAAATGAAGTCTGAGCCCTACGAAGGGAGGGGAGGAGCTATTTAACAAAGCAAAGATTAAGAGGAGTCCTTACTGACCTCATTTTAAAAGGAAGACACCCTCAAACCACACACACATACAGACCCCAAAGCCCTCCAACTTGTGCAGAAACTAACTTTGTCTATTGTTACAAAATTACAAAATATATGTGTTTAACATGTGTGTTTATAGTATAAAATATTAATAAAAAGATTATGTTTCTTTCCAAAATATATATTTTGGGTAGAAAATAAGACATTAGTTGCGGTAGGTGCATCAAGATCATTATATAGACATATGAAGAGCATTTTCTGGGAGTGCTCTTCATAATAAATACATGTATTTAGTCATATTCATATAACAATCATTGATAATGTGACTTACATGGTAACTGATCATGCTATGCAAGACTACACTGGCGACAGTGATAATATTGTATGATTACATTAATATATGTAATACCAAGACACCTGTTTATCATTCATTTGCAAAAATGTAATCCGCAAGTAATGCATCTAAATCTTCGAAGCTTATCTTTTATAAAACAACAGCATTACACTTGAAGGCTTTGCCACTATGGTCCAGTCAATTAATTAGTGTTTATATTTGTGTCATGTCATTTTCAGTGTCAATTAGAACTCATCACTCTATAGTTGCCTTGAGAAGGTAAGGTTATTCTATATAAGATGGAGCAAAGAAATTGAAGATTTTTTGAGCAAGACACTGAAACCCAACTTAGTTGCTCCTGGTGAGTGTTGGCCAGCTACATAGCAGCTCCCCCATTGGTGTGTGTGTGTGTGTGTGTGTGTGATTGTGAGTGTGAATGGGTGAATGAGAATCAGTGTGAAGCCCTTTGAGTACCAATAGGTAGAAAAGCGCTATATAAGTACAGACCATTTACAGTACACATCTGCCCATGAAAACAAGTAGCTATGAGTATCCTCCTTGAGAAACAGATGCCTCACTGCCCCTAAATCGGCTGCATTGTTGAATAAAACAAGAGAGAAACGAGTATGCAGAGACACGCAGTGAACTTTAGATGACTGGAATAAAGTCTTGAACACTCAAAGTCAAGTCAAGTCAAGTCAAGTGGCTTTTATTGTCATTTCTACTATACACAGTGGTACACAGTACACAGTAGAAACGAGATAACGTTCCTCCAAGAACCAAGGTGCTACAAACAACACAAGCTATAATAAAGTGCATCGAGTGCAACCAAGTGCAAACAGTGCAGACGAAAAAACAGTACAGACGGACAGTGTAGACAGACAACACAAGTAACACAGGACAGGACACAAGACACAAGACCCAAGACAGTGCCGACCAGTAAACCTACTGTATACTATTTTACAGTACAGTACAGTTCAGTTAAGTGTGCTAGGGGTGTTACAAAAAAGAGCAGCATGTAAACGGTATAGTGCATTTAAATGTCCAGCATGTAAAAAAAGTGCAATTGCATTGGAATGTGCAAAAAAAAAAAGTGTGAGGTGTTTAGGTCCAGGGGTCTGACTACTGCAGATAGTGCAGGACAAACTACAAAAACTTGGCCAATGGATGCTCATTGGTGCCCCAACACTGACCATTGGTCAACTGTCAATTTGTGTTTTACAGCCCTAAGGAGCTGTTAAATCTCTGACATACTGTTTTATTATAACTTTCTTATAACTCTCTCCCTTATGTTATTTTTTTCTGTATCTTCTATTGTTTGCTCATGAGTATTTTCTAACTTTGTTTTAAATAAATGTAAGATATAGTTAAAGTTTTTTGCTCTTATACACATGTAGCACATAACAGGAATTAGTCCGTGTCAGACCCCATCTCACTTATTGGAAATACTGTGCGTGATTTAAGTGAGTGGTGGTGCCTTGGTCATCAGGAGCATGATATGACACAAAAAGAACACTGTGAAAGTCACAGCACATCAAAGCAGTGCTGGTGATTGTACTCTAAATGGTGGGTTATGTATATAACCCTAGTTCCATGAAGAAGAGAAGTGAGCAAATCGCCTTATAGGAAATGTTAACATGCCCACTCACTTACTGTAAATTCTAACATATACAATGTTAACAACATATGGGCTCAATTAGGAATGACACAGAAGTTGTAGAAGGGAGCTGTAGGGTCTTCCAATCCAACTGCCTCGGATATTTATATTCTCCTACAGCTTCCCTGGGTAATGTCTACAGAAGTTCAGGGTTCCAATGCATGTGCTGGTTAAGCCTGTCACGCACTTAGCAATTGTACAGCAGATTATAAATGTGATTTGGTTGTGGTGACAGGTCAGACCCAGTTCAGCCTGGTCAGTGCCAGTCTGGCTCAGTCGCTCAGTCGGTTGGCAGAGAAAATCATTAAGTGTGTGCCGTGTAAAGATTCTAGTTTTTAGTCTTATGACTCTGCCAGTCATTCTAACAAAGATTTTTTTTTTTTTACAAGTTTAAGATTTACAACCAACACAAGCAACCAGTGATGTGAAAACTGAGGAAGACTTACAGCAACTATAGCTTTACCTGAAGCTGGCTTCATTTTATCTCTATGTAGCCACTATAGTCTGCTTTGTCTTCGGCTCTCAACTCAGAATGCTGCTTCTTTTTTCGTCCTTTTTGTCTTTTACACATAAAATTGTACTGTTGTTGAAAAGTGAAAGTATGAGTGTGTTGTCCACAGTTTACTCAGTAGTCTGGTGTGGGCTGCTCCCAGACATGAAACGACTAGAAATGTGTGATAGTTGGTGAACTGTCCAGTCTTTAAAAAACTTGGCTGCTCTTCAGTGGTTTCCCCAGCTTTAAGAGTGACTCATTTCTGATTTTAGAATGGTAGTTGTGTGATAGGGCCAGTTGAGGGACAATAGTTTTGAAACCCTGGCAGTACTTCTTTCCATTGTCTTTATTTGAAAGTACATGTTCTTGTAAATGTTCTGCACTTTATATAGTGCTATTCTACCTATTGGCATTCAAAGCGCTTTACACTGCTTCTTATTCACCCATTCACACTCACAACCACACACGCTTCTATGCACCTGGCCAACGCTCACCGGGAGCAACTAAGTTGGGGTCAGTGTCTTGCTCAAGGACACTTAGACATGTGACTGGTGGAGCCGGGGATTGAACCAACATTGGTGGGGATTGGTGGACAACCGCTCTACCTTCCTGCACCACAGTCGCCCTACACAGATGTACATATGTATTAAATTGTAAATTAAGCTATGTGTGTAAGGTCATTAGCACACTCTTTATTCATACTGGAACTGTGGTACTGAAGGCATGCAGCTAAAAATGACATTGATCAAGCACAAATTGTCAATTTTTGGTGCGGCCATCTTCAAACACATAAAAAGGCAATATAGACATAAATCAATTTCAAGAGAATGAAGGGACAAGAAAAGCACAGCAGAGCTGCAAAGAGTAACACCTTCAATGGGCTCAGTGATGCCAAAGGACAAACTGACACAGGATGACAACTAAGAGAAACCAGGGTCAAACTATTCCCAGCAGAAATGCACTTGTGGTGGAAAAGAGGATACATGACAAAGCAATGGGTCAAGATTCAGCAGCAAACAGCAAACATCCAGCACTGGATACGTCTCTGTCACCCGCAGTCAGGACAAACACAGAGGAAGAACAGAGGAGACGGATTACACCTCAAGGCCTCGATCCAACACAATGGCATGGACAGATAGATGCAACTGTATACACACCCAGACTGTTCAGTCTGCAGACACTCAACCAGGAACATGCACACACAGTCAGGATGAAGGGGTGACGCTTCAGTTGCTATCGGACAGGTTGTAAACGAACCAACAGCTTGTTCACGTTGAATAAACAACACTACTAATGAACCACAAATATGTTTGAGAAGTAAAATTGTAACAAATTACATTCTCTATTAAAATAATCAGGACGTCAGTTAACATAAATGGCAAGTTGCACAAATGTTGATGGTCGGCATAAAAATAAAATAATCCCAGACATTTTTCTTTTACACCAAAATATCCAGTCTGGCTTATTAGAGTAACACTCAGTAACTTCAGACACAAGATGCCCTCTACTGATTATACCCATATTTATTGGTATAATTGTAACTGAAGACACCTGCCTCTGAGAAAGCAATTTAATTGGTGTTACCTAAATATATGCTGTCATACCGAATGTCAAACCGTCAAAAGTGAGATTTAAAAGAAATGATCGTGTATTATCGTATCTAAATAAATGAATTCAAGAAAGAAAATACAAACTAAAGAAACTAAAGAAAAACCACAGTACAGCAATTGAAAGTGCTTTGGATAGAAGTAGCAAGTAATAAGAGGTAAAAACATTCCTCTCAAGTTTACAAAGAACTTAATTTTCACTGAGATTCTGAGTTGGAAAAAACATGTTTGTGAAGATCGAAGATTAACCACTAGTAATCTTTGATTCCAGATTACTGTACAGACAGTATCCTTGTCTCATTGTAGGGTGTCCCCAACAAAATGTTTTAACTGAGACCCCGGAACCTGATACATCCTGTCTGGTGATACGTTTAATCGCTTGATGACAGTCTGAAAATTGTAGGGAAACAAAATACTTCTGAGGTAGTGATGGCAGAGAGTGATGCACAGACACTGTGATGTACGTTACTAGATCTGATTACACGTTTGTGTGCTGTTGCTCAGTTTGGTCTGACCAGCTGCCGCCTGTCCAATATCTAATATATTACTGGGAATCTTTGAGACAACACACACAGGCTGTGGTCTGCATTTAAATGCCTTCAACAATTATGTAGCATCTTCATGCACACCTTATATCTTAACTTCACTTTAATCTTCAGAGGAGAGTGGCTTTAAGAATTTGGGAGTTTATCAAGCGCTCTGTAGACATATTCCCGTTAGTGTACCCCACCTCATTCTTCTGTATGAGGTGTGTGGTGTGTGTTGCATTGTAAACCACATTAATGAGCTACCTTCCCATCCATAACTCACTAACTTCCGCATGTTAAATTCTTTGTAGCTGACAAGGGGACCAGTTTGTAAGTCCTGAAAAAGAAATGTGGAGAATCTGTTGTATGTGGTGGGTGGCTGCCTGTAAACATGGAGCTAAGCCATCTTACAAAGTGATTTATTTATTTTTTTTTGTGCCTCCTTTTCAGTTGATTAACTGTTGCTTGCTGACTCAGAAGGAGAGAGCACCGCTAAGGATAATCCCTTCTCAAGATCGGTATGCACTGCACACAAACACCATGAGACAAAAGGAGCGAGCAGCGAGGAGCAAAGAGAGCGGCGGCACACATATACAAGAGCTGGACCTTGAAAAGAGAAGCAGAGATTTATCCATTGAGAGCTGCAGTTCAATATGCCACTCATCTTGCTGCGGGGATTGTTTTAGCACATTTTGGATAGAAATCCTCCAGTTGACCTAAGAGGAGGCTCAGCTGCAGGGCTTAGAGATTTACTAATTGTTTTGGTGGCACTTGACCTCATCTACCATTATGGTGGTCAAACAGTGTCATGGGAATGTATTGCAAGTTGATTACAGCTTGAGTTGATTACAGTATGTTGACTATGGAGATGCACAGTGATCCATCAGCACAGTCAGATTCACTAAGTGACTCATAAACACCCAACACTGCATGAATCTGCATGAGATGTTGGCAGAATGACAGACAAAGGGTACAGGAGTCTTCAGTAGGAACTGTGACATCCACCCAGGGCCTAGGACTTGACTGAGGATTCAGACTGGCCCGTTGAGTTGTGTTGGTTCATACTGGGTCTAGTTTTACTGCCACAGTTCTAAGATCTGTGTGTCAATATGCCCAATACTCAAGTACAGTAGGTCAGGACAGTCACATCCGTTGACACTTGATGTAACCTTTCATTCTATAATATTGGGGCCTATGATACATAGTCATCACGTCGTTTAATGGAAGTCATGGATGCCCTGTGTTACTTACATCAAATAATCTCTCTATGTACACCTCCTCGTTCACCTTCTCCCGCAGCATGTCCTGGGAATGACGAACAAACGTCACATATCCATCAGCCACATCCATCCCCGGCTTCTACAAGGCACAAGGAAAGAGCACAGTGACAGAAAAATAGTTTTGAGTAAAATGTTTCAACCTCTATTGGATATTTATTTAATTTATTGTAATGATATGACACTTAATTATTTAGTCCTGTTGAATATTTACTTTGCACAATGTATATGTGCTTTAAGAAAAATGGTATGTTCCTAGTAATTATTGCAGCCTGGGCGTTGATGGCAGGACTATTTGTGGAAGCGGAAAACATATCACATGACCATGGCTTGTTACAGTTGTTACTGTAACATGCTACACACACGTGTTCTTCTTACACAGTGAAAACTAGAACTCACATAATAAAAGTCAATTATATTAACATTAAAAGTAAGATGGTTGCCTTTTTTTTTTTGCATCTCCAAAGAAGTGTTTCATTTACAAAGATGCAGACTTAAGGCTTTCAGGGCAGTGATGTTCCTCAGTCAGTTCTCATCAGAGACTGTGCTTGGCTGGAAACCAACCCTCACAGTCTGGGCATGTGCAAAGTGAACAGGGGCACTGGAGATACTCAGTTGGGTTTGATGGGGAGACCAGATTGTTAGAAGGCCTGCCATGCTCACATTTAAAATATCATATATAATAATAAAATATATAATATTTAAAAGAACAATGCATTTGTAAGCAGCACTTTAGTTGTTTTTCGTACATCAACATATTTTAAGATTTCCAAGATAACACACTCTTAACCTTTTGGTCTCAGTGTCTTTCTGACACAGATTCCAAATGTGTGCGAAGAACTCATCACTATTACTGGCTCTAAAGTTAGTTAACACATCTGCAATGATGCTTACAATGTGTAAATGAGTGCCTTTTTTACCGGGGAAACTCTAATTTTGTACATTAAGGACACAATTAGCATGCTGGGCTGGAAACTGCGACCTCTGCCAGCCTACACACTGCCTCGTCACATTCACTGACAAGGCATTAATTTGAAATTTGGCATGTGGATCGGGCGAAGTGTTGGCAGCTAATACAATTCTGATGCAAGCGTGCACACACACACACACACACACACACAAACACCATTCTGACAGTCCAATGGGCATGTGTTGTACAACATGGACTCACAATGTATACCGCACAGAGCAAGACACAAGGCATGGCTGGCTGTTAGTGTCTGGCCACATGCATTTGAATGGACATTTGGAGGGAGAAAACACAGAAACATTTGATGTTGAAATACAACAAGCAACACAATTTGGTTTATAGTTCAAATATTTGTGCATGCACAGAAACAAACACACAAAGTATGTATAACCAGGAAACAAAATGCCTTCATATTTCTGACCACAATGCGGACAAGACCATTGTGGTCAGAAATCTTTGGGAGTCTCTCAATTGAATTTCACTTGGTGATGTCAAAGGATGTCGAAGGAATTGATTTTTATTTTATTTAGTGGAAAACAGGGACTATTTTCAGGCTTCTGTCCCCAAAACAATGTGAGCAAAAACCATTAGGTCACTGTTTTTATTTTGTTTACACCTTTCAACCAAAACATTATGATTGACAGGTGAAGTGACATTGATTATCTAGTTACATTGACACCTGGAAGTGGGTGGGATATATTAGGCAACGTGACATCTTTTGGATATTAGGCGTGTTAAGTGTGAGGATTGGAACAACGCTGACAAGGGCCAAATTGTGATGCTAAATGATTGGATCAGGTCCTGCTGAAAATTGCAGCTCGTGTGGGATGTTGCACAAACCAAAAGTGGTCCGCAGAAGGAAAACTAGTGAAAGGGCAACACTCTTGGTGCAGCCAAGGCTCATGGATACACTTGGGGAGTGAAGGCTGGCCCATGTAGTTTTAACAAGTCGAAGAGCCACTGTACGTATGTCAAATTGCTGCAGAAGTTTATGCATGTTCCTATGTAAAGGTCTCAGAACATGCAAAGCACAGTCGCCTAAATGTGTTTTCAAATTTCCTTCTAAAATACGACTAATGAGTTTTTGTGCTTTTTGTGCCCTAGGTGGCATTGGGCTGAGCCAGAGAAAGGAACTATCTAAATCATTCCCTTAATGACTGGTATGTAGTGTCAATGTCCTGTGCTTTGTCACCCATCCACCGACTCTGACTTTCTCCCTACAAACCTTTAATTATGTTGTCAAATGCAACTCTCACCAGTCATATCTATTAGGGTGCGTGATGTCACAGTCGTAATAGCTGACCAACCAAACTCTAACTTTGTATGTGGTAATGATTGACTCCACGGCATTATAACTAACACCTAATTAATTCAGACCAAAAGTCCAAAGATTTCTATAGCCGACCTTTAAGTAGCTCAACCCTAATCCTATGCCCAACATATATGATGAAGCAAACACATTGTAAATAATGCATTTTGTGGCAAACAGGGTTGATTATTAGGATTATCAGGACATATTTTTGCTATAGTGTCCATATATAAAACAAACAAACAAACAAACACGGGGAAATAAATTAATCTCACTTACAGGTACATCCACATACTTTGAGGCAGCTTTTACCTTGACATAAAGGAGAGAAAAAAAGAGTGAAAAAACTGTCCGGACTCCAGCGGTGGCACCACTTTTCAGAACAAAGGCTGCTGTGGTGAGACTGTACAGCCTGTAGTTTAGTGCCTGCTGAACTGGTAACAGTGACTCATGTGGTGATTTCAACTGCAAAAGTGCACTCACAAATTCAATAACCTGGCTTTTGTAATGCATTGAGAAGCCAGCTGAGTTGTTAAGCTATTTGGTGCTGAGGAAGGCTTAAACAAAGGTCAAACTGTATTAAAATTAGCATAAAAGATTAACACAGAGAACAAACAAAACAACATTTTAACATACAGCATGATTGAACTGCTATTAAACATAGAGTATTTCTATTGTTGTGACTGTTATTAGTATAATATGAGGAACTCTACAGCATGTTCTACTTACTGTGAAAGATAGGAATGAAGAGAAGAGTGTTCCCTCATCATATCTGGAAAGCTTGGCTAACACACTCTCTAGAATGACCACAAACTTAAGAAGAGAATTATTACAAGTCTTACTATGGAGTTTTTGAATGAGAATTTTTATGCAACTACTGCAGTAGGTGAATATAATTTTAGCTGTGATATGAATGTAGAGACACTAAGAGTAAATGTTATGGAGTACAAGTAAAGCTCAGCATTGCTGTCTAAATTGTATGCATGAATTTGCCTATTGGCATCTGTTTGTATTTAAGAAAAAAATGAAAACCCAGGGGGCTTTGGATTTGTTCCTGAGAAGTGCATTAACCATCTGTGGTGTAAATGTTCAGTGTACTGTGCTGCTCTGTACCTTAGCTACGAGCAGAGTTATCATCTCCTTCACCGTCTCCTCAATGAGATTGTCAATTTGGGAATGGTACTGTCTCTACAGAGGAACAAAAAGACAACATGTCAGTCTTTACTCCACCATGAAGTGACAGTGGACATTAAAGGGAAACACTGGGCATCTGCATTTGCAGTGAATTAACATTTTACTACAGAACAGCTGTGTAGAAGGAGTGAGGTAATAATTTAGCTGATTACTAGAACATGTTGCTGATGGCTACAGTGCAAAGACATGGTTTTCAATCATCACATCTTTTCCATTAGGGGAATTAGAACCAAAAACAAAATATTTTCCAAAAGATTATGGTATTTGTATGCATTTTTCCAGAATTTGCTGAAAGTTAGCTTTCATTTGCAGTACTTTGGCAGGTCACAGGACATAAACTGTGACCTGTCACACAGTAACAGAACAATACAATACAATACTACAAACTACTCAGAAAAGATCAGACACAGTATACAAAGATAGGAGAACAGCACACACAGACATGAACACACACCTTATTTGGAAAAATTGTATGTACAAATTAAAAGCAAGGATATTTATGAACAAAGACAAACCTAAAAAAAAACAGTGGTTACAGAGCTGAACTGCTCCGGGCAAAGGGTTCAATTTGGCTTTAAAGTTACAAATTTGGTCAAATTTATTTATAAAGCACATTTACAATTACTCAATGAATACATTTAAACAATAGGCAACAACAGGTGGTAATACAGTAAATGGCAGGAAACAAGCTGAAAACAGTTTGTATCATCTGGTAGAAGTGATCACAGGGTTTTAGAGAGAATTCTGACTGTTGAAATGCAACGTGATGGAAGGGGTTCAGTCTATTCTGACATAGAACATATTAGAAGGTTCTATGAGTCATGTAAGGTCACACCATTTCTAATCAACTGACTAAATGTCCAGTCAAATTATCAAATAGAGTGTCCCAGGGATGACGTTTTCTTGAAGGCCAAACCAAAAGTTAGCATCTTCCTGCTTACTGTGACCAAAAGCCAAAGGGCTTTTCCATTACAGTATTATTGTTGAAAATAAACTCTGTTAAAAACAGAGATTGTGATAAATACACGTACAAGCAAAAAGCTACTGCTAAGCTTTAAACAAACTACATCATGGACCCATGACTTCATCATCACAAAACTTCCAATTTATAATTTTATTTAGCAACTTACCTCTTCTACCAAGTCTTTCTTCTTAAAAGTGACCTGGTATAACTAGTGATGGCGAGTAATAACTGAACGATGCTGTAATTATGGATTAGGAAGTAGTGATACAACACAAAGATTGGTGTTACTTAGACTTAGAGGTTATCAAAAGAAAATATTATGAGTTGTGGCAATTAAAATTGTGTTACTCTAACTCTTTTATTTTCTATTTTTAATTTGGGTTTGATCGCTTATTAGGGTGTTGTTTAATATAGACACACACCATCATAACAATTACGTTACAACTACAAGTACAGAAAAGGTAGAATTCAGTACTAATATAGTGTAAAATAGCAACAGAATTGAATTTAATTTTCTGTTTTGGTGTTTTTCCTTTTTACATATACAGTATATGCCATTTTCAAATTTTATTTATTACATATTTATTTGTTTCTCTGGTGCTTTATAACCATTTTCCAGACTCGTTAGCTTCTCCCATGAATAAAAGCCCTGTGAGGGACTTTGGAATGATTAGTGTAGCTAAAGAACTGCTGTCATGGAAACTCACAGGCAGTGTCACTGTGAGGAATCCTTTTGTTTAGCCTCATAGCAGCAACATAACAGTAAAGGACTTAGCAATAATTAATTCATTGTCAGTAATTGGTATCAGATTCTGCAAAATATGAGATCTCTCACTTCTACCCCATGTATATTCAATAGTATCTACACATATGCTAATGAAATCCAAACAATTCAAGTGGAGGAAGACAGATAGGGAAACTGATGACTAATTATACATTTGGGAACTGGAAGGGTGAGATTTCAATTGAATTCATAGCCACACTTACCCAGTCTCTAACAAACTTTCACAAGACAGAGAGGAGGGGAAAAAAGCAGCAGAAAAGGAGAAAGAAAGAGGTGACATGGCACATGGAAAATTATGTGAACACTGCAAAAAAACCGAGACACAAAGAAATAAAGACTGTTACTTGAGTAACAGAGTGGGAAAAATAGACTGACACCTACTACAGACAATCAAAATAAAAAATAAAAAACTGTTCATTCTTATCATTTTCGTTTACCACCAAATCGTACTGACCTTTAAATAATATAGGATATAAAAATAAATCAATGGCAGTTTGATGTCAAATTGATACAGCAAACCCCTCATACAAAACAAACAGAAAAAAACCAAAAGAAATGGCGGCTGCTGTTTTACATTCCCCTACCTCCTGTCCCAGGTCCACGGCACACAGCTTGGCTGACTGGACCTTGGCATCCACCATGACGTTGAACATAGTGCAGATGGATTGTGCCACACGAAAGTCTGTGCTCCGGCTGCTCTTCTGAAGCTTGGCTTCGAATGCAGTCCTTGTCCTTTAGGGAATAACAGAAACTTAGCAAGGATTAGTCCCCAAGTCCAACACACACATTTAAAGAAAACACTGAAATAAGATGTCTGTTTATACATATTGAATTACTTTACACAAAACTAAATTTTGTCTATTCAATAAATGCCTGTTTATTTGTTTTTAGGTTTGTACATTTTAAACCCTGAGGCTGCTAATGGCAAACTCATTGCTCTAAGCTTTGGCCCTGGAAACATTTTTTTTGGTACATTTTTGATAACGATAACTGAAAACACAAGCTCTCAAACTTAAACAACAAAATCTGTCCTTTCTTGATGCCCTTAGAGCAGTGTTTGTCTATGATGGACGAGTCATACAGCAGTTGAGACAATAGTTTCAAACAGTACAGTTCATACATACAGTTTGGTTCTGAAAAGGAACCAACACTGACTGTCATCACAGACAAGATGGGAAATGAAATGCAGAATCTCTCTCATATCGCTTTTACTTCTTTGGCCTCGTCACTACAAGGTTTTGTGGCTCTGTAGCAACATGATGCTAAACACGGCCAGTAGAAGTCTCTGTCAATGACAGCTAAATAAAGTGAAGGCCAAAATTTACCACAGGTTGTTGTGTACTGATTATTTATGCTCAGAAAAGTGAATAAATGAAGTCCATTTTTCAGTGTAACTGCTATAAACTGTATATTTAAATGTGGTGTTACCTTTTTACACAGGATTCAATCATGTCACTGGACATCAGTTTCAGTCGGGTCTCCAGGTGTTTGCCAAACTCCTCCTCTGGCCAATGGAGGTCCCTAATGAATGTCTGCAGAGCATCGAGCTTCCAGAAGAGATCCTCTGATGTTCCTGAGCCATTACTGCAGGACCACAGGTCAGAATTTAGGATTTTGAAGAGGAGAATGTTTTTGAACAAAAGTGCTTTTTTCTAGTTTACTGTGTAGATCAAATGTTTTGATGGTTCATGTGTAAATTAGGTGATTACAAAAAGTTTTAATGAAAAGTATTTTTGTGAAACAAACAATTCAAATAATCTGCTCAGATGGACTTTTTTTTTACAGAGTGTAGCTTGACAGCGTGTGCCTCAGCATAGTCTGCACCGTGGGGAGGGAGGATCCATGCTAACATTTTTATACACACACTACGCTGTTAGTAAAGGTGAAAATTTATGCTGGCTCCATTTTAAACACCAAGTAATGTTAGTGGGTTAGACTGTGTGAATGTGTGGGTGCAGGATACACATCTTTGTAGTGTATGTGTCAGTTAAAGCAGGACTGGCACAGGATGGTGATACAGGTAAAAAGAGGAGGAAAAACAAACTTGTTCTTTACTGGTTTTGTTCATGGTTCCCACTCATTTTAGAAAACCATTATTCAGGGGATAAGAGGAATATTGTCAAAGGCCATTTGAATGTGTTGCGAGACAGATTACAAATCTGACATTTTCACATTTTTATTTTTTTTTTTACCACTTCCCAAGACTAGCTGGAGCCTTTCAACAACAGCATTTCTAGGATGTGTGAGAACCTACTGGGGAGAGATGGGTTTACATTTAGGTGAAGAGAAGGACTGCTAGGACTTGAAGTACCAGCAACACTGCAGTTGGTGGTATCTCATTAGCATTAAGTCATAAAGAGCATTACTTCAACCCAGTCCCAGCAGAATAAACCACAATGCAGAAAAAGCACACACAAGGGAACCCTGCACAACCATTTTGCCTTAGAAAAGAGTGGGAGGGTGAAACCAGGGCCAAGGTGCTACAACATCAGGTAAGTGGGGAAACGCTTGTGGTAAGATGTGAAAAGATGCAAGTTCATCCAGTAACCATGCCAGCAGCTATCACTGAGGTCAAGTCTCTATACTGTAGTGAAAATGTGTGGATTTAGTTTAACCACACATATAATACAAAGTTGTTTTCTCATGGTTAATAACAAATCAATTCATAAACTACAGGATTGAACCTTGATCACATTCACTCCTTTAGTTTATGAACAATTACTTTCAAAACTATTAATATCCTCATCAGCCTCAGTTGTACTTAAGTGTTTAGTGCTAATTAGTGCATGTTGTCACTGTGACTGTATTAGCATTTAGCTCAAAACACCATAGTATTTTAGTACAGCCTCACTGAGGGACCAGCATGGCTGTAGATGCTCAGTCCTATAAAACAGACAAAGAACACATTTCCTGTCTCATTGTTATACTTTTGCATCTTTCCAATCTATACATACATTAAATACATTTCTAAGATTGACAGTGTTTTCACAGGCTCTTCCATAAATGGTAAATAAATAAATAAATGCATCCAAATACACTGTGAAACAGGTTGGTATGAACGTGGCTTTAAACCTCTATGAAACCCCAACAGTCCATTCTGATGTCCTATACTCCCCACTTTATGCGGATAGCCTGTCTGTTTCTCCCATCATTGAAAAGTATGTATGACATGTCTCTTATCGTCTTGTCTTTGGGACATAAATGTGTTACCATAGATAAAGTGAAGGTTAAAATTGAGGTCTCTGTATTGCGTTTACCATAAAAACGTTAGCACTGTTATTTTTGATAGTGTATGAAAATCCCAGATGAGGCAACAGGGATGGATATGGTGTGGTGACAGCGTCACACTCTGCAGGATGCTGCAGCTTATGAGGAACTTTTACACCTCCAATCTTTATTGTTGTCGCAGGCAACGGTTCAATTAAGTTATTAAAGTGTGATTTGTCAGGTGTATATTAAGAAATGCGGAGAGCTTTAAATGGTAGCACATGATCATATACATTACGGAAACCTTCACTGAGGCTACTGCACAATGTTCAAACAAAGAAATAATGTTTATTAACTATAACAATATGTAAAAATTGTGTACTTATGTATGAATGCTGTGACCATGACTCTGGGGATGGGCACTCAGGTGGGCAACTCCTGCATAAATACTCCTGACTTGACTTGAACTGCTCCCTAATTGACTTCAGACTTGACTTGGTTTTATGCAAAATGACTTTGATGATATGAAGTAAAAGCCTCTCAATGATTGTTAAAGCGCTGAATATCAATACTTTGAAAAAAACTTCTAACTCTACATACATACTCTATCTCCATGTTTATTTTGCTGTAAAATAACATTTCACAAGACCATTCAGTCCTAAATGGCCAGAAAGTTGGATGACCTGCGGCACACAGGAATGAACCATTAAAAACCTTATCAGTTAATATTTGAATTCAAAAACAGAAAATTCTTATGTAAAAGACATGAAGTTGGAAATATTACGCAGACTTCCATTTTGTGACTCTGTTCAAGTTAAATATGCTGATCACACTTTGTCTGAGGCTGTTGCAATTTTGTTTTATTGCTTTTGAAGCTCTGAGGGCAGTAAAATGAAATTGTCATTGACTTACTGAGCCCACAAACCACAAAAAAGTATGTAATTTTTGACTCAATTCATTTTAAGGCTAATGTGAGGTCACCGAATAGACTTTTTAGCATCTAATTTTAATGTCTATTCCCCTCTTTGAGTAAAACAGAAAGGCTAATGCACACTTTTATACTTATCAGAGTGGATGGAGTGGATTACCTCCTCCTGTACGACCTCCTGAACTATCTGGACTATCTGCTCTCTGGTCTACGTACATAGTACTGAACAGGACCAGGAGCAGAAAACACACTAAACATGTTTAATATTCCTTACTTTGCCAGACAGCTTCCATAATGGTTGTACAATTATTTTACCTATTTTCATAGTGCCTCATGGTCACTATTTATGATGTCTCACATCCTCCGGCAAAACAGTATTGGAAAACTGTCTGAGGATCTGAGAACAAGTGAAATTAATCATATTCTAAATGCAAAATTTAAACCTACTTTTACCAATGTTTATCCTGATTTTTGTTTTAGTTTTTATGTTTTATGTTCAAAAAGTTTTATCCCTCCCTCCAATTTGATTGGCTTCAGCCCTTATTTATTTGTATTTTATTTAAAATTATAAAAATACAGGCCTACTTGTGGTTCCCAGAGTTTGCAAAAGTAGAATGGGAGGCAGAGCCTTTAGCTATCAAGCTCCTCTCCTGTGGAACCAGATTCCAATCCAAATTCGGGGAGCAGACACCCTCTCTACTTGTAAGACTAGGCTTAAAACTTTCCTTTTTGATAAAGCTTATAGTTAAAACTGCTCACTCAACCTGAACTAGCTTTTCTCTATACATTTACTTGTCACCACTGTATGCCATTAATTCTGTGTCCTACAACCTGTACAATGCTTTGTTGTTGCTTTTCTTGTTGTTTTGTTGTTGCTTTTTGTTGTTGTTTTGTTGTTGCTTTTCGTTGCTCTTTTCTTTTCTTTCTCCACTTTCCACTCACCCCAACCGGTCAAGGCAGATGGCCGCCCACCCTGAGCCTGGTTCTGCTGGAGGTTTCTCCCATTAAAGGGAGTTTTTCCTCTCCACTGTTGCCTAGGGCTTGCTCAAGGGGGATTTGTTGGGTTGCTTCTACATACTTGTGTAGTCTGGACTTTATTCTGTAAAGTGCCTTGAGATGACTTTGTTGTAAATTGGCGATATATAAATAAAGTTGAATTGAATTGAATTGAATTATTTTTTTAAATGTTGTATTTAATGTTAAGAATTATTATGTCCTATTATCAACCTAGATGATTCCAGTATCATATTATTATTATTATTATTATTATTATTATTATTATTATTATGAACCAGAATAAAAAAATCAATTAAAAACTTTTATTGATCAGTTCCTGCAGGACATTTTTGTGATTGCTGTGGCATAAAATGCCTGATTTTGGGAAACAAAACACCTTTTCCTTAAAACTTGTAATGCATATTTCAATGTTTCTATGAAGTTTTAAATGCACAATCATGCAGAATTGACAGGGGTGGAATGGCAAAGGTTAAAAAGCGTCTTTAAAAATTTTCATTAATGCTGATCGGACGAAATAATTTAGTATTTTTGAATAGTATCTGTCTTCCTGTTCTTTTTTGGGTGTGTTGTGTGTTAATGCTTTTTCTATATTTTCTGTATCCTCCTTATATGTATAAATCAAAATAAAAAAATTATAAAAAAACACAACATAATGCTAAAACACTATTAAAAGTACAATAAACCAAGTGATGTGCCTAAATACCTATGAATTTATTGTACAGTATTTTTTTATGTGTAGGCAAAACATATTTTGCCTATGAATGTTACATATACAAATACTACTCACAGAAAGTTAGGAATATTTGAATTTGCGGTCAAATTTATAGAAAGGGTAAAAAGTTCATGCTACACTGATATTATGTCATGAAAGTAGGGCATTTAAGTAGAAGTATGCAATGGTCATTTTTTTTTCATCTCAAAGAATTTATTGAAACAAAAGCTAACACCAGTGGTGGGTGTACCACAACAAAAAATTGTCAGTGTCTCAATAACTTGTCAATTGTGTCTTGGTCTCATGATGCCAAAATGTGAAGGGCATGATGAGAGAGAACTGTCTGAATACAAATTGTCATTGAACCAGAAGATTTAGTGGCCAATTCGTGGATCAGACACTTGTGATTTTTGCGGTTCATCACCTTGTTAGAGAACAGCATGTTATGCAGTAAGTACTGAAACACTGAACAGTTGGACCTGTGCATTGAAAAGATTAGAGAAGGTAAAATGAAGTCCACCTGTATTCTGCAATTTCACCGGAAAGTCAAATATTCCTAACTTTGTGTGTGTGTGTCCTCTTTGGGGTCATATGACCTAAATACCACGTCCATACCACATGTGTATGTCTAGGCTGTGTAATGTAGATACACACTCTGACTCTAGCTCATAATTAGATGTCATCCAGTTGGGTGGAGAAAAGCTGGGCATTTGTGGGAGGTTAACACTTGGCACTGTTAGATTTGTTACTTTGGGCATGTGGAGATTGACACTGGGCAGAGAGCTTGTTATACTCCTGTGAAGAGAAACAGGATAACGGGGAGACAGAAGAGAAAGATTCTACATCAAAGGTGATGCAAATGAATTACAAAAAGCAACAAACTGAAGAAAAAGTCATACTTTTTGATTTTGTTGTACACTAGCCCCAAATCTACAACTTCCTCAAAGCTCACTGCTGTAAAAAGATCCACTCCCTTCCCTTTTCCCTTAGCCCTTGGCTAACAATAACTGTCTGTTGTCTGGTCAGTTATTATTGAAAATATACATTTTCAATTAACCTGATTAGTTTTAGTCTTGTGAGTGTTTAGTGTTATCTTTGCCGTCTTGTATTCTTTTTCTCCTGTGGTCAGGGTCTGTTGGCAGGGTCTGAATTCTCAGTATTTCTTATGTTGTTTCTCCTTTGACTGTAGAGTGGGGTCAGCGGGTCAATCAAGGAGAGTGGAGAACAATTTGCATCATTACGTTTCCTTAGCAGTGTGAGGCTGCGGGCTACTGAGCTGAGGGATGATCGGTAAAGTAGCTGCAGTAGATCACATTCTATTAAATCTAGTGCACTTACTGCAGGGATGAGTGTGAGCACCCATGGAAACATTTTGATGCGTGTAGAAATTGAGATAACTTGTCCTAAAGTGTTTTGTAATTATTTGACTTAGTCCACCTGTGCTCACCTGGGTAGGTGGTTAGGTGAGGCTGAGAAGGTTAAATGCCACATAATTGAGGGAGAAGAGGTCGTAGCTTTTATTAAAAAAAATAAATAAAAATGTTGTTGATTTTCTCCGAAGTTAATGTTTTCCTCTGTTCAACTAATATTTTTATTCATAAATACCACCATGCTACTGAGCTGTACCTGAAACATCCTTTGAAAGAATCCCAGTGGCACAGAGCAGTATTTGTAGTTCACTTATTTATCTGCAGTTGCAATATATCCATTCAAACACTATTTGTCTAGTGTCATTAGAAACCAGCTGAATGCAACTGAAGCTTCCTTGTTCTGTCAAAATGTGTGAGGCAGATAACTGATCCAATGTAGAAAGGACGCAAGATCCATTCATTATGTAACACAGTGGAGACATGTCGACCTTTCGCTTTAATAAATACATTTAATTTCAAACTTGTACTTGGTGTTCGCTCAGGTTTTCTTTTTATTAAGTTAGATTTTCTTTGAATATTTGAAAGTTTTAGTGTGAAAAGATAAATCAAGAGGTTGTTGCCCTAATATTTACAGTACTGTATAAGTTTAGGCATTTACAGAGAGCCAACTATTTGTTTGATTCTGCATTAATCTATGGCAGAAAACAAACCAAAATATAATAAAAAATATTTTCCAAAACTACTGCAACACAGGCAGAATGAGATCTAATGCTGATCATATTTAAAAAAGTGTCTTATTTTGTTTTGACTTTCAAAGTCTGTCTTTTTTTAATTTGCACTTTTTTTGAAGACCCCAACCAATTCTCTTATTCTTTTCAACACCAGAATTTAAAGGTCAACATCACCAATTTATTTCCTTTTTTCCGAGTTTGTGGAGGACGTGTTTATGAATTTTTGCCTACATTACAATATCTTTCTGCTTCTACCTGAAGGACAGAGACTATATCATTTGGAGTGGTTTCAGTAGTTCAGACAGCGTCTTTTGAAGTATTCTGAAAGAGCAAGTCGACCAATACTATATGAACAAGATGACATCATCTGAACTGAAAGTTAAATAGTTGCAGGCGAAGAAGATGAAGGTAAAATAATATAGGCATCCTTACTTGACAGGTTCCCAGGATTCCCTCTCAAAGCCTCTGTGTATAGATTGAGCAATGGAGGACTCCATCAGGTCGACATAACGCACCACCAGGGGGGCGTACAGGTCCTGCAGGTGTTTGTGGAACTTCCCATTGCACAGGTTATCTGAGGCAGACGGCATGGGAGAAAAGAGATGACATGTGGATGTGACACGACACACCTGAGTGTGTTAAGCCAAGTGAGAACTGAGGGAGCTGATGTGTTTGGAAGATTAAGTTCATATATGCACATGCACAGTACATTGGACTGGACAGAGATGCTTTGAGTTTAGTCAGTGTCCCAGCTCAGCTTATTCCATTTGTACTTTACACATTTATTATGTTAACCTGGGTCTTTTACACTTTAATGGGTTTATGTGCTTGTTGGGTAGCAAGCTAAATGTGAAGGGCAGAGCAGTGAATAAGAGAAAAGCTCCTGCTGAACAATGACTGAGGAAGTGTCTGTGACGAACACTGGCTCCTCAATAACAGGTTGGACACAACACATCCAGCTTTCAGCCTCTCTATACTGAAGGTCGGAGCGCCTGGGTATTTCTAAATTCAACCCGTCACACACACATTTCCCCTAGTCTCCGCCGGCTCCCAACTGGTAAAAAGGCAGCACTGACAAAGACCACAGGAGATAAAATGGAGGCCAGTGTGTGCTAATGTGATGCCTCACGGCTCCATGCAGTGTGTCTGCTTTTCCTCTCCCTTTCCCTCTTTGTTTTTCTCTCCCCCTCTGAGCATGTGTGTGTTTGTGTTTGTGTGTGTTGGCACTGGAGTCAAGGTCGATGATACACAGTAGGTGCAATGTTTGTTGTGTTCCCTGATTGCCACTCTCCCAATTAGCCACTTGAGTGGCTGCTGTCCACTTAGATGTGTTGTGTCCAGGAGTGAGTTCGCAGGGCTTGCCGTGGCCCAGCTACCACTGCTTTAGACCTCATTAACTCCTCGAATGGCAGGCCGACTTTGGCGCCTGTCTAGTGCTAAGGCTATTTACTGCTATGTACAGTTAAGTGCACACCGCTGTGGGGCAACATAGCAGATGACCTTCTGTTGAAAAGATGTCCCCACGATGATATGCGTTACTAAAGTGTGCGTTTGTTACACTGTGGGGGCCGTGGAGGTCTCTGCTGAAGCTAGTTTGAAACTGACGATACTGTGCTACATAGTGACCAAAGTGTGGGCTGATGCTTGGGTTTAATGAGTCAGTGTCCCTGCTTTGCATGCGTAGAAATCAAGGGGGTATTCCAGTGATTTTATACATGAAGGCCAGTTCACTAAACCTGAGGAGTGCTACTCATCCTGTTAATAGACTTGTTTATCTTCTGGCTCTGGGGGAGCTCAATTAAGCCTGAGCAAATAAACAGGATGTGAAGGGCTGACAAAAATGTTAATGGGCCATCATGGGAATTGTTTTTTAGCTTGATCCTTAGCCAGGATCAGTCAATCTGCTGCTACGCACTGTCTAAACAAGGAGTCTTCTAATGACAATAACGTGTTTTATTTTCCTTTAAGTGTTTTTTTTTTTTTAATGTCAGATTATTTCGGATAATTCGGGGAAGATGGAATTTTAAAAACAACGTTGAAAGTGTAACATTTGTATACAATGCATGAATAAATCACATTGTGCGAGAAATATTCACTGGCCACCTCATGTGAAATGCTCTGAACACTGCTAAAAAGTCATCATGGGATGCAGTTTCCTATTTGAGTAACACAAACTACAATGTCCACTAGGAAGTAGACATAACCTTTTTTAAATTAAACTAAAACTTTGACTAATTATTGTTGGTTTTGATCCTTTATTTCTGTCGTAAGTATCGATTATAGAAAGCACTTAAATGGGAATCTTGGGGTTATGAAAGAAGAGTGATCAAATGAAACGAATGAAGTGAAAGAACTTACAAGAAGAAAGTATAAATACTCTAACCCATGCTACAAACATTTCTTGTTGGTATTTTTGTTATTTTTTTGTACTGCTCAAATTGTAGAGATTGCAGATGAACTTTTGAGACAGACAGTAGAAATCTGTTTTAGTGGCATCACTGAACTATTTTCTTCTCGCTGTTAACTGTTGATTGGTGTAGCTATGGTCATTGCTATGCACTTCAATTGCGACTGTCGCACAACTGTGTGTACGCAGCAAATGAGAAGCTGATAAATTTGATGACTCGAACAAATGAGCATAACAAGCTATTTGCAGTTGCCTTTGTTCTGCTGAATGAGTGGACCACGCTCTGCCTTCTCCTTGACTCCCGACTGACACACTGAAAAGGGGAAGCATTCCCCAGGGACAATTAGCACCCTGCAGAGTGAGTCCACATTGTGAAGAGTGAAGCGTATCCTTTACAGGACCACGGACAGCTCTACAGTGTTCCTGCAGGCAAGTGCATACAGTTCATTAGAGAGATGGCTGGCCTGCAGCAACCAGCATCAAGACCTGACCATTATCTTCACCAAGACACTCCCAGCCCTTTTCACGCACGCACGCACGCACGCACGCACTAATTTTCCCATTGATTAACATTCACTTTGGAAATTTTACACTGACCTTAATCATAACCAGTACTTAACTAACCCTAACCTTATTCTGAGGTGTGCAGCCAACAGCAGCTATAAATCCTCATTTGAAACAATCAGGTTTTCTTCTTCTATAATAATAACAGCCGTTATATTTTGTGAAATGTTTCCTAAAGATATTTGCTTAAAAGAAGAAGAGAAACAAAACATAAAAACACACTAAAGACTAACAAGTAGACGTAGAACACCAGATAAGTCATTAAAAGAAGTTGTAAAACAAATGGTTTTCTGAAGGTGGAGGACAGGATGGAAATGTCATAAATGTGATTTGGGAAAGAGTTCCAGATGGTTGGGGCAGCAAAAGAAAAGGTCTTGTGGTTGGTTCAGAATGGTTTGGAAAGGAAACTGGTATCAGCTAAATTCAGACTATGCTAGGAGTGAGGGAGTGGAGAAGGTCAGAAATCTTGGAGGCAGACTTGTTATGAGGGGACTTGTGAGTAATGAGAAGGAGTTTGAGTTGAATGTGTTGTGATGCAAAGCTACCGGCAGATTTCTAAGACAGGAGTGATGTGATCACAGGAGCAGGACTGGGACTCAGCAAATGAACAGTAGAGTTCTGGAGCACTCTGAATGATACGCTAAAAAATGAAAAAGTCTAATCTGAATGTAATACGCATGTGTCGGATTTTCTGCAGCTGAAAAGGAAAGGTATGGGCAAAGGCAAGCTATGAATGAGGCTGTTCATATGTGAGGAGAGGGGAGGGAGTGGAGTTGTCCATGTTTATTTAAGAATTTCTGTTTGCTTTTACTAAGGGATTGGGGACCAACGACAGTTTTGACAGTTTTGTTTCATTAAGAAAATGTACATCCATGACTTAATATCACTTAAATAGTTTACAATAATAGATGGAGTTTTGTCTCAGGCAGATTTCATGATGATGTAGAGTAGAATCAGCATAGCAGTGGAAATGTTGGCCATGACAATAAATTCTGTTTCCAAGGGGGAGCAGTTAGGGAACGAGCAGGAGAGATGCTGAGCTTGGTGAGGAAAATTTTACAAACACAAAAAAAGAAGGAAAAAGAATAAACACTGGGCGACTGTGGCACAGGAGGCAGAGCAGTCATCCACCAATCCCACAGTTGTTGGTTCGGTCCCCAGCTGCTCAGGTCACATGTCGATGTGTTGTTGAACAAGACACTGAACCCCAACTTAGTTGCTCCCAGTGAGTGTTGGCCAGCTGCATAGCAGCTCCCCCATTGGTGTGTAGTGAAACATTTCCAGGTTAACAAAATAAGGAACCTATACTATCATACTATCAAAAGAGCACATGGCTTGACAACATGATAACATAGTGGTGTGTCTAAACACAAGGATTCAGTTATCTGATTAATTAACGTCTGACAACAAATAAAAAAAAAAAACTTGCTGTACACAGGCTGACACACATCAGTGTGTATTTATTTGTTTGAAACCTGCTGTCTTCTGTTTTACCCGTGCAACTCAGTGACTGTATACTGGACTTTGTAGGTTGCAAAAATGTAGCCGACCTGCACCAAATACCGTGCCAGGACACAACCTAGGTGTACTCAGGTTGTACCACCTGTGGAGACACAGGGTAACAGCCAAGCACATCCCAGTCTTGTAGAAACACCCAACCTTCCAGAATGATCAGAGAGGGGCTGCATGATGCATATCACATGATGATGGAAGTGCCCCTTCAGTAGGATCTTTTAAAGTCATGAAAGTTGAACTATGTAGGTCAACCTACTATCTACCTATCACACATACTAATAATTTTCAGCTGAAATACAAGGTGCAGCTATACATGGTTGAAATGAGAAAATCAAACAGTAATAGATCATAATAGAAGATTTAATTAATTCTGCTAGTGAAAACTGCATCTCCATGAGCTGATGAAATTTTCATGTGAAGAAAAGGAAGAGACCCTGTAGGAAAATAACAGAATTGGAGCCCTGCTAGGTACTAAGATCAGCCTGCATCTGAACTGTGACATGAAAACACACACACACACACACACACATACACACAGCTAGTGTAGGTGTTCATAGCTACTCAGCTAACAGCTACAGATTATGTACCGTTTAATAGCTAACAGACTATAAAACAGCCAGCTGCATTTCTCAAGTAAAATGAGGTGAAAACAATTCTGTTCGACTTTAATGTGCTGATGCACATAGCTCAGCTTGTCACTGATGTGTATTATAAAGGCCTTGGCATGTGTATGATTCCATTTCCATTTTTTTCACACTACAGACCCTAGTGTCTGATCCCTTCTTAATAGAACAAGCCTCTACTAAAGTACCTGCTAAACCAACTGGCCTGGCATGACCAACTACTTCAGTCCAGAGCTTAAGTGCTGACTGTAAAGGCTTTCAACTTACAGTCCATCCTCAGGAAGTCGTTAAGCAGCTGGAAGAGGGGGAAACTGTCCCAGCTGTCGGGAGGCTGCACTTCAAGAGCGGCATCCATGTCGGCCGAGTAGAGACACAGGAAGGTCTCCGCATGCTCCACCATCAGGTCTGACCACCATGCAAAGGCCTTCAAATGGAGAAGAAGAGGAGAAAGCAGAACACAAGGAGTGGAAGAAAACCAAGAGGTGAAAGAAAGGAGAACAAATTAGAAAAAGAGAGGCTACATTTATGTTTTGCCCAACAGACTTGTCTGTTTAAACTGACAGTTCATGGTTTAAATGTCACTTATCAGAAAGGATGTAATGTAACTCCACTGATCTATTGCAAAGGCTCAAAGGATCTATTGCCCCTCTCTCTCACTTTTCACCATACGAATTCAAGTTGTTGCTTCGACTTCACTGCATGATCTTAGGGGAAGGATTCTTCACAACTCGAAGCAGGAAGAAACAGTGCTTGGGCACGGAAAATAACATGCTTTTCTGTTGGCTCACAGAGGAAACAGCAGCAGCTCCTTAACAGGCATGGCAGGGAGCTACTTAAACACTCACCCGCAGCTCCTTCTGTGAGTCAATCAGAAGAAAAGAGCTAGCAAGTGACGCCACGCTCATATCTCCTCATCGAATAGACACAGTGGAGTGACTGTTAGGGACTGGGTACTCTCATGCACATCAAAAACACTCGCTTGTCTCCATGCACCCCCACTCTTGCTGGGCCTCTCAAGAAGGACCCCTGAGGATCCATGGTGTTGTCTCATTCACATCAAGCTGTCAACACTGTAATGTGAATGCACCCATGGGCTTGGTGGTGGCGTTGGCGGTGGTGGTGCTGCTAAAGGAGAGGGGTTCATGCACTGAGCCATGGGAGCTCCTAGAGGTGGGTAGTTGGTTTCGGATACTTGGCAAAAAGGTACATTCAATCAGTGCCACTCACATAATCATCATTTTTACATTTGAGAGAAGTCCCAGATATGTAGACAAAAATAAATAGTAAAATGCGTTTGGATGTTACTTCTAAACCTTAACTGTATTCTAAAAAAACATGTCTAGGAAAAAACTCTCCTGTCAATACAAACCAGGTCTCTGTAGTGTGCATTTCTTTGCTTTTGACATTATTTAACCCAAACAATCACTGCAACCAGAAATTATAGCTTGCTTCTTTCCCTCTGTTAGGATGGAGGGCAGCGCAGCTGGAAACATTTTGTTAAAAATTTGAAAAATTGTGTGGATACAGTAAATTTGGACTTTACGGCCAGTTCATGCTTTTTGTTTGCCCTCCGACGGATCTGTATTGGCACTAAAGACACAGATGAGCTTCCATTCATTCTATAATAATTGAGGCATTATAGAGTATGAATCAGGCCATATACTGTATCTCTGTTTGAACTTGCCTGAGAGTGCAGTGGAGATAAGTCAGCAGTAACATAGTAAATATGCAGTTTAGTCTACATTGCACAGTTACATGCTACTGTTTGTCCGAACCAAGTTACCTCCTGTGATAAAGTCAAGAAAATTAACTCTAAAATAGTAAACAACTTTTCAAAAGGTGAAACAGAAATAGTTAATTGTCTGCATGTAACTGGAAGCAACATGACCACTGTAGGCCACTGTAAGTGTATCTATGCCTCTTCATCTTAACCTATGTTAACCTATTCTGCCTAAACCCTAGTGTATCTACAGGTCACATTGGGTTCAATGCATACAAAGATACATTTCATACATACATACAAAACATGGCTGGCAACTGAGGCAAAATAAGAGGAAGCACTTTTTGTTTGTTGTATAAGACAGAAGAATGTTAAAAAAAAAACTGTTTGTGTAGACAAAAAACTAACATCAGCCTCATTTTATTTACTAAGCATTTCATGTGACTTATGTGTAGAGTAGTCAGCTTGCTCCAAACAACTCAAATACTGTACTTACACTAATGTATCATTGGTCAGGACATGAAGAAGCCTGACAAACTTTTTGTGATATACTTTTTTTTGCAGGACTCTTTTAAAAGTTTGACACTTTATCCAGTTTTCAAAACATAGCACTACTCCCATTTCAGCTTAGGTTGCTGTTATTGTGGCAGGACAGAAGTGTTGTAGAGGACTATGAATTAAAAAAAAAAAAAAACTGTTAAAAAACCTGCAGTAGTTTTACTCCTTATAGACAAAGAATCATAGTTGAATGAAGCTTTCAGTGTCTAAGATAAAACTGGTGATTATGTGAGAGGCACATTATGGGGCTAGTGAATAGGCTGAGCAATAACCAGCATTAGAGTTCCATAAGTGAACATCAATAAAAGAAAAATGTATTGAAATGTAATAACCATGTCTTTTTTTTCTTTTTTTTTTTTTTTACTGTGTGTTGATAAAAATAAAAATGACATTAAAGCCAATGTTTGCCAGAGCTGAAGTCTAACACTGGTTAGGCTAGTTTACCAATGTGCTCACATTAATATTCATTTATGCAGTGTAATGCATTTCATAGAAATGCAAGGGGGTGATCATGTGATCTCCGATCACACTAAGCATGCCCCACGTTTTCTCCATTGTGTGTGCTGAGGAACCCAATGGAGAGGAATGAGTTCAAGGAAAGGAAAGGTGACAAAACGCCTTCTGCAAGTTTTCTTGCTGGACACATGGCTGAACACAGGAAACAGATTAGCGAACTGTATTCAGGGGTAGGACTCACCGAAAAACAAGCTGCAGAGTGACAGAAAAGTTACACATTTAATGTCAAAAGTGGCAGCTCTGCAGTTTGTTGTCTCAGAGTGGAGGTTCATGATTTTAACAAATCAAACACATTGTCTAAGTGCTTGTCTCTGTCTCTCATCACCAAAGGCTAACAAGCACTTCCACAAGCACTTGATTAGCTGTGATCACAGACTTCTGGGAAAAGGGAAAAAAAATCACTGATCCTCTACAGCAAGAACCGTGTCATTAATGGCATGCACAGGACTTACAGTAAAGGGAGGGTGGGAGACGGGGGTACATGGCACTAAAACAATCACATACCTCTTTTCCCTGCTCACACATTTCCCAGCAAACCATACAAATAATTGAAATAAAAGCAGAGAGGGAATAAGTCAATTTCTTTCTGGTTAAATGTTGAAGAAATAAAAATGGAGTTTACAGTAATGTAAGCAGATCTCACAGGGGCAGAAAGACTGGCTACATAAAGGAATCTTTAAACAAAACCTCGAAAATCATGTTTTCTTCCCCAAATGTGTCTCTTTTCCCTCTGCCTTTCTGATTTTGTTCGTATCTTTAATATCTTTCCAGCGTACTGTTTACCTGATAAAGCGAGAAGCTGCTCTGCTGTGATATAAGATAGATCTGACTGATAATTCTCTGCTGCTGATGCAAACCTGCCTGAATTTAGAGTGTGTAGTTTGTCTGGTGTGGCACATTGTGCAGAAGAGATGCTTTATTCACAATAGCAGGTGGTCACTGCTGATGGAATCTGAATGTACATGAAACGTTGAGACCCCCAGTCAGGAGGAATAGAAAACAACTTGTTCAATTTAGCTCCTGAATCTAATCTTGAGCTCCCCTGTAGGTATTTGGATGATTTTACAAACTATGATGGAAAACAAAGGTAAACACGTTCCAGGAAAGTCTACAAATGGAATATCTGCCGTGAGTCAATATCCCAAACATAAACCCAACTTTGTGAGTAATAAATCTTATGCAACAAATTGTGACAGGGAGTGTTTTCAACACCTAAAAAGTGTGTGTCGCACTAAAAAGAAACTGACTTGTCTACAGTTTTCCAACTAAACAATGTAGTAAAAGTCCAGCACAAAGCTGTCATAGGTGAACTTTTCACTGCCATGACAGCATATTGGCTCTAACTCAGCAATGTCAAAAGATCCAAAAAGGTTGAACTTTTTGCTTTACATTTTAAAGAACTTGTCTTATATGATTGGGTTTTCATTTATACTGCAGATGATTCCATGCACTCTGTGACCACAGTGACATCAGCTCTTATGCAGTCACCTCCAAAAGTAATGGAACAGCAAAGCCAATGGATTTTTTGTTCTTTGCCTTTTGTGGATATGAGACAAAAGTTCAGAATTTCAACTTCATCACCCACATACTGGGCATTATACAACAATGAATCTTTTGCATCAGATGACTCAAATATTATGAGTAAAAGTATTGGAAATTAGAAGTGTACGTCCTGACAACCAGGTTTTTACCTGGGAACACTGTTCACAAGGATCAATCAACGTGAAAACCAGAGCGCTGTCTATGAAAGAAAAACAAGCTAATATAAATTTGACAAAAGAGGGAAACTGGGTGTGTCAATACAACAACAGAGAGGATCCACTAAAGCTCTGGAACAAGGGTTTTATGAATTGATCAGATAAACTTCGACCAAAGTGATGGAAAGGCTGAAGTATGAAGCTCCCTGTTGCCTAAATGTCAGTGCTTTTTAATTTGTGTGTTTGTCACTTGTCTTTTATTGTTTTTTAGGTACATCAAGTGTGTTTTTAACTAGAGCTGTTTGGTAGCTGTTATAAGGGGATGTGGCTGATGTATTTACTCCAAACCAGTTACTTTCAACTAAATTAAAAATTAAAAATAAATATTAGGTTTACCTTAAATGACTTATGATACTTATACTTATGATGGCTTACATTTTGGTTTTAAATTGGATTTTTCATGTCTTTTGCTGTACCCAAAAACTGAAATTCTGACTATTTGTCTCAAATCCATCTATTAATTTCAAACCCAAATGTCCACAGAATACAGCAAAAAAATGCATTGACCTTTAAACACGTATTTAAAAATCGCCCCAATGTGTTGGCTAGAAGATTATCAACGGTGTATTAATATGTCACTGTTAATATCCAATTAATACACTAGCGTTACATGATATACTGGTACAAATGGTGTGGGGTAATCTTGATGTGCCTGAGAAGTCTCTATGATTTAGTAATATAGAATGTGTCCCTACAGCAAACAACTAATATCGTGTTAAGAAAGTGAGAGGGTGCATCCTTATGTACACTCACCTCAGCATGGTGTTCTTCATTCTGCTGCAAGACCTCGATCACCAGCTCGGCCAGGCGAATGTTGTCCTCCAGTTTTTTGGCAGGGGTGACTAAGCGCCCTACATTCTCTGAAGCACAAAAGTCTGATCAGGATCTGTCCTATCTTAAATTAAGCCTCTTGAAAATGTCTGCATGCAAACTATTGACTATAAGAACATTCCTGTTCATAGATGGAAAACTTTGATGCTATATTTGGGTTGCACACTAATAAACATGCATGCTATCCTGCCTCCAAACACTGGAACTAAAGAATTAAGTCACTCACAAATTTGGGGATATAGCTGTTGATCCTTAGTCCAGTTTATAGCCTCACCCTAAATCACTGGGACAATCTCATAGTCATATTAATATATAAGCATAAATTATCAACTTGTTATAATTAGGGCTGGGTATCAGACCTTAATACATTTGGACTCAAGAATGAATTGTGTTTGTGGCTTTAAGCAGAGAAAAGTGGGTGATTTTAATTGTGTTGAATGTCTACAATATTGTATTCAAGCAACAACCATGTGCAGCATTAAACATACTGAGTTTTACCCAGCCCTAGTTATACCATAATTCCAGGTATACTACGTAGTGGAAAAGCATTTTGATATCAACAGTATTCCCATGAGTGCCGCGTTAATAGCCTGGGAGTATTGATGGCCTGTGATATGCAGTGAATGAGTCACATCTCTGCCACTGTGACAGAACAGTGATGATGTCATCAAGAGGAAACATGGGTGCAATGAGTGGTGTAAACAGCATGTACACTGAACACTCATGCAGTAATGTGGCGGTTATGTTGTGCTGATCTCCACAGAATCTGATCCAGTATCCAGTGGTTTTAGGTGGCGAAGTCGCATGTCCCAGGTATACATGTCTTGTACTCAATGGTACAAGACATTTTACATTCCAGCAAAAAAAAGAAAAACTCAGCTGAGTCCCAGAGAGCATCGCAGTAAGAAACATGCAATCAGCATGCTCCAAGGATGGTTAGAGGTTGAGCTTTGTTGAAGAGTGAGTATAAATACAAGACTTTGAATCATTTCACTTTTACCTTTTGAGTTTTTTAGTTCAATTCAGCTACTATGGTGCAGTGTTTCTGTCTGCAGGAATGAAGCTTTGAACATTTCTGAGTTCATTTATTAGCTTTATCTGAAACCTTCTTTAAGAGATGGGGGATGAATTAACCAATTATACAGTCATATTCAAAAGTTAGTACATCAGATATGTTCTCTGTAATTGTGGGTAAAAACATAATAAAAAAAAACGTCTTAGTATTAGGCAAATACAACCTCAGAGGAACAATAACATATATCTTTTATCATTGTGCCATTATTTATTCAACAAAAATGAAGCCAAAAAGAGAGAAAAAAACCATGGGCAACACTAAAAACATTCTTACTACTTTCATGGGATTTAAGAGAGAAAGTTGCAGCCAGATGCAGCTAATATCAGCCCTTCATTTACTGATCATCAGCAGGTCGGCAGATCTCCATAAAAGCAGATGTTTTGGCAGTTTGCTGTTCTGGAGCATTCAGGTGTGTGTGTTTACGCTCTGAATCAATCTGAAAACTTATAAAACCATTTCCAAACAATTTGGAGTTCAGCATTCTATGGTGAGAAAGATTATTAACAAGTGGAACATTTTCAAGACAACTGCTGATCTTCCAAGGAGTGGACGGCCCAGAACAGAAGATCAGACTGTGCAATGCTCAAAGAAATACAACAAAACCAAATGACCGAGGTTCACAAGAGTGTATCTGAACAAACCACAAGCCTACTGGAACAATGTCCTATGACCAAAACTTCTTTTGTCCCAGTGCCATGTTTGGTGAAAACTGACAAAGCATATCAGCAGAAACACCTCATACTCAAACCTCATGTCAAGCACGGTGGTGGAGGGCTGATGATTTTGGGCTTGTTTTGCAGTCACAAGACCTGGGCACCTTGCACCTCTCTATACCAAAGGATTTTAGAGACAAAAGTGAGGCCATCTGTCCAACAGCTAAAGCTTTTTCCAAATTGGGTCACAACAATAATCCAAAGCACACCAGTAAATCTACATCAGAATGGGTGAAAAATAAAAGAATCACAGTTTTGGAATGGAGACCTCAACCCAAAAGGCTGTGGTGGGACCTTAAGAGAGCTGTGCAGAACGAAATGCCCCAAAACCTTAACTTAACTGAAGCAACTGTTGTAAAATAAGAATGGACCAAAATTCGTCTACCATGATGTGAGAGACTTGTGTAATAAAGTCATACAGGAAACAATTACTAAGTTATTGCTGCTAAAGGTGGATAAACAAACTACTGAATTATGAGGGGAACTTGATATTGCCCACATTATGGCACAGAGAAGGAAGTTACATGTTGTTGTTCATGTGAGGTTGTACATGTATTTGCCTAATATTTGCCTAAGACCCACAATCAAGCGTTTTTACGGTGTTTTGACACGAAAACAATTGGAATAAAAGAGGGATACTAACTTTCCAAAATGTTAAACATGTATAACGAATCGCCCACAACACAACCAAGATATTTCAACAGATTACAGTTGCAAATATACACTCATCATGGAATCGTGTTAATATTAAACCTTATATTATGTTTTAAATCATTTTTTGCTGGGGTTTTTAGGGGTGTGAAAGTTCTGAAATGTCATTTTATCTGCCTCTTAACTTCCTGTTGGTGATTATTATTGACTACAGCTGCAGGCAGCATAAAGGGTTTCACTGTACTGACCAACACACAGTACAATGGGACAGTCCAAAGACCTCAGTGCAGAAGAGGATGGTGAAATTATGCAGTCGTAGAAATGTTTCCAAGAAGCATTGCTACAGTAACTTGTGTAAGATTATAATTTACAATTTATTATTTCAACCAAGGATTCATCACTGCACAGGTCACCAGTGGCACTGTGTATAGTTACCAAACATGAACTAGAAGGCTGCCGTCTAAAAAAAAAAAGAGCCTTCTGGAGGGAAGTTTTTTTTTGGATTGGCCTTTCCAAAGTCTTGATCTCAACCCTAACAAAATTATATGGACTGCTTGAAAGTCAGGTCTGTGCATAAACCAACTAATTTAGATGAGCTCCACCTATTCTGCAAAGAAGACTGGTCCAATATTCAACCGGAGTTCTGCAAGAAGCTTGTTGATGGCTATTAAAAGCGTCTAGTAAAGGTGAAACTTGCTAAGGGATATTATCAAAATCTTAGGTAAGGCATGCTCAATGTATAGTTTTGACTCTGTAAGTTTAGTTTTGAGCATGTTGGTATCAGAAAACCTCACAAAATAAAACCCTGTGCAGCAAATACTTGGGATTTTCATTTACAGATGTATGTTGGACAATTATTCTGTTTCAGTAAAACTAAACTAAAAAAATGATTTAAAGCCCAATATTGCCTTGACCATCCATGAGGAGTGTATGCAAACTTTTTTCACAACTGTATACTTTGCCATAAGTCCCAAGCTATGGGATTTTAGAAATAAACAGAATTTACTTTTGCACTGACCTTGCTTTGCACAATGTCTGGAAGCTCGGGAGGTGTGAGCTTGCAACAAAGATGTTTAATGCTCAAAATGTAAACACGTATGTTGAACCACAAAAATTACTTGGTTATGTTTAGGCACAAAACTGTGTTCATTAGGGTTTAGCTTAGAATATTCTGGTTTCATCTACCTCAATCTCCTCTATACACAGACTTTGTCACTTCATGTGACCAACTGCCATTGCCACTACATCTATCACATTTACTACAACTACTAGATTTAACCTAATTAGCAAATATATCAATAATGAACCTCCTTGCCCACTGATAGGTAGTAGGTGACTTGAACCATAATTGTGGTTGTGATTCAAGGGCCATTCAATTCACTCAGATCAGCTGTTGTTACAGCATAACTCTTCAGTGCCAGCATGCTACATACACCGATCACATTATGACCACCTGTGCATTTTAATGCAATCCAATACAGTTGCTCTGCCATGAATTATTTTACAGGGTTCCAATTTCTCCATTTTTAGGTTGAAACTGTCAGAAAAGTATTATTGAGGTCAAAGTGGGTGCTGGGTACTGGAGTGCATTATAAGAAGCGGTGGTTCTAATGTTTTGGCCACCTCCTTCATTTTAAATAGGGCTGACAAGTTAAACAGAACAATTAAGGAACAAGCATGTAGACATAAAAATACCGTACAACTCTCAACTTTGTGTAACAGCACCAACATTCTGTTGGAAAAATAGATATTATACACATATACTGGCTTTGGTTATGTTCAGTCCGGTGACTGGTACAGTTTGGCTCTTGCAGCTCACTGATGTTGTGGAAGGTGCAGCAGGATAATGAGGGATGACTGGTGGAGCTTACAACATGTTAACATGGTTGATTCCACACAATGGGACTTTGTACGGGCTCAAAAGAGAAGCCTTAACATTTAGTAATGTCTCATAAGTTAGAGATATTTATATACAGTATAAAAAAATCAATCATTTGATTTTCCATAGCATGCTCCAGTTTTGTCAAATAAAATGAGTTCAGTCATCTTTATTATGTTAAAGTATCAGCTCAAAAACAACTGCCAGGTGTCAATATGAACGTTTTACGACACACTGGAAAATTTTAATCCTAAATCCTCAAACCTTAATCTTGACAGCTCAGGTTTAGATTATTCTGACATGTTGGACTTTTAATGATATACTTTAAACAGGAATTGTCTAACTCCAACCAGGGGTTCCTCACTGCTGTTTGGTAAATTATTAACATCTTAGATTTCTACTGTAAAATAGCAGCTGAAGAATGTTCAGTTCTAATTGTGAGTCACCTTGAGAGGAAATGCAGTTTTGAAAGCCTCGTTCTGAAAATGTTTAAAATACCCCAAATCTCGGCAATGCCCCACAGTGATTGAATCCAAAAAAAGGCACTGTAGCAGCCACATCCAGCACGTCTTCATTGTGAAACCTTTTCACTACTATTTTAAGAATAAAATTAATATTAATTCTTACTTCTTTTCTGCAAGTCAGACTTAACAAAGGTCCCATCTTATTTCTGAGATTCAGAGCAATGAGAAACGTCACATGGGGGGTAAACACTAATGCTCTCACAGCGTTCCTGAAACATGTCCAGTGAAGCTTCTGCTGAGCAACATATCAGGAAGTTTGTGACAGGGTTCATGAGGGCATGGTTCAAGGTAGGCTGGGTGTTTTCTGGTCTGGAATGAGCTAACAGCAGATGTTACACATACAGTACAACATCACCTGGATCCTGCAGTTTTTTCTGAGATTTCTCCACTAAGTCAGAGTTAAATTTAGAGAAAAAGCAAAAAAGAACAGGTCGCAAGGATGGAGATAAGGTAGAGAGAGATGGGAAAGTGTTAGGTAGAGGGTGAGGGAGAGAAGATCATTCAATACAGTATATAAGCAGAGGTAATGGAAGACAGGAGACAGAAGTAAAGGTAAGGGTTAGACTGACTATTTAGATGCAATGCATTCAACATATATGAGCAGCCCCTGAAAGCTTCCTTCTTAAGTGAATTTTGTGATATAGAAGAATTTTGAAGAAACAAGGAAATGACAAATCATAAAGCATCTGCACTCTGACTTAAAATACAATGTGGGAAAATCTGGAAAACAAAAACAAAACCTGTTAAAAAATTGTAATATGTCAACATCACCCTTCATTTGTAGCCATAGTCACAATCTGACTTTCGCTTTGCTCAGGTAGTTGCCCTTTGAATAAACACCTGGATGTTTCTGTCCTGTTTGAATGTACAATGGTCTTAAACACTTAAGAAGATTTACACACAAGCAAAGTAAAAATGCATTCAAGTCGCAGACAGACAAAGAACGAGTGTTTTGTGCAGGACAGACGGCAGTCTCACAAAAAGATCAGCGTGTGTTCGGAACGACTAAAAGACAAATTGAGCTCAAAACATCAAACTGTAACAAGTAGACTTTACAGACTGTAACAACAGATATAAACAAACCAAAGGACGTCAGGGACAAAAGAAATGTGAGGTCGCTCGTAGTGATTGACGTGCACACTGGTTGTAATAGTACAATAAAAAGGGTGTGGGTTGGAACGAGGAAGGTACTCACGAATGGTTAAATCCATCACTTGAGATGCCAAGCAGAAGACAGGATGTTCATACATTTCTCTCTTTTTCCCTACAGAGAAAGAGGGAGGATACCGAGGCATACGAGAAGGCCAGGGTCAGAGACGATGAGCACAGAGGTCACGACCAGAGGGTTCGACCAGAGATTTTTTAGGCCTATATCTAAAGTTTTTGTGCTGCTGTTTAACATCTTTCTTTTTCAGAAAAGGCATCAAGTTTATGTAAAAATTAAGATGTATTACATAGACCCTGATTGGTTGTCTACAATAATGATGTAATGTATCCAAACGAATAAATGAAACTGGTAGCAAGTAGTTAATGAATTACATGCTACACAAAGCACCTTGAAGGATGTCTGAGTTGGATAATCATGAGTGATCCACGTTTTTATTGATAGGCCAAAGTCAAAACAACAGAATATCAGTCTAAACTATGTTTGAGATGGGTGGAGATAGTTTGGCTTGTCCCATTACTGAGAGAGACAGCTACAGAACAGTACAGAACAAGTTTATCCATGCTTATATCTGGGGTTTGAAGATTATGAGCTGTCTACTTTGGATTAACCATTCGTTCTGCCAAGCAGAGGTAAAATCTGAATTGTCAAAGATTTTTCCCTTAGGTCAAGAAGCGCACTGGTTTGAAGGAATGGGGTTTTTGGGGAGATACTCAACAATCACAACAGAGATACTAAGGTTCATCATCTTTAGTGTCTTCAGGGAGATGATAGTTTCTTTATAGACATCATCCTTAATTAGCCATCTGAAATTGTTCCATGTGCAAATGTGCACATTTGCTGACTTGTATGCTTTTCGAATTTATAGAATCTGACCCATATGGTGACCCCTCCGCAAGCTGGTTTAAAAATTTAGGTCAAACACTACTTGGCTTTGATCAACATCAAGTTTCTGCGATGATGAGCTTTAGTAAGGAGAGATAGAATAACAGAGAGCCCATATGTGGATGAGTCGGGAAGTTTAGTTTTTAGATTTTGACTTTCAGGTATTAACTTTAAAGACACCAGTAGTAAAAGTGATATTCATTTTATTTTCGTGCACACAGTGCAGTAAAGGTACAGACTACTACTCACAGTAGGGCTCAGGTCAAAGGTAAAAGTGCATGTGCAGAACCTACACAAGTGGCCTAAGCCATTGTGAGCTTTAAGACTTGTGCACTTGTGTTCCTGCATTGCTCTGCATCCAAACTGATTGTAGCAGAAATCTTTTGCTGCAAATTTGCTGCCATCTTGCAGTTTTAGGTCGTGGCAAAGAGGAATCGTACAAATGAACATTTCTTGGTTAATCTCTTCTCATGTTGGTCTAGGTTCCTTTAATTTCCTTCAAACTTGATTTGATGCATGTCAGGCTATGATGTAGAGTATCGATTAGTGTAACATGTAGGGTAAGGTGTAGGGAAACCATAGGGCATCACGTAGGCCCTACCAAAGCCACCACCACTGTATAGATTTCACGCAGAAGCAAATTTCAGCCTTAAGGCAACAAATCTTTAGTGTATTTGCCAAATGTTCCTGTAGAAGGTTACAAGATATGTCAAAAAACTGCCTTAAATTAAGGTTTTAGATAGATGTTCTAACTCAGTTTGGAATAACATGTTTCAGAGGTCTGCAAAATGTTTATGATGCCTTCTAAAGAAAACCCGGTCCATGCAACAAATCAAAGGAACACTGAACTGCCACAATGGACAGTCCCATCATGTCTTGTTTATTGGACTTTCTGTTTCCAAACAGCAGCTACTGAGAAACAGCAAAAGCCAATAGACAGGAAAAAAGGAGGACCATGAACGTCATTGGAGAGGAAGGGAGGCAGAGAAAGGGGTAAAAAAAAAAAAGGCAGAATCACTTGAGCTACAGTACCAGGCAAGTTTAAGACAGATGCAGTGTAGGACATGGCTGAAAAAGAAGCTGAGGGCTTGGTGGACGAGGTCAGCATAAAGATTGAATGCATTTTTACTTACTGTACATTTGCTATTCAAAGAGGGTGAAGATTAGGCAAAATAAACAAGTATGAAAGAAGTTAAGAGTGGCTCTGCCATCAGCTGTGAGGATAAATGCCGACTGGTAACTACCTCAACTTCTAACTTGTAATTTCATCTGTATTGTTTTTTCCCACAGCTAGTGAAAATTTTACATTCATCTAAAGTGGCATGTACAGTAATGATGTAATCATTATAATCTGACCCCATTGACCTGAGGGTCCCGACTGATAATAGCCAGTGTCAAAAGACAGCTTAATTTCGAATGTGCATTCCAACACGTGAAATAATCAAATTTTTGCCAATTTGGTTTTCTTGTTGGCCTAAATTTGGTAAACCTGTTAACTAGTTTTACTAATGTAACCATGTTATTCACTCTCTGCCCCGCTGAGCTAAGGATTCTTCTCAACTTGAGCATTTTCACATTTTGATCTTTGTGTGACAGTAAAATCTCGCTGTAACTTAATCTGAGTCATCATCTTAACAGACAAACCAAGACAGAATATCCATATTGTGTTTTCTTACAATACTACCAACACAAAGAAACAATGATGGAGCAGTAACTCACCTTCCAGTTTGGCGTACTCTGATAGACGTTGGTAGTTGACCACAGCTGCCTGCTCCAGACACTTGCGGATCACAGCCTTGACTACTTCTTGTGGAACTGGGGTAACAATATCTTTCATCAGAACCTAAAAACGAAGGATACAGTGATGCTTTTTATCTCCAGTACACAATGAACGGTGACAAAACAAACCAGAAGTTTGCTTGATATTGGCTGAAAAACTATTTTTGGCATCAGCAGGAATTTAAGCAATGCATCACTTCATGAAGGTAATTTTGGATCACTGTTCATATGTTTATCGTGTCCCTGGGCTAAACTTTATAAAGGATTCCTGAATGAGAAAAGTATTATATGCATCTATGAAGCAGTATGACTTACCCTTTCGAGCAAGGACAGAGTTGCTTTAAGTGCTCCCTCGGGCCGTCCAAATGGAAAGCAGTACCTGCGGAAATAGCAAAGCAGTTTAACCTTTGGACCATCAACGGTATTGTTAGGTTCAAGTTTGTTGTACATAGTTTCCACCTGAAGTGTGTAATCTGGTTTTCCAGAAGCACTCGTAGCCTTTCCTTGATCTCTTCGAAGCGCTCTTTCTCTTCCACGGTCACTGTGCCAATACCATCAGGCCTGAAAGACAGAAGTTTGGCTTAATTGTGTTTAGCAAATAAAGCTTTGGCTGTAACTTTTGAAATGAATGGGGGTATGGATGAAGATGTTATCAGTGTTTCGTGTACATGTTTAAGAAAAAACACTTTGCGATTTCAAGGTGGGATAGAAATTTTAGGGCCCAATATGCAAACTTCAGTAACAGGAGGTTAGGGTCAAGATCGTCAGCTGAGTTTTTTTATTCAGAATGTAAATCCTGTGGCAGTGTTTAGCGTTTTTCTCTGGGTCCTTTCACTTTGTCAGTTTAGGGAAACTAAAAATGCTTCATTAATGATTCAGTATAAAAGAACATTCATACTACAAGCGGAAATCCTGTCTAGAGAACTGCTGTCCCATCTTGATCTGTATGCAGGTATCTAAGGTGTTGCTCTGAAATAGTTTGACTTATATTTGTCATCTTGGGGATCTTCTGCTGCTCCTCTCACCTTATGGGGTCCCACAAGGTTCTATTCTTGGTCCATTTAAAAATATATATATTTACCTTAGTTTCAATTTATAAAAATATGGGTTATCTATTCTCTACTAGGATGATACATAAGTCTACCTGTGTATGTGAAAAAGCGCAACTCATCATAGACTTTAACAGGCTGTTTGAGAGACATTAACACGTGGCTCGACTGTGGCGCAGGAAGGTAGAGCAGTCCACCAGTCCTACAGTTGTTGGTTCAATCCCTGGCTCCTCCGGTCACATGTCGAAGTGCCCTTGAGCAAGACACTGACCCCCAACTTAGTTGCTCCCTGTTTCATAGCAGTTTCCCTGTCAGTGTGTGTGTGATTGTGAGTGCAAATGGAAGAATAAGAAGTAGTGCTTTGAGAGGCAATAGGTAGAAAAGTGTTATATAAGTGCAGACTGTCTGCTAATGAATGATTATAATATAGCTGCTGTTAGGAAAAACACACTAATTATGCACTTTCTTTGCACAACTCAGAAAAGGCAATTTACACATTTTAGTTTCATTATTCTAACTCTCTATGTCGGCATCTTTCAAACCTCATTGGTCTAAAATGCAGGTCTTTTGAGTAACATGAAGATGTGATCATTTAACTCCAGTTCTTGCCTCATTCCATGGCTTCCTGTTGAGTACAAAATTACCTTTAAATTGTTATTTGTTTTACAGCTTTGCATGGTCTCACTGTTTTATCGTGCTCTACATACACTAGGATTTAAAGTGTGAACTGTATGAGACACTGTGTTTTAGTCTGAGCAAATGAGAAATAACTAATGCGTGATGGTGTGAGTGTGGGCAGGGTTTGAAGTTTGCTCTCAAGTTCATTTTTTATCCTCATAACAAGACTTTTCCTTACTCATTAATCCACAAAGTGCAGCAACATGAATAGTTTAGAGAATATGGGAAGCCTGTCAGGATTTACGTTAAAACTAGGTGCAAGGCATTTCTCAGTAGTAAAACATTTTGATACGTGGATGAGAATGGGTATGATATATTATGGGATATCTACTATAAAATGCCATCTATCCAAAAAGTCAATTTCCAACATTTTCAAAGATTATGACTTGTCAAACTGAAGGGAGTGAAAATATGTTCAATCAGGCAAAATAGGATATTATCTATTAAACGTCAATTGTAGAGTCATCTGAAAATAGAATTAGGACTAGTCACTCTAGAATTTGGGTTAAGACTAGTTATATATATAGATGAGAAAACAAAAATCAAAAAAATCGGTTGTAACTAGAGTTAAGGAACAGTCATTCAAGTGACTTCACAAGTAGTTACAGTAGGGGGTAAATGTTCTGCACTTATATAGCGCTTTTCTACCTATTGGCACTCAAAGCACTTTACACTGCTTCTTATTCACCCATTCACACTCACTCATACACCGATGGGGGAGCTGCTATGCAGCTGGCCAACACTCACCGGGAGCAACTAAGTTGGGGTTCAGTGTCTTGCTCAAGGACACTTTGACACGGGGATTGAACCAACAACTGTAAGATTGGTGGACAACCGCTCTACCTTCCTGCGCCACAGTCAGTAGTCAGGTAGAGTTAAAACATGATATTCATACACACAAGTAAATACACAGAAACACACACACACACACAAACATACATGTTTATTCTCTGTCAAAGATAGAGTGAATTAATTAATTAATTACTAAAAAAGAATAATAATTAATATTATTTGATCATTCCTTTTTCTACACACACATAGAGCTTTACAAGCAGGTGTATATGTGTGTCTATGTGTTATCAGATGTGTTTTTATTGTTTCGGATCTGGGTGGAGCGTGAGCAGAGTGCATGTGACAGAAGAGACACTGGACTGGTGGCCATGACAGCATGATGAGAAGCAGGAGACATGATGTTCTACCTCTCTCTCTCTCTCTCTTGCTGCCCTACCCCCCACCCAACATGTAATTTTAGCGGACAGTGAAAAATTGTGTGTGTGTGTGTGTGTGTGTGTGTGTGTGTGTGGTAGTGAGGTGAGTATACTGTACTTGCTGCACTGCTCCACCACTGCTGTACTGAAATTTGAAGCTGCAATCTACCTATTGGGATTTTGGTCCCAGTGCATAATAATTGAACATAATAATTAGCTGCTGCAGTTTATTAGTTTACACTTACTGATGTTATTTTGTAACGTTTGTTTTGTGATTGTGTGCTAGACAAACATTGTAGTACTGCATGTGCATGCACTGTAGAACAATTGGAGAGGAACTGTCATAACAACATTCCACAATAAAAGTCATCTCACCTTCCACATTGTGACAATAAATCAGAATAAATCAAAGAGGAAAATTTCACACTCATTAAGTCCTGCAGGGCTCCCCCCACCCTCCACGCCAAGCCCCCTCTAGCCGATCATTGTTCCTTGGCAGCTTCCTCATGTTTGTTTGACCTGATGACCTCACAGCTTCAATGAAGACAACAAGCAAATGAGCCATCAGTGACAGGCAGACAGCAAGCCAGCAACACTTTCACATTTCTGTGCAGCAAATAGTCAAAAAAGACCTTAAGGTAAATCACAATGTGGCAGGAAATCACCTGCAATTTAGAACTGAAGGATTCTCAGAAAGTTTCTCAAGCATTTTTCCTAAATGTTACTAACTGCTTGGTGTTGAACATCTGGAGTTCAGACAAAACTAGACATCTGATTATGTCAGCTTGGGTTCTGGGACCCTGTGATGGACAATTCTTCCTATTTGCATTTTTGTCTGACTTTTAATGAAACTGATTTTTGTTTTTTCAGATTAATCAACACAAATTGTAAATATATACTGCAAAAAAGTTATTTTCTAAAAATAAAACATCATTGCAAAAGTATTGTGGAATACACTTCATATTGTGAATGTAGAATGTTTTAAAATATATACCCTGCAATTCATGTGTTTCTGCATATCCTGCATATGTTTATGGTAAACTACAGTATGTTTCTATCAACAATGTTGTCCATCTTCATGTGTTATCTTTTTACTAGTGAGGACTCCATGTTGTATAATATGCAATTTTCTGTATTTTAAATTTAACAGTAATTCTTCTTTTCAAGACATTTTTGTCTGCAGTTAATTTATCAAAACACATGAATGGTAACAGCTGAAGGAGTAATGTCAAACAATAAGAATCAAAACTGGAATTGGAACCATAAATTCTAATCTAAAGCTATGTCACATTTAATCGAGGTTTTAAGCTTGAGCTAAAATTTCAATATACAGATTCACTTTCACTATGTTTTCTTTAATATAGGATTAATTGGTTTTATTTATGATGAAGCCATTTCATAACGGACAGTCGGTCTAAAAGGAGTCGACATTCTGCTGGACAGAAGTCAAATCCTGACACTTTAGGAGGCAACTGGGCAGCCGAGTCCAACTTGGTGGCACCAAAACCTTCTGGCCAGCAGGCTCTTAGGAGGCAGGGGTGGGGGTGGGGTGTTTGTGTGTGTGTTTGTTTGGGTGGGGTGGTGGTAGAATGGTCAGGATGAGGTGTGTGTGCATGGGGGTACATGCACCAGTGTCGGCAGCAGAGACATTCAGCCGTCACACATGACAACCTGTCAACCTGTCATGCCTCGACCCCCAGGCACAACGGCTGGACTGGCAGACCAGGTCTCTTCTTGATGTGTGTGGATGCGTAGATATGTAGGGCTCATTATTTTTAGATTTAATGAAAAACGTATTAATTGTTTACATTTATATGTACATTTACTTTTTAATATGGTCTGACCACTGTCCTCTGGCTGGAAGTAACAAGGTCCTGATACCAGAGCGCAGACCACATGACTCACTGAAACAAAACAAACTAAAAATAATATTAATAATCCAAATTTCTCTCTTCTTACATTTTAATCAAACTCATCATATCATATCATATCTTCACTCTGTTCCTTTATCTTTTTCCTTTAACTCTCAGAGCGACTGTTGTCCATCTGTCCACGCTGATCAGAAAAGGCCTCAGTCCTCAATCACTGATTGTCAGCAGGATGGATGGATGGATGGAAAGAGTTGGAGGGATGAGGCGAGGTGGATGGGGGATACTGACAGACAGCCCTCTCTGACCTTTGCCCTTAGCACTGGAGCAGTCTTCATCTATCTTTGTTATACTTCATCCAGAGATGGCCGACTGTGATCTTGACAGATTTGATGTCCGAGCACATCACAGCAGATCAGACACAGGGTAAATACTGCAACTTAGATAACAGGGTACATCCTGGAATAAAGGCCTCATGTGCCACATAGCACAGAACCTTCAGGAAATGACACCGTTTGATCTCTGACTGAAAACTGCTCCTATACAAGCAACTTAACATTCCAATAGATTATTCTACTGTGTCTAATTTAATTTAATACCACAGTCACAGAGTAGAGTTGGTTAGAAAGTATCTGTAAAAAGCATAAATACTTATATTTATACAGTCTAGAGCTCTCCCTACCAAAGAAAGGCAAAAGTGTTTTTGTGGAGCACTTAAGGTGAATGGCGATGTCCGAATGAATGTGATTTCAGTACAAAATGGTCGATGAACCCATTTACCTTTGTCTGCATTTTGCTGTGTTAAACGTAACTTAGTGTAGTGTCTGCTGGCTGGTCTCCCCTGTGTGAGGCATTCAGGGACAGTGCAGGGTAATGCTCAGAGCCTAATAGCCAACGCAGTCAGTGTCTGCCTGAACTTTGGAATTTATATAGACATCACCAGGGTTGGATTTCTTACCTGCTCTGGTAAGTTTTTAAAGCAGCGCTCTTCACTTCCTGATTATTGTGTTTTGCCTTCAGCAAGTGAAATACATGATTAACTAGATTCAGGTTTGGTGACAGAGTTAGCCAATGCAGACCATTCAACTGTTTTTTTCCATAAAGAAGTACTATACACTATACTAACTGCCCGTTATGTGTCCCCCCTCTGATTTATCTTAAAAACATTTTCATTATCTGTACCATGTACCAGTATTTGTTGTTTAAAAATTGGATTAGGTTACTGTGTTGATTTTAGCTTTAACTAGATAGTCTTGTAGGTTTCCGTTTATTCTAAATGCAGCAATGCCATCACATTTCTAGATGATGTCAGATGTCCCTCTTGTGATTTGAATGTTATTTTAATCACTCTAAACCACATGTGCTGCTTTGTGATTACATCCTCTGTCAACTAAGGTTGAGGGTGAATACACGGTCACAAAGTAGAGTATAGTGGACTGCAAATGGTGTTCAGCATTTGAAATGTCTTCAGGGACCTTCGATAGAAGGTTAATGCGACGCATGACAGAATATGTTCAGTGCAGAAATGCACTTACTGAACTGGAAAGGTAAAGGATGATTCGAGAAATGTACCAAAGAACCTAAGAATAACTGTTATGTTACTTGGATGGACGCTGTAAAGAGAGATGCTCCAGAGGGGTTAACTTAAAAGAGAGAACTTACCTTCTAGTTCCTATAGAATTTGTGAACCTGAAGTCCATTTTCTTCATGAAATCAATAATTTTGAGTTCTCTCTTAGCAGTTTGGGTAGGGAGCTCAGGGGCGGAGGGATAAAGGGCTTGTCTGAGTTCGGCCTCGGATACGGGCCAGTTTACCAACTCAGACAAACGCTCACTAGGTGTGGTTTTGTGAAAGTGCAGGGTGTTTTGGGATAGTGGAGGAAAGGGTCATTTTATGAAGGATAATCAGGTCAAAAGGTTAAAAGAAGTGATGAAAAAAAGACAAAAGAGAGAAAAAGTGAGCATGCAAACAACAATTCAAAACAGAAAATCAAAGCATAGTGGGTCATATGATTAGGTTAACTGATTTCTCTACCCAAACTTGAGTTTATCCAATAAACAATGGTATTTTGTGTTGTTTTCTAGTTTTTAATTGTAGCAGACAGTTTTTTTACCTGTGCAATGTGCACAGATCTAGGACAAGCAAACAGTTCAGTGTTCAAGATTCAAGCAATTTGAATACTGACGCGATTCAATCAGAGACTACAATAAACAACTGTGGGAACAACTGTTCATTTCGTACCTGTTTCCATGGACGTGAGAGGCACAGAAGGCGAAGCTGTAATGCAGTAGGGTGGGGTCGATCATGGCTCCATTCTCCGCCCGCTCCAGCAGATCACTCAGGTAACATAAATGGCGGTGGCAGCCTCGAACGCCGTAGCGAGCGCAATACTCATCCAAGACAAACACCTGACCAGGACTGAACCAGCCCTACAATATATATATATAGCAAAGTTTAGTACACAAACACTGTTGGGCTCAATAAACATACTGTGTGTGTGTCTGTGTGCATGTGCGTGTGAAAAGCTGTCATCCACACACTGTATCTTCACATATCCACATGCAGTATGACAGTAGATATACTGTATAGGGAAGCGTGACAACACCCACTGGTTTGCAGTTGTGCAGTTAGAAGCCCACAGTTGAAGATTAGGGTTTATTACGTTTCTCCGTTAAAAGCCAGGACTTTTAAAATTCGTAGTTGGGATATTGCCTTTGCCCTGCCACCTCCGACTGAACACAGCAGTACTTCCCTCCTGCTGCCTACAAAACTACTAAATGTTACTATGTTATGCACAGTCAAATAATTTCAGCTATTTGCTAAACACAAAATTGTGTAACTTTTAATGTCAACTCCACCTAATAATAAAATGTTGTAATATGTCCTGATAGCACTGGATATATGCTGATACAGAGTCTAAGCCTGCAGTAAGTTAGTTATCTAACACTTACTTTTTTTTTTTTTTTACATTTTCTTTTTAGAGTAACTCCTAACCAGAGCCACAATAGGGACTTGTCTGTCTGGAAGAATAAGACTCTGAAAAGTGTGACTCAGTGTGTGTCCAGGAGCTGGAGAGAGCAGCGGGCAGCCAACTGTCAATCATAGCCCACACTGAAAACATCAAGGCTGTATATAAGCCCCTAAAATGTTTTTAACAGGACACCTATGAAGCAACTGACTGTAATTAACAGTTAACAGTTAACAATAACCACTATTGTGGTATTTTATGGAAAAGGGTTGGAGGCGATATGCTTGGAGTTGGCATTTAGCAGCCATCACTTGCAAGTTCTTCTGCCTGATTTAAAACCTGAGATCAGCAAATGGCACTTGACACTGATTTTATGTCTTTCCTTACCAGACAGGAGTAGGAGTCATTAAGTCTGTGGTCCAGAGTGAGGCGCTGTACCAGCTCAAAGAGCGAGGCGTGGTCAAAGTTACAGGGGTTGGCGGATATAAATTCATCCATGCCATGCTTTTGTGCTCGATCAGCATCTGTACACACAATTTTACCAGTGCAGACACACAGGGAAACACAAAAACAGGAGGAAAATGTCAGTATTCTAAAAAAAAAAACATTCAGCTTAAATACATTTACCTAAAAGTTCATACTATTTTATTAAATGTCAACGCTAAGTTAATGCTATACTTCATTTTAAAATGAGATTTTTTATGAGAACACAAAAATATGTTCAGAAGTGTCTGATTTAATGTACCAATACTTATTCAGCTAAACAAGTTGTGCTGTAATAACTTGTACATATACGTATGGTGCCTTTTCACTGCGGGGTATTAGCTCAACTCATCTACTTGCCTCAGGTAGGAGTCGTGGTTAGTACCTGATACCTGATTTCTTTATTTTTTTGGTATCACCTCTGTTGTGGTTCCAAGCATGCTGAGGCCAAACCGAAAGCCTCATGAAAAAAGATTACTAATTGTTAAGACAGAAGTTGTCAGGGATGGCACAGTTGTCTCCTGTAAAAGAAACTTAGAAAAAGTATTTCCAAAACTATCCTGAATGATTTTTTTTTTATTCCAGCAGTCTTGCTGTGACAGTCTCCATTTTCCTGTGTGTTGTGTTAAACACTACCGTGGCTTCATGCAGTGTTGGTATCATGACCAGGTGGTTCTATACTTGCAATAGGAAACAAAGCATCTGATGCCAAACACGAGTAGAACCTAGCTGAGCTCAGAAGGTACCGTACCATGCAGTGGAAAAATGCTAATAGTGATATGTCCAAGTTAGGTTAGGGTGCGTGATCAGCATTAACTTCATTGTGGACCCTTCATGAGGTTTGCCAGATTTGGCTCAATAAGCAGGGTAAAGATAAGGTGGACAGGAGAGTTCTCAGGCTTTCAGAGGGTTAGTGTGATCTGGAGGTTTAAGGTTATTTCTAGAGCTGCTGACGTTGTGTTTCTGCACATTCTGAAATTCCAACCTACACTTTTTTACACAGGTTTTATTGACATATAGAAGTACAAGTATAGAACTATTCCATCCAGTGTGGTAGGTACTGGAGAAGACAGCAGCTCCAGTTGCTTCACTGCCTGGTCAGTTAAGACAAGGTGCAGAATTTTATACACCTGGATCATTATAAACAATGACCAGTTGCAGTGAAACCACAGCATTTTTCCACTGCTGGCTGCAAAGCCATGCACTCATGAACATAAGAGTTAGCTTGCTTGTTCAAGAAGACTTCATGTAACATGTAACGTCATTTAACATTTAACAAATCTCTGTTATCCCTGATTATCCAGTTATCCAATGTCTTTTATGCTGTGCACTATAAGTCCTGTCTTAATGCTCTTCTATATAAACAATTACCATTACAAATGAATATTTCGGTGAAGATTCTCAGTCATCCAGGTTTGGTTATCCAAAGGTTGAATCATATCACCTGGGCTTCTTTTCGTTGGTTAGGAACTTTTCGCTACCTATCCAAGCAGCTTCTTCAATCAGAAGAAGACAGTCCTGTGATTAACTTTTTAAAATTGTTAAGAAAGTGGAAGCCATCAGAATTTGGGTGTGTCTTTTGTCCTGCAACAGCTGAAGAAACACAGCCTGCTAAAGTCTTAAGGGTGCACCTCCTCACTCCATGTCATTCACTGAGCTGAAAATCTGCCATGATAAAAGGACCTGCGTAACTCCAGGACCCTGAACCCTGAAGCTTCAGGGTCCTGAAGCATTGGGGAGAAAATTATGATTGACAACTTCCATCCTGGAAACAAACTTTTTAAAAGAGTCCCCTCTGCCAAAGGCTGCACTCCATCGGGACAAAAAGCTATTAAGTGAATTAAGTTATCCTTTAAGCAACCTGCTTTAAATTCTTTCTAACTTCTATGGCATGCTATAAATAAATATAGATAATGATACATTTTTTTCTTTTACAAAATATTTTAGGTACATTATCAGGTAATTTTGGTACAATATCTAAATAGTGTCAATTAAGTCAATCTTAGTAGAACAATTACAGTATGTTGACAGATCTATGCCTTCCCTCCATTAAGCACTGCAGTCTGGTACAAGATTTATTTTAAGCCGTATCACAGGTAGCACAATTTGACTCAAATGTACTGTACGTGAAAGGCATAACCTGAACCTATAGGCCCAGGTTCTCTTCAGGTCCAGTGCACAAAAAACACTATAGATGTATTTTCATGCATCCTCAGAACAGCTTTTTCTTCTTCTTCTTCTTCTTGTCCTTTCGGCTGTTGCCTTTCAGGGGTCGCCACAGCATATCATCTGCCTCCATCTAACCCTTCTAATCTTCTTCATCCTCTTCTCTCACACTACTACTTTCAACTAACTTCATGTCCTCTCTCACTACATCCATAAATGTCCTCTTTGCTCCTCCTCTAGACCTCCTGCCTGGCAGCTCCAACCTCAGCATCCTTCTACTGATATAGTCACAGTCTCTCCTCTGAACATGTCCAAACCACCTCAATCTCGCCTAACTGACTTTATCTCCAAAACATCTAACATGAGCTGTCCCTCTGATCCTGTCCATCCTGATCCTGTCCATCCTCGTCACTCCCACAGAGAACCTCAACATCTTAAGCTCTGCTACCTCCAGCTCTGCCTCCTGTCTCTTCTTCAGTTCCACTGTCTCTAAGCCGAACAACATCGCTGGTCTCACCACCATCTTGAACACCTTTCCTTTCATTTATCACACAACACACCTGACACTTTTCTCCACCCGTTCCAACCTGCCTGCACTCACCTCTTCACCTGTTTTCCACACTCTCTGTTGCTCTGAACCGTTGACCCTAAGTACTTAAAGTCCTGCACCTTTTTCACCTCTGCTCCCTGTAACCTCACCGTTCCACTTGGGTCCCTCTCATTCACGCACATGTATCAGTCTTGCTGCTGCTAACCTTAATTTCTTCTGTTTTCCAGAGCAGACCTCCACCTCTCTAGATTTTCCTCCACCTGCTCCCTGCTCTCACTACAAATCACAATGTCATCTGCAAACATCATAGTCCATAGAGATTCCTGTCTCACCTCATCTGTCAGCCTGTCCATGACCAGAGCAAACAAGAAGGGGCTCAGAGCCAATCCTTGATGCAGACCCACCTCCATCTTGAAATCCTTTGTCACACCTACAGCACACCTCACCACTGTCTTACCCAAAAACAGCTTTTTATCACATCAAATTGTCTGTGGTTGTTTTTTTAAGCACACATTATTAAAGATCACAGACCATGTAAAAAAATGTAATGAAAGTTACCAACAACATTTTGGCATAGGGCACTGCTAATCAATAATACTCCAAACTTATGTCATAATGCAGGGCACTGACAGCATTGCACTTTGCAAACTCTAAACAAATTAGCAGGTAATTCAAACTACCCACCATCACAAGGTCATGAACATTTGTGGTTTCAGCTCTCAAGTGGGTCAGTCATCATACAAAAGAGATCAGTTAGTAAATGCAGAAGTGATTTTACAGATTCACATATTTATGAAGAAAATATAGAAAAGGCTTGGATCAGCAGGATTTGTACCCACACTCTATCAAGCATAATGCATTTTCTCACTTTCATATAAGAATTTCCCTCCGTTTTTTGTAAGTAACCTCTACTTTCTTAGCAAAAGCTTCTAAGTCTAAAATAGTACCAACTTCTCAGCGAGTGAAGCAAAGAGGGACACGTGGGATAAGTCGCATAATCATTTTGGGCCCAAGCAGTTACAAATCATAACATACGGCTTCAAAATAGATTCAGGCTATACCAAGCTACGCAGTAATCAGGAGATTTTTCAGACAACTTCCTCTTTACTGCCCAGTGAAGGCACCCCGGCTGTCAATCAACAAACAAAACAAAGAGCAGGATGCTGCAAGCTGATTGCGTCCCCTCAACAAGTCCCACCCTCCCCCAAAAATCTAAAAAGGTGACATTGTGGTGCCCCTTTGGTCTGTAGCTGGTGGCCTGTCAGGTCTGTTTGATGTGAGTGAGTGGGAGAAGAGGCGGGAGGCTGGACAGTAACATGCAGTGACATTAGTAACCCCCGTCCGTCTGGGCTGGGGAAGGATGGCCCTGACAATGATTGATGGCTGCTATTCATTTATAGATCCACAGGAGAGCAACCGGAAGGCAGTGGACACACTGCTGATCCTGGGTTTGATGGTCAGAAGCACTAGGATTACTCTGGACACACATACAAACAAAAACACATCTAGATCTTTGTGTTACTACATCTGAAGATTAACTCTAAATCCCTAAGGCTAGGACACACCAAGGTGACCACTGGACCAGGACCAGCGTTGGGCTTTTGGGGAGCACCCATCAGGCTAGTCTTTCCAGTTTGTGCTGCACCACTGGTGCTAGTTGGACCTCTGTTAATTGCTTTTCAGCCAGTTAGACATGTTGAGTTGGCGTTGGTCAGTATTGGCCCATTGGTAAAAAAAAAACAATCTGATTGGCTGTTCACCTTAAGCGGATCATTGCACCCGAAGAGACCACAGTAGTAATAATGCAAATTGTATTGTTGTTGTAACTCCTTGTCAGACATATCTTTGCTTTGACCATTGGTCAAGGCAAAGCCAATGTGACACAGTTCATCAGTTGGTCCCTGTTGGTGCTAATTCTCTGCCATTGGGATTGTGTATCAAGGCCCTAAACTTAACTGTCTCATCCCTATACTCCCGTATAGCTAATTACACTTTTTCATTCTGTCACAACACCCAACCACTGATGTTTTCAAACTCAAAACAACTTTTTTTTTGCATTTAAAACATGTACATGTACAAGTTAGAAAATGTGTGTTGTTATATTAATCAACAGCATGTTGTGGTGAACACGGGTCAGCGTGACCACTCTGACCAGTCTGCAGCTGTGTGCACAGCCCCATATGCAGCAAGCAATCATGGCCAGTATTATGTTGTTTCATTTTTACTATGGTAACAACATTAAGACCACCCAGTGGTCAGTGAAGAATCTCAGTCGTCCAGTTTTGGTTATCCGAAGAGTGAATCGTGTACGAAGAAGCCCAGTTGACTTGGTTCAATCTTTGGAGCACCAAGTGGTGTTAACGCTTACATTTGTCTATTCCTTCTTATTTTCTTATTTACCACGTGTTTATGTTCACATATATCCACAAAGTCTCAATGATAAAAAGACACAAAGTAAATAGATTTTATTCTAAGCTGTGTCCAGGCTGTGTAATATTCATATCTTAAAGTCACGACAAAGAGGTTGCTGTCTCTGCCATTACAGTGATGAGTAAGTGATCATTAATCAGTAACATGCAACGTTTTTATCTTCTTTACCCACTGATTAATACATTACCATCTGAGGAAAAGGAAGGTGGGGCTGACTGCTTTTGAAAATTTGACAGGAAGTGATCTCCATTTCTGAAGACCCCTGTTTTCACTAACCACTTGTCATTGAGAAGTAAATCTTTCCACACATGCACATGGTTTTGTATCCACTGTGGACATGCTGTAAATTGTTGGTGAATGTCTCTTGCTTAAACGTATCAATGTATCAAGTTATGGCCAATAAAACTAAACTAAAAAGAAGTAGAGCTAAATCTCTTCCTTGGGTTATGTTGGATGAAGGGTTTGTGCTGTTTTCCATAATCCGATCTTAACCACATTTTAATCACATTAGGTAAATCAACTCCCAGCACTTCTACACCAGTTCTTGCAAAATTTGACTATTCTAATTTGCACTGGATAATATATTATTTCAATACCCATAATACAATTATCTGAAACGTTTTGTTTAAATGCAGCATGACATTGTTCTGTAAAATATTTTGTAGTAGCAGCAGTATAAATACTGGACCAACATCTTTTTTGAACTTACTAGAGCAGTCGGAGTTGTCTAAAGACAAATGAACTCATTAGAAATAAGTGTTTTACAAACAGCAAATGTCTTTTAATACAACACTTTATAGTTGTATTAAAACAGATGTGATCAACTTATTAGCCAGTGCAAATTAACTGCCTAATTAGCATTTATATCAGTGCCTGTGCTCCATTCTCAAATAAAATTAAAAAAAAAAAAACAGAACAGAAAGCTTCTCAAACTTTTATGTAATTAGAATTAGTTTTACAGCAAAAAAATATATCAAAACTAATTTAGTGTCAGTATTTATAACAAGAAGAAAAGAGTAAACTGTGGAGATCAGTTTCACTTCTCAGCAGCTGAAAACAAAATTCTTCATTTTGTCTTTGTTGTTACAATATTTTAATGTATTTTGATCTGGGTGCTGGGGTGGAGGTGGGTGGGGGTGACATTGCGCTGATACAGGTGTGAACAAGCAAGTAGTTATTTGGTAACATTGACTGATTGCTGCCTGATTTAATTGTGCAGCAACCACACTGTATTATTCATGGCCTGGCACTTTTAACTTGGTAATTACCAGCTGCTGGGACTCAGTACGACTCCAGTGGTTGTGTCAAAACCTGCTTTGCACAGTAAATTCAGTTACACGAATAGATGCAGGAAGCAGCTTTTTTATTTATTCGGTGTGTCGGTCTGCACTCTTTTCTATTTGGGGTAATTTTGTGGTTATTTGCATTTTTGTTGCATTAGGTTTCCACAGATACAGTCAACTAAACTATTCTTCAAATTGTTGGCATCTATGTAGCATTTTACTGTCCTGGTGCTTCTCTTTCACCCATTCACATCCACACTCACACACCAATGGGGACGGAGATCCCATGTTCTTAAACCCGATGGTCCATGCTGAACAGATAATAACAACAAAAAGTCATGTGACAATGAAATATGAAAGCATCTTCTGCTGCCTGCAGGGGACAGTGTCCACTGAGAGGACAGGGAGACTGTGTGTGATCTTTTCTGAAACTTTCCAAGGCTGACATTTACATCCATTTCTTTACTGGCATTAACCAGCTGTGTGGAGGTGAGGGAGAGACCTGAGTGATCGACTTCTACAATAAATGCATCATATATGAAGCCCCCCAAAAAACTGTAAAACTGTCTTTGGCTTTTATAGTTTTAATGGTTTTACTTATCTGTTCTGTCACTTTCTTGCTCTGATGGAAAATAGATTGGTTAGGTGTAGGCACAAAAACTAGAAGGTTAGGATCAAGGTAAGGTTGTGACGTGGGTTGAAATACACAAACAACACTGATTAAAGCTTCTAGTAACAATATTAAAAGGAGTAAAAACTGTATTTCATAGCATCCGCTCATCCACCCCAACCTTTGCCCTACAACTTTTAACTTTTTTTTTTAATTAAATACAGTTCTGGTGTCTGTAATATTTACTACAGTGACTAGATGTTACCAGTTTCCCACATGTCTTTCTCAAAAACAAGTAGACAGAAGGTGACTGACAGAACTATATGTATGGGTGCAACATGATAAGCACTCAAACTTTTTAACTTGCAGATTTTATCTTAAAAATGTTGTAACCATGGTGTAGGACCAGATTTAGGAAACAAACTGTATTACATGTTGTGATGCTAACTTCTGATAGGAACATTTTTTTAGCTTCCCCAAATAAATGCTTGCAGCAGATTGCCGAGCAACTATGAATAATTCCGGAGAGATGACAGGGAGCTCTCTTGGTTGTGTTGCTACTAAAAATTTGTTAAAAGTGTAGATAAAGTCAAAGCATCACACAATTTAACAGGCGACAGCAGCAATTAGTGAATCGACTGGTTCTTGCATATTGTTACCAAAAAGAGAAAAAGTTTTAGGTAGGGTTAGATTGCGTTTTTAGAATTTCTTAATATTAGAAAAGATTGGATGAAGTGAGAAAAGATAGTATTTTAAAAGTTAGTTATGATATTTGCTTCCCTGACCCTTTAATACCAATTTGGGACCAGTCCACTAATATTCTGTTTGAGTTCATCTTATGTTTTTGATGTTTTAGCCCATGACAAAAATAATATCTTATTCCCCACATTTTTTTCTCACCTTTCTTGAGATGGTAAATAAGGAGACAAAGCCAATTAAAACCAAAGCAAATTCTTTCTGCATGCAAATTACAAAGAAGCTTGTGTAATATGTATTTCTTTTTTTTTTTTTGACAAAAGTTACATATACGTTGTACATAGTAAGGTTGATGGGCAACAAAAGGAGGAAAGAAAAGAAGGGGAAAGAAAGCACTTACCCTGTAATCCAGCTACATGATAGCAGGGTCAGGGTTTAGAAGAAGAAGAAAAAAAAAGAAGAAGGAACAAAGAAACATAAAGACACAGAGCAAAGCCACCAGCACTTTAAAAGTACAGCAGGTCTGCAACAGACAGCGAAGCAGCACACAGAAAGAATAACAGTAACAGCTGAAGAAATACAGTGCATGACCAGAAGGAAGACAACCTGAGACATCATTGGCCAGAATGTAAAAATGTTGTGAGACACTGAACACAAGAATAAAAGAGTAATGTAGAAAAACCAGATCTTTTTTTGTTTGTTTGACTGACTGCACGAACATCGCACAGTTTACATTTAGATGCCAATATCTGGCATTGCAAGGGCATTCGAACTATAAAGCATTTATATGGAGCAGGGCTGGGCGACATCATGATTTCAAACTTTTTTTTTCTGTCTACATAAACTCGAGACAAAACACTATTAAAAAGCTGATTTAGTTAAACTGAGTGATGCTGCCCTGTAACTATGTAAACATGTGCTGTTTACAGTTTTGGGCTGTAACACGTTACTGTAATAATATTATTTTCCATTAACAAGTAGTGTAAAGTCACAAATACAATTTCACTAATAACATTAAAGTTTCTCCCTTCAAAAACAACAAGTTACAACCTTATTTTTGTTGTCTCATGGCAAAGATTTGTTTGAAATCCAAAATGTTATATTTGTAGTTGTAGCGGTTCCACACGCCAGGACGATGGAACATGGGAGTGAATACATGATGAGATCCTGGAACATGGAAACCATACTGTGAGGATATGAATCAGACTATAGTCTGTAGTTTCCTCTGCGTTCAAACCACTCTGTTGTTTAGATAAAAGCAAGTTTCATCCTAAATGAAGTCTGTGCTTATAACAACCAGTACTCCAACGGTTTCCTGACTGTGAATTTCACTTTGCCTGTCTGTGTGTCTTTGTGCACCCTGACCTTATTTTCATCTGTCTTACCATTTCATCTGCAACCCATGTTTTATTCTCATGAGCTACAGAGCGAATGCAACTGTAGAACATCACCACAGACATGTGATGTAACTGGAGAAGTGTAGAAAAACATCTGATACTTTGGCCTAAACACCCTCAACCATTTGCGGGACAGCTGAGCGAGCAGACATTTCACCATTTTCCACATCATTCAAGACCAAAGATTCATATTAAGCTAATGTAAGTGATATATCACCCAGCTCTGCGGTGATGTAAAAAGTGAAGGACAAAAAAAAGAATCGGACTGATGAAAACTTACAGAACTGAGATATGGGTGCATCTAGCTGTGGCACTGTGCCCCCCCTCGAGTTGAGTTTCTGGACCTGTGTGGGTGGCACTGGCTTGTGTGACTGGCCAGTGGCTCGGTACATGGCCTGCACCCATAGGATTCGGTCCTGCTCATCATCACTGGCAAAGATCACAGTGTCGCCCTCTTTCACAGCATTAAAGAACGACCGGCCACCGTCCAGACCTGAAGCACGGACAGTGACAGGAGAAACTCTTTTGTTTATGTGTGTGTGCTAACACAATCCAAAATGACTATTTGTACTGTACATGTACAGTGTATTAAAATATGTCCAAACCTTCAGCAGACACAAGAAAGAATCAACAATCAACGCATGCAAATGCATCTTTCTCCTCGTCTGTCCACAGTGAAAATATGTGGCTTTACCTTATTCACTTTTTACCACCACCTGCACTGTAGTCGTATCTTGCGATCTCCCATATACTTTGTCAGTTTGATGATTTTCTAACACGTTTTGCAGTTTAAACCACTTTTTCTAAGTAGCTTAACCAAATTAGATTCCTCTCTATAGATATTTTGGTGTAGTTTTACATTTTCCAGAAGTTGACTGCATGTTCTAAAGGTGTTTTACCTATTAGCGGATTAGACTTTTGTCAGACTGACACCTTGAAGAGCCACATTTAATGCTGTGATTTCTGCTTAATCTTGTTTGTCCTGCACTAACAGGCAATACACAGCTAACATGACAGTCACTGAGATGTCAGTCAAGTATAGTTTGTATGTATATATACACCCACACAGTAATCAGCCAATCAATGTACTGATAAGTAACAACTGTGTGTGTATTGTGGCTGCATAGGATCATTTTGCATCTCAAATTGTGATCATGTTTATATATTTTTCTGCTTTGCTTCTAGCCATGCTCTGCACAACTCTATGAAATGGCTGTTGTTACCTGGCTGGGGGTCGGTGTAGTCAACAGTGTAGCCATCCAGCTGAAGGAGCTCTACAGGCTCCGCCTTCTTCTCTCTGTAGCTGCACATGGCAAAGGTATACTGACTCACCTGCACCAATCACACAAAGAGAAAATGTTTCCAATTTCACATCATTCAAAAAGAAAAGTTGAAATTTAACTAATCGATCGACAAATCCCATAGCTCTACTGGGCATTTACATTTGCATTGACATTTAGTCATTTAGCAGACGCTTTCATCCAAAGCGACTTACAAGTGAGGTACAAGGCAGCAAAAATCTAAGTCAAGGAGAAAACATCAAAGCAAAGTTCTATCAGAAAAGTGTTTACATTTCATTAGATGCAAGTGCAAGAAAGAACTGTTTTCAGCAGTTTTGGGAATATTGGGAGTGAGTTTGCTGAGCGTGCAGAGTTTGGTAACTCGTTCCACCATCGTGGGATCATTGCGCTGAAGAGTTTTGCTTGGTGTCTTCCGTGCGGTGCTGGGACCACCAGACTGGCAAACCGCAGCGGACGGGAAGGATTGTAGACAAGACTTTCCTCACTATCTAGTATCTAATAGATAAAGATGAATGCTCTGCTACTGACTGCTATGATCAGTTGCATTCCACCTGTCATTTTATGCCGTCATCGTCTGAGAATTGTGCAAAACTTCCTAATCAATGTGTCTGGATTATAGTGTATAATTTCAGATTCAGCCGGTTCTACTGTTCTTTCATCAGAAATAAATAAAAGTTAATTTTGCAAACTTTTGAACGAATATACCATAATTGTCAGTCTTTTACTATAACTACCTTATGCACACCTCGACCATTTTTGGTAAGTCTAATGAACATTTGTACTTGCTAAGTGTGCATTATTGTTATTTGGTATATATATTACATATATATTACATATAAATTAATAATGTTTTCTCCAACACTTTAAGAGGATACTGAAAAGCTGCACTGTATCCAATTACCTATCTGTACATCTGTACTATGTACATCTGTCAGATCTGTACATACTTACATATGTACAGATCTGACAGCACGTAACACTTCACTGGAGTAAAGGCTCTCTCCTTAAAAACCTAGGATAAACATATTAACGATGATAACAATGAATAGCACAAAGAAAATGCAATATCATACATTTCATTTTAATGCTAAACACCTTCACACATAAATATATTCACATCTCATCTGTGTTAAAAAGTACTGTACTGTAAGTAGTTTACTTTGTTCCATATATATTTATATTTTTATTTAAAAGTGAACCTAACCCTCTGCAAAGATATGTAGTAATGTTCCTTAAATTGGTGTAAGGATTTATGAATGTATGTACTGTATTGGTTTATGTGGAATTGTTGGGTTCTCTCTATACATCTTTATAGTCTTGACTTTATCCTGTAAAGTACCTTGAGATGACTTTGTTGTGGATTGGTGCTATATAAATAAAGTTGAATTGAATTGAATTGGGGAATTTTGTGAAATCATTTCATATTTTCATTAACAAAACAAATATCCAAGTTTTATATTTTCACAATTAGTTTTTACTGTACTTCTCTTTTGAGTTAAAGTCTTTATAACAATATCTACTATGTTATAGTTCTTTTACTTTTTGTAATTGAGGTACATTTACAGCTGTGCACTATAAGGAAAACTTTATTTTCCTGCATTATTTTTGTACTTTTTACACAGAATATGGGATAAACCTTTTTCCATTTTGCACACTACTAGCACCTCTCCCAGACCAACGTGTCAGCTTCATTCAGAAGAAAATACATATCCTTATCTGCTAATACATTCATGCTCCATAAGATCATCCCTCAGTAGCAGCTTTTGGGACAAGCAGTTTTGTTTTGTCCATCGCTGTTTTGTCTTTTTTCCATCACTGTTGTCTGGTCATTGGCTTTGCTCTTGCTCCCTGTGTTGGTAACAGGAAGTGTAAGGAGACTGTTACTAGCTGTGGCTGGTCTGCTGCTACTGTAGCTGCCAGTCATCCCAGCCTGTCTCTACAAATCACCAGGCCTGGCCAACCCATTGCTGTCGCCACCTTTGCCGCTGCAAGTGGCAGCTCTTACTCTAGCTGCAGCTGCATTCTGCGTGTGTGTGTGTGTGTGTGTGTGTGTGATAAATGAGATTCCCCATGACAGCACTGATGAGACCTAAGGGCAAGTTAGGGATGGAGGGAACCAGACTGACTCTCCAGCAGCTCCCAGAGCTCCAGGATACTACCAAGGCAAATCAGAGTGTAAACTACCAAATCCCCCCCACCACCTACTCCTCCACCCACCTCCCAAAACTCTCTCTCTCCCTTTGAGCTTTCAATCAGCAGAGAGATGAAGAGACAGTGAGAATGAGAAGGGAAGAGAGAGTGAGGGGACTGCTGGAGTCATTTATGTTTACATCATTACAAGAACCACATTGAAATGAATACTTACCAAAGTCTTACCAAAGAAACTTGAGAGGCCAAAAGCAATAAATCTTCTATCCAACATTAACATTTAAAACAAGTATGGTTGTATATACACTGTTGCCCTTTTCTCTTAAACTTATTGTGACAATGTGATTTATTCTTGATTATTCTTTATTAACCTTTGTAAAATAGAGGAATGTGTCTGCAAACAAAATTATTCCAACTGCCATCCTAGTGAAACATGCATATTTAGAGACTGTTAACTATAACTGGATTGAAATCAGTGGTACTTAATAATTTGACTGGACTTGCTTTAGTTAAATAAATTACAACTAAATTAGTTGAATTAAACTGTAACTTTGATTAAGCGGAAATTATATTTGCTGAAAATTAAAGACCTGAACTAAATCAATTACATTTGAATCAAATGCAAAAAAGTGAACCGAACTGAAGAACTAAACAGAAGTAAATTGAAAAAATGAGCAATATGCAAAATGTAATATACTGTAAAGTTTAAACTAAATCCACCATGAACATGCCTGAGTGTCTATAATCTGCCTTTGAAGAGTGGCTCAGGCCAAATGACCCCTGTCGTGATTACAAACTGATGGAGGATGAAGAGATAATTTAGGGACAGAAAAGAAGTGTGGATGATGAAGAGAGGAAAAGAAGAAGAGAAAATATAACTTTTTTCCATATTTATTGTAGAAATACTGTAAATCTCGTATCCGTATGCAGTGGAGAGGTACTATTGAAGACTTCTGTGACACTGACTCATTGAGCAGCACTCCAGCAGTAGTCCAAGGATACTGAGCGAGGCTCATCCTTCTGATGAAATAATTTATTATTATTTTTTATTTCAACCATTCTTACTTTTTATAACGTTATGATTACTAATATGTGTACTAACAAGTGTAATTCATAACAGAAAATCTTAGGTCAGATCAGTGATCCACATATCCATCTCCCAACATTTGGCCTCAGTCTTTCATCATGCTTGTTCTTTGTAGTGAAATACCTACATTACTTAAAAGCTGCAGTTGACTATTGCACTACTCCTCAGCAAGAAAGCTAACTTTAATGTGCCCTGCTGTTAGATGGAGAACTCCTGGCTCCATGAAATCAGATTTGTGTTGTTTTTTGTTTTTTTTTTCTCTTTAACTGAAAAGCATGAATTTGGTTGGCAGGCACAATAGAGCGGAATCACTTTTCTCAAACTGAAGCTGTGTGAGACTGAAGGTAATCAGAGGGCACACATCAGCCTTTGAATCCACCAATAAATCATCAGGGGGCTTAACCTCTGGCTTGATCATGTTTATGTGAAGCAGTGTAACACTGCAGTAGCAGCAGAGAAGGCTAACAGGACTTTTATGGTCAGCTGAAGTTAGTCCAGGTCAAGTTTGGACTGGGTCAGGAATCAATTGATGCAATTAATACAATAAATACAAATCTGTCTCAATCTGGAGGGGGTATAGAGATAGCTGCAGTGGGGTCCCAGTCAGGTAAGCTAAGAGACCCCCCCCCCGATCCATTGATGCTGTTGTAAATAAAGAACTCCATTCAGATGTCAAGAAGCTATGATGAGAAGCCAGAGAGTGGAGACGGCTAAGTTCCATGCTGCTTTGAATGTGGTTACAGAGATGGTTCAAGTCCAACATCAAGAGTCAAAAAAAGTCCTGCCAAAGTGGGCAGAATTGTGAACTGGGGAGCAGCTAAGAGATGTGAGCAATGAGAGACACAGGAGGAATAACTGTATTATCAGAATGTCTGTTTTTGCCTCTGGACTGAACAACAGGTGCTAACGTGTGTGTGTGTGCAAACACAACAAAATAATCTTAAGTAAAGCAAAACTAAAGTAGTAACACCTGATAGGACAATGCATGAGGGAATAAAAAACATGAACTCAATAAAATAAATGCTCATAAAACTGTCAAATAGAGAGTGTCAATTGCCACACTTTTTGCCAAACATTTTATTTTCCATGTCAAAATATTATTTTGTTGAAATATCATTATCAGTCAATAACAGCCTGAAGTATTCGATGGAAATCATGGATGGACATCAGCAGACACATCCCGTCTTCTCTCCCAGGCTTCACTGACACCTTCTGATTTACTTCTTGTGGGGTCTCTCTGACTTTAACCTCTTTTACACTAAGTTGAATTGAAGTAAGTTAGATTGAGACCATGTGATTCATTTGGCCAGTCAATGATATTCCACCTATTCTCCCCAAAAAGCTCTTTGTTTGCTTTGGCTTATATTTAGATGCATTAGGATGAATTTGAGCTCCTGAAATGCTCTTGCACACATAAATATTCTTGTGGCTTCTGTCAGCAGTGAAATAATCAATATAAACCATTGTTATTCTTTTTGTTTTCTTCTTATTATTATTATTATTCTTATTCTTATTATTATTATTATTATTATTATTATGTCTCCATTGCTAAAACTTGCACTATACTATGTGCGAAACTATAGAACACAAATGGATAAAGGCATTTGAGCTGTAATGGGCTGCGATGGGATCATATTATTCATATTATTTTGTTTTGTGTCTACAATTTCACTTGAAGACATGATGGTCAGCATGTATAATTACACATTTTGATTAATATGAACGGTTCAATTCCAAAAACAATGCAATGACATCTATATGTGCAACATGTCAGATACAGCAACTAAAAGTACACATGTGCTCAGACACACAGAGCAATCATCAGATCTGCTACTCAAAAAAATATCCATGCACACATGGAGACAGACAGAAAAGCAAAACACGAACACAGCACGGTGCAGTCTATTGACCAGTATTTGTCACATGCTATATATTTAGCTGGAAGCAAATGAGAGGCTTCAAGTTGGCGGTGCTCAGGCTTTTCTAGCTGCGAGTGTTGGGCCAGCTAGTGTTCACTCGACTTTGTCAATCCCCTGTCAACTTGTAGCTCTGAGACATATCCTCTCCAACGCACAAGAGACAGGCCGCCCTCTCCCCCCCACACCTCCCTCCCCTGCCTGCTGCCCACCTCCTAATGCAGAGCCACCAGGAAAAGGCAGATTCCTCTGCTCCCCACAAACACACATACAAACCCCACCCCCACACTTCCAACTCCTGACAAAAGCCTGCTTGGCCTCTCCATCATTCCTTTGACAGCCGAGGGAAGACAGCTTGGCTTCATCTCTTCTTCTCACAGCACAAACATAACATGTGGCCACTGAACATATCAAAGCCATAAAGCAGAGCTCAAGTTGAAGGCAGCTCATGGTTGTTTATTAGGTGTGATCAAGTTTTTTTTAATGCTCTTTCTAAACTGATACTGAGGCTATAGATATGAATTTGAAAGGGTAATGGACAGTTTAACACTGATGCTCATAAATAGTTAAATATCTGCTTGGTAAAGAACCTGAACCTGTGACCCTAAACCTGACTGTATTTATTTGGTCAAACCGAAAATATCGAAAAGTTTCTAAAATGTAGACGTATAATGAGAACTGGACACTGGATTGAATCATTGTACCTACTCATTCCTATAAAAGGTGCTCAGTGGTACAAACACTGGAAAACATCTCTATTTAGGTTCCACTTTTAAAACCGGATGATCCTCAGTATAGAAGCCTGGTACCACCTCATATGACAGGAAAAATGGCAACTGACACTTTGTTTGAAAGTGTTTCTTCATTTATTGTCATGCAGTAGTATTTCAGTTTATTTAAAACAATGTTATTTTTGATCACATAACGTGTAGTGACACTCTTGGAGTTGTTGCTGTTTGTTGTCTGTGGTGGTGTTGCTGTTGTTGCACAGGTGCTTCTAGTGTTGTTTTTGACAATGTTAACAATAAGTAACAATAAGTCTTGCTAGTGGTGATTTACAGTAGTTTTGTCCATAAAATCATGTTTTATCTGAAGTTCGTGTAAACAGAAAAACAAATGTATTAAAATTGAGAATGCTGCCTACCACTAAAAAAAATCTGAATGTAACTTCATGGCCTTAGTTCATGTGTAATCTGCTCTGCTATTACAGAGTTCTGTAGATTTAGGGAGCAACTTATATTTAAATGCCTAACCAATAACCCACCATCAAAAGATAACTGACTATTAAAATAATTGCAAATTTAGGAGCATCCTGAAAGCTGAATGATTAGGGTGCATGCCGCGTTACCACCAGGAAGCTTTGCTGCCTATCTCTTCCCTCATGTCTCCTGTCTGTCCTCCACTTGACTATATCAAATAAAGGCACAAAGATACCTAAAAATAACTTAAAATTAGTAGCCAATCTATTCAGTAGTTGCCTGGAATGTAAATGTAAACACAATCACAGTGATGAGGATGAATGCTATGGAAGGTTGTGTTTTAGCCAGGTGTGCTGATATCAGCACAGTTAGCAGTCTCGTAAAACTGCCACCTGACTAAGAAATGACACCACTGGGTTCCCATGTTGAGAACTGGGAAGTTGGCAGCTGTCACAGCTACAGGGGCTGCAACTTGGTTGGAATATACATTTTTTTTTTATTTGTGTGAACCTAAAGACTGTTCATTCCAACACAGTTGTTGCAGCATTGTTTGTGGCTGTTAGTGTTTTATCAGTGTCGGTTCAACAGTCCCGTGTGTGATGTTTGTCTAGGAATTAACCAACAAGCAGCAGAGACTTGAACCAATCGTTTTGTGCTTACCTGAACCAGCACAAAGAATCGCTTCTTCCATCTTTTCCACACATTTTTGCCAATGACCCAAAGATACCTGTTGAAAAAAAAAAAAAGAAAAAAGAAAGAAAACATGAATATTTAGACAAAATAAATTTGTCCAAAGATGCAGCTGTTGTATATGTGTCCTGACTATTGTGACAGGAGTCTGAAGCACCAGACCCCAACTCTACATGAAGTGGTAGTGTTGTGTGTCTACTGACATCTTCTGGTAACATGACATTACTGCAACAAGACACATTAGTTGCAAACTTTCAGAGCGATACAGTAAATATCTTGGTCCTGTTGTCCTGACATTTACATATGCATGTGCCCGAGGAAGCATCCCTTTAGCAGGACCTTGCACCTGGAAACTAAAGTAAAAACAGAATGCAGCCATCAGTGATGTGTAAGAAAATAGAGAGTAAGATGTACAGGAGCCTTTTGGCTAACGCTGACGTATCTTTGAAAAAGGAACGAATATGCACTGTCAAATATGTGAATACATGAAATGCAATAAAAGACACGGAAACAGTGATGAGTTAACATCAATTTGGGCTTGTGATACTGAACCCACAACTGTTCAAAACAAACCCCAGCTATTCAGGATCCAGAACTTCCAAGCTTGGCAAATTAGGAAGGGTTACACCAGGAAGGACATAAACCTTGCAGTCATATACTTAAACAAATCCCCCCAATTGTTTTTCTCATTGTTCCCTTCACAGCACAATGCCACAATGCTTTTCTTCATGCCAAACAACGTGTGAATTCTTTGTGTCCTAAAGCCTCCTTTTTGATTTTGACATGAAAACATGATGCAGAGGGAAACGTCTGGGAAGAGGGCTTTTATTGTAAAAGAACATCTGAGGGTGAGGACCCCAGTTTGATCGGCTTCTAATGCTCCCGGCCTAGCTCTGGGTCTCCCCGGTGAGGCTGCACAGTCCGCCTAAGTCTTGCCTTTCCCCGTGGTCCTTCCCAGAGCGGCTTCTGCCTGTCGTTCTAAATAAACCAGCATCCATGAGGTAACGCATGAAGGCTCTGCCTGTGTGCTGTGGCGAGTGGGACCAGTAACATTGTCTAGGGAGGCAGTTTTGGCACCAGGGCAGCCCAGCAGCCTCCTCCAAAACCCCAAAAGAAAACATATGGAGGGGAGGGGGCAGGGGGGGGGAGAAAGGCAGACACACAGCTCCTAACAGCTACAAACAGAAGAGCAATGCAGTAAAAGCAGGAACTGTGTGTGCACCAGTGTGTGTAAAACACACTTCGACTGTAGCCTGATAGTCAGCGCTCAAATGTGAGGGGCACCTTCAGCATCAGTGCTGACGTGAAGCTGGCCAGAGAAACAATTCAATCAAGTCATTCTGCTGCTCTAATCTTCCACACAGACAGGAGGGGAAAACGCCATATACGACATGATTCAGACACAAAAACAAAGTGTGCAGTGTGTCTGTACAACACGATCACAGATTTCGGTACAACAACTGTTTGTGCAATGAGAGATGTTATAATATTTCATCTGATCCTAATCAGATTCTTACTTAAACTTAAGCGCATTGCCACTAATGCCAAGATTACAGTGGCTGTGAAAGAGAGAACACTCAGATGGCAAAGCTCAGCAGACCACTCAGTGGGCGATATGTGTTGTTCTTAGGCCTTTTTACACAAAGTTTATGGACATTGCAGCAAAAAGGATCCTGCCAAGCTGCTGACACTAAAACGTGTCTAGGCTGAATTGGCCCAGCAGTTTTTTTACTCTTTGCTCTTTCTGTCACACTGCACAGATGCAGTCTTAAGCCCAAAAGTTGACATTCACTCGCTCACCATTCAGCAGTGGCAAGTGAGACCCATGTCTCAGAAATAAAACAGGACACTTACACTGAACTTGACACACTCGTAATCCTTCTTTTAAAGCTTCACATGTCACCGTGGTTTACTCTGCCACATTGGTCTGACATATAAAATGTGCTTTTTAATGACAATGACAAGCACTGTTGCATTACTGAGATACATTTTGAGAAAGAGGCCTCAGCTCTAAAAGCGCAGTATGTACGATTTGCTGGCACCTAAAGGTGAGATTGCAGACTGCAAACACCCCGCCCCCACCCCTCCCTCTCCGAGCATACGATGAGCCTTTGTTGTTGATAATGGTAAATGTAGTGACAAGCTATTACAATTCCCATGTAACTTCTTCACAACAGTCAGCCTCATTCACTGTGGACATGTTTGGATACTTTGTAGTAGTGTGTTTTTTTCCAATTACTGTGAATGTTTTGTTTCTTCTCTCACACCAACTAACTTCATGTCCTCTCTCACTACATCCAGAAATCTCCTCTTTGGTCTTCCTCAGGCCGTCCTCTTGTGTTAGCTTTCTGTTACCATCCTTTGTGTTAACGGGTCAGTTTTGACCCGTGTCCTAAATCAGCCATAAACTACACAAAAAAACAATTATTTATCATCCAATTTGTTTCTCATTTCTTGGTTACCTTGTTAGGCTTCCTTTTCCATGAAAATATTAGGTTTAATGTTTTAGGTGTGTTTTTTTGTCAGCATACCCCTCAATCTGAATATAAAAACATAACAAAATATAAATAAATACAAGATTGTTTTGTTACCTTACCATTATTGAGGGATGTTAGAACTCTTCACTTTAATAATTTTCTTCAATTTATTAAAAAGAAAATATTTTTTTAACAATAGTAACATCTGTGGTGTTACGGGTCAGTTTTGACCCGTATACATTCTCTGCGATTCCACCAGCAACTTTGCCTCAGAAAGGGACAAGACGTTCATCTACTGTCACCTCTGGCCCTGGGTTGAACATCAGGAGAAGAAGCTGCACCCATTTCTCCCAGACATCCCTGATGGGGGAGAGCTTGTCAGATCTTGCTCTGGCATCTCTGTTGTCAAATCTGAGGACTCTTGATATAATTTGAAAGGTCTGAAGTGACATTGTTGCCCGAAAAATAATTCTGCCTGTTGATGCGTCCCAGAGACTATCAGTGGCCTTATTGCAGGATCTGAAGAACACCATTGTAAGCATCTAGGTATTCCTCATCAATGTCTTTCCACGTGTCACCATGGACATTTTTTCCTTCTAGGTTTGTCATACATGTCTTGATGTCACTGACTCTCATCACAGCGAACCCTGTGATTCCAGGGGTCATTTTGATGACATTTGCAGCAGCCGTCCTGCCATGTGCATCATGAGGTACTGACCTCCAAAAGATCTTACCGTCTCTGGACTTGAATCTTTCACCAAATTCTCCACTGGTGACCTCCTCATCAGACTCATCAGATGTGTCTGTCTCTCCTGGATGAAACTCCACATTGTCTTCCTCCTCAGAAACCTACTCATCCATGTCGCTTTGTTTCTCTTCTTCACCAAAAATACTATCCAGAACTTGGCTCACTGAAAATCTTTTTCTCATTTTTGAAGCTGCAAATTGGAGACGTGAACTCTGCAAGTCACCAATTCAATACTGAATTCACACGTCTGGACGCGTCCATGTTGGTTTGTTTGTTCTGTATTTGTGCAGCTATACAGGAAAACAAGAGTCACCTAAAGCTCACATGACTGGGAGAGGAGCTGGCTGTCAGCGTTTAGGCTGACAGTGCATTTATTATTTCAGTTTTTGCTCTAATTATTGCCTTATAACCTTATTTTTAGAAGTGGGTCGAAACCGACCATAACATCACAAAGGTCATAATTTTAATATGAGCATTCCATTATTAAGTGAGAAGTTTTTTTGTTTTTTTTATTTTGTTGAAATAGAGGTTACTGACAAAGTCAAAAAGCCTTGATGTAATAAACAAATGTATATGGTTCTTTTATGCATTTAAAACTGAAAATGGGTCGGTGGCGACCCTAACACAAGAGGAAGGCTAGACCTCCTGCCTGGCAGCTCCAACCTCAGCATCCTTCTACTGATATAATCACAGTCTCTTCTCTGAACATGTCCAAACCACCTCAATCTGGCCTCTCTGACTTTATCTCCAACACATCTAACATGAGCTGTCCCTCTGATGTCCTCATTCCTGATCCTGTCCATCCTCGTCACTCCCAAGGAGAACCTCAACATCTTAAGCTCTGCTACCTCCAGCTCTGCCTCCTGTCTTTTCTTCAGTGCCACTGTCTCTAAGCCGAACAACATCTCTGGTCTCACCACCGTCTTGAACATCTTTCCTTTCATTCTCGCTGATACTCTTTTATCACACAACACACCTGACACTTTTCTCCACCCGTTCCAACCTGCTTTCAGTCGCCTCTTCACCTCTTTTCCACACTCTCCGTTGCTCTGAACTGTTGACCCTAAGTACTTAAAGTCCTGCACCTTCTTCACCTCTGCTCCCTGTAACCTCACTGTTCCACCTGGGTCCCTCTCATTCACACACATGTATTCTGTCTTACTGCGGCTAAGCTTCATTCCTCTGTTTTCCAGAGCAGACCTCCACTTCTCTAGATTTTCCTCCACCTGCTCACTGCCCTCACTACAAATCACAATGTCATCTGGAAACATCATAGTCCATGGAGATTCTTGTCTAACCTCATCTGTCAGCCTGTTCATCACCAGAGCAAACAAGAAGGGGGTCAGAGCGGATCCTTGATGCAGACCCACCTCCACCTTGAACTCCTCTGTCACACCTACAGCACACCTCACCACTGTCTTACAGCTCTCATACATGTCCTGTACCAATCTAACATACTTCTCTGCCGCTCCAGACGTCCTCATACAATACCACAGCTCCTCTCTCGGCACCCTGTCATACGCTTTCTCTAAATCTACGAAGACACAATGCAACTCCCTCTGACCTCCTCTGTACTTCTCCATCAGCATCCTCAAAGCAAATACTGCATCTGTTGTTCTCTTTCTAGGCATGAAACCATATTGCTGCTCACAAATGTTCACCTCTGCCCTTAGCCGAGCTTCCACTACTTTTTCCCACAACTTCATTGTGTGGCTCAGCAGCTTTATTCCTCTGTAGTTGCCACAGCTCTGCACATCTCCCTTGTTCTTAAAAATTGGCACCAGTACACTTCTCGTCACTGTTATGCTTTCATTAATCAGATTTACATTGTGTTTGTGTTCATTGGGTAATTTAAATTCTCCCTGGACACCAGACCAGGTTTTTGACAAATTTAAGTTCAACATCAAAATGCAAAAATTCCCTCTAGAGCCAGTTTTTAGTTTGATTTCTGGGTACTACTTTCGGTGCAACATGTGGCCTGTGTAAAAGGTGACTATGTAGATAGAAAAGGCTCATTCTAAGCTAAATGAAACATAACAATTCTTATTTTCAGGTAGACACACTAATGAAACCATCATTATGAATATCGCATTCAATTACTACTAATAGGGCACCTTTAAATATGAATGTACTTTTAAAACACCAATTACATAATATTCTGTGTTATATGTGTTTTTCACTTTCATAAACACTACAAATGGTGTAGCAAAACCTTTTTTTGTTAATTATGTGAGCAAGTGTGTATAGTGGGATGGACAGTGTGTACAGCCACAACAGGCAAACAGATGGTAATGGCAGTCTGTAAGACCCACAGAGATGAAATCCAGGTCAATGAAGTCCGGTAGCTCTAGCAGTGCTGCTACTGCAACTACCAGTCATGTACTCGTTTAGTTTAAATGACCTGTTTGTACAGCACAATTTTAATGCACATGAGAACCCACATGAGGTTGGATAATGATATGTGACACAATTGAAAAGCCTTTATAATTATCCATCCATTCATTGTCTAAACCGCTTATACTGAGTTGCAGGTGGGCTGCTGCCAATCCCAGCTATTAGTGGGTGAGAGCTGGTTGCTGGTCTGGATGGGCTGATACAGAGACTGACAACATTTCGATACACAAACTCAGCAACAGCCCTTTAAAACGTACAGATTAACTACAGTTTAGTGAAAAAGTTTGTATTTCCTTATGTTTAAATAGTAAATCAGTATTAGTATTAGTAAAGAGTAAAATAGTGAATGTTTTTTATTATTAGAGGTGACAAAAATGGTCAAGGACTGTCCAACCATCCATCCAATATCTGCTTATCATGGTTGCAGGGAGGCTGGAGTTCATCCTAACTGTCATAGGGCGAGAGGCGGGGTACACCATAGACAGGTCTCCAGTCTCTCTCTGGGCCAACACAGAGAGACATACACCGACAGACAACCATACACACTCACGTTCACACCTACAAACAATTTAGAGTCACCAAGACTCCTACCATTAGTCAAAATTAAGAAGCTCTGGACCTTCAGCAAAAACAATGATCCAAAGCACAAAGCAAAGTGAACTCAGAAACGGTTTACAAAGAAAAAGGTTAATGTATTACTGTGCCTCTCCCAGCCTCCAGATCTAATTATCATAAAAAATCTGTTGAGAGATTTGAAGAAGGCTGTACAGAGCATTTAACCATAGTAATTATGCCATAAGGAGTGGGCTAAATTTACGCCTGAATAAATATAAACCATGTTCAGAGGTTGGGGGAGGTTATAAAGGGAACTGTAACTGCATGTCTTTAGACTTTGTTAGTGGCTATGGACTAAGTACCAAAAGGGAACTCACACACACATGGGAATCATATGTAACCATCATACAGAAAGACCACAGCCGCCCAGCTTCTTCATACCTACATACAGTGGCACTGCTTTTCTGTAATTACAGCATGTTGGTGCCCTGTGTTTGTTTTACTGTAAATCTTTATAAAATTTTAAAAAAGACCTTAAATGGTCCTTAATGGTCCTTAAATATCGCAGAAGACCTGCTATTGCAACACTGTCTCTGTAGTAACCACTGTTCAGCACAAGAGGGCAGCAATGTACTTCCAGTAATACTGTGCTTCGCTATGATTAAAGATGAGGAAATGGTGCAGAAATAGCAAACTGGACCCTTTCACATCTGCCCAGGGTATGTCTCTGTCTTCAAGGACATACAGATGTCAGTCCACCTTCATGTGAAAATGCAAGTTTTCATTGACATAAACCTTGACAGGCGTGTGGATTTATAGTTACTGCACGAGAGAATGAGGAAATGTTTGCGTTGTTTAAGTATCACACCAGATGTGACAACGTAAACCTAATGATGCCTTTTAGTACTTTACGAGACAAGTCATAATTTATTTAGTTTCATATTATTAGAAAAAAATGACATTGCCTGTCATCTCTTACATGTAGAGCAGATCCGAACATTAACATGAGACTCAGTCCCCTGGTCTATGGTCTATTTGTCCCATACAATCAGTATTATATCATTGTGGTAGGATACAGAACAAGAATGATACTTACCAGACTGTTCGTTTAAAAACCTGATACTGTAGAACAGAATAAAGTGTGAGAACAATGTGGGGAAAAAACGGGTAAAAGCCTAATGTCACTTACCCACAGTGCTTCATGTTCTGTGGTTTGTCCATACGAATAGCCAGTTTGATCTTGAGGTCACTGTCTGGACAGCCTTTTGCTATTGCCATCTTATGGAGCTCACACTGCTTAGGACTGTTGGGAGTCGGATGGAGCACAACCTGTGTGTTATAACGTGACATTAATATATGAGAGCTATACAAGATGGTGAAAAGTGAAATGAGCTAAATAAAGCAGGGTTTTAGTAGAGATATTCCTTACCCTCCCCAGCTCCTTATCTTCCAAAGCCAACACTCCTGTGCTCTCAGTGAACAGCTTCACCTTGACAGCAGGTAATGGCTGGGTGGTGGTAAAGTCACCCTGCGTGCCCCAACTACACAAGAACACACACAGTGCCAGCACAATGAGCACATGAGGTACAAACACTGTGTTAGAGATGATGATTATGTCACTTAACATCTTGTCCAGTTTAGCTGGACCCATTAAAAAGAGTGCAGCTATTCTGAAAGTCACAGGGGTTTGAAACACAGCTGGTTGTACTGCAACAAATGATGTATGATAAAAGTAAGTCATAAGGTCCAACATGTAAAATGTGATTGTTTTTTAAAACAATATCATTTTCAATTTAAGGCAGAAACAGGTTTTAAAAAAGTAGGTAAAAGGGTGTCAAAGGATTGGAAAAGTTGTTTAAGGCTGAAAAATACCAACTACTAAAACACTGCACAAATAAAATTCTTTAGTGGAAATTACTACAAGAGCTCAGGTGAAGGATGACTGTCCTGTGATCTTTGACCTAAATTCTTTTTGGGGGTCATGGATGCTGTGTCCTCCATGCTACAGAAGAGAGGACCCATCTGACTTGTTATCAGTGGACACTTCAAAAGCCAGCATCTGTGATTATGTGGAGTGTGGAATGCAGTGGAATGCACCCTGCATTGGCAGCTTGAACATGTGTAAAGGTTGCATCAATACTACAGAGTTTGGATCATATGCTGCCATCTAGACAATGCCTTTTAAGGGAAATTCTTCTTTATTTCAGTCACAAAATGTCAAACCATATTGTGCATACATTATATTATAACAGCGTGGCTCAGTAGTAAAAGAGTCCAGGTGCTAAACGGACCTGCCTGCAGACCAAACCTGTCATCCTCTGAAAAGTGAACTGTTTGCTTTCAAAATTAAAATCACTGGTCTCCCAAGTTCCTAAAGACTTACAGAGTTGTTAAAGGGAGAGGGGATGCAACACCGTGGTAAAGATGATCCTGTCCCAACCTGTCCTAAAAGGTGTTGCAAATTCGAATGGAGCATGTATGTAAAATAATAACAATAAATGAGAGTAGTACTTTTGCTGCTAAGAAGTCAAAGTGTACTGTATACTGTGAAGAGGGCGACTTATTTTCCCAGTTATTTAAAACAATCCTATATCTCTATGTCTTTCACCTACATTGCATCCAGGCTATAAATTTCAGCATTTCAAGTGTAAAGCTATTTGTCCTTTTACTTTCAGCGGGCACTAATGTCATTGGGCTGTCAGGCAGGAATACAAATGACATGTGTATGTATATACTGCCTGAGGAATAATGTTACAAGCTGGTTTAGTGAATCTGTCTACAATATGAAACAACATACAGGTTTGTGCAGACAATTGTGTTTAAGCGAAATATACAGAGGTATTTCAACTCACTGCATTGGCAGTGGTAGTATTATATAGTATTAGAATAATATAATTTGGACAGTACAAGGCATTATTTTAAATTATACAGTACAAGAGATGCAAAGCTCTAATCCAGCTGTCAGTTGGCTGATGTCAGTTTAGTTGGCAGGGTGAAGACAGATGTACTACAAAGACGTGTCTAATTCTCTCACTCCTATTCCTATAACCATTTTATTCTTCTGGCATCATGTTTAACAGAATAACCAGCATCACCTGGAAGAGGCCCCAAAGCCACTCATAAAGAGTAAAACTATACCTAAAATGCCAGATTATATGTATAATCTTTTAACTTGTTTAGTAAAAATAAACTGTACACACATTACAGCAGGGGTCACCAACATGGTGCCCGTGGGCAACAGGTAGCCCGCAAGGACCACATGAGTAGCCCGCGGGCCTGTTCTAAAAATAGCTCACCGTAGTGCCACTTACCAATGAGCTGCATCTAATTTTTTTGTTGCTGTTCTTTTTTAAATCACATTTGATAGTATTTGTGAGAAATCATTAACATGATCCGTGTCTTCACATAGATGAATATCATTAATTGAATTAATTATTAATAATAACATATAATTAACGGTAAATTGAGCAAATTTGTTATTTCAAAACTGGGCATTAAACTGGTCGCCCTTCACATTAATCGGTACCCAAGAAGTAGCTCTCAGTTTCAAAAAGGTTGGTGACCCCTGAATTACAGTGAAAATTCTGAATTTACACCTGTACACTGCATCTTCATTGACTTATTATTCCACTGAAAATAAAACATGTTTAATAATTTGGTATTCCTAAATTAGCATATGTTTTTTTCACTATATGTAAACATTTTAAAGGCTTTGAGTTTTCTTACAGCTTATACCACAGTTTGACTGACACTCCATGTTTTCTTCACTAAAAATAGCCACAGATTATGTAAATGTAAGGAAAAAAGTTCACTACTAATTAGTAAAACTAGTTAGTAAAACATTCTACAGCATAATATTGCATTTTACGAGCACCGCACACTATATTTACAAAAGCGCCAACATTACAATGTAGCTAGTGATTCAACACGCTAAATCCGTGTTCAGAAGCTACTTAAAACCATCCCTGTTTGAGGCGCAGCAGAGGTACAAGGTAAAAATAATTCATAGTATAGTAACTGTGAGTCATCTTATGAATCACTCTTCACCTCCATTGTAGTATTACACGTCCTCTCTGATGGTTAAAGACCCTAATTAGGCACATGTTTACCAGTTGATTGAAACCAACTAGGGGGGTGTTTTAACATTTAAATATACCCTGAGTGTCTATTCTTGTGTAAGGCTACATTAGACTTTAAAGAAAGGTTTTCAAGAATGTGTATAACAGAGATGTCACAGCACTGGTACTGACATGGTCATAGCTGTAGATCACAATCTGTAGTTTTTTATGTCTTATTCCTCACAGTTCGATTCAGTTGTGTTTATGTGATGATGGTTTCTCTACTAGCAATGGAGAGAAATAATGTTTGAGTCTTTGAGGCATTTTAAGGGCTCTGCCAAAACCGAATGAACCTGACTGAGCTAAAATTGTTTTGAATGTATATAAAGTTTAGCTCAGAGATTCTGATAACAGCACTGTGCACCTGTCCATAGAAAGTTTATAAGGATATAACCACCAAAGAGCCAGATAAAAGTCCAATAATGTCATAGCCAATGATCTCAAGAGGAGATGGCTAGTTAGGATCTTTGAGTGCTATTTGGAGGACATCTAGTTGTAAGATTGCTGACTTTTGATCATTGACCCTGGTAAGTGAGAAGTTGGAAACACAAGTTGTATGTGTTCCTGTTAGAAACGCAGACTTTACAGCTTTTCGTGTTTAGCACTGCCACGTGTTCCCTTGTTTACAGTAATGGTGATGTGTGGCCTGTGGTTGTGCAGAGTAATGATGTTTCCACCGGAGAAATCCATTTAACAACCCACACACATCTATACTCACATCCTCTTGCTGGGCAGAGGACACAGAAGCTCAAGAGAAATGGATGACCAAGACATAGTCAGATAAATATTGCTGATCCCAAAAGCACTGAGGAAAGGTTAGAGGGTAGGATGTATTTCCAGCTGTGTTACAACTGTGTTGACCCATCTGAGGCTCCATTGAGGAAATGTCTTTGCAATGTTGCTTGAATGAGCTGTAGAAATATATGAATGCTCTTTCTGTGACATTACTCTGCCAAAACTATTAGGCTATGTAGCGAGTCATCATGTTAAGCCAAACCGGGGTCCGTAGAGGCCATAGGTGTGTGTATTTTTATATATTCAACACACACACATCTCAACATTAACACCCTCAGTTTGAAATAATTCCCATCTGGACTCAAAATAAGCTTTGTTATCTCATAACTAGCATAATCAACAACATTCCGTTTGGAATATTAGATCAATTCACTGTCTTCTCCTGGTCGTTGCAGACTCTAATGTGGTAATCTTTTGTAATTAGCAGACATAAAGCAGCCTCAGCCAATTATGTTGTCACATGAGCATATAACAGTTATTATACTGTAGCCTATTGAAACTGTGCTGTTACTGAACAAAATGTCTTTGTAAGGTTTCTCCAAGGATTCATAATAACACATTTACACTAGCTTGCATTAATTTAGACAAAGTTTAACACAGTTGTAGTATTCATGAAATATTAAAGTCACCAAAAAATGTGCCTGTGGTAGTCAACAATTCTATTAAGGAGGACAAAAAGTGTCTGCAGATTATACAGTATATAATTAACAACCCGGGTGATTATTATCTAGGTCATGAGGCTATTTAGAGGTTTTTTTGCTGATATGTACAAATTCCATTTCTAGAAAACTTGTCATGATCTGGACCTGGACTTTTGGACTGGTTTTTGTGGACTCATTTGGGTCTGAGGTTTGGTCCTCGTAGATCCCTGCTGGTCTATCCTTGTTAAGCCCTTGTTTGGTTATTTGTTTTTATCCCTGGCCTCTGTTTAGTACTGGGTTTCGTTCTTTATTCCTGCCCATTGGGAGCTGTCGATGCACACGTGTTCCCCCTTTTAATCTGCCACTGTGTGTACACCACGTTAGGGTTATTGTTCATTTCTTGGTCAGCTTTGTATGTGTATATTATCATTAAGTATTCCAGATCAGTGCTGCGACATTCCGTTTTCTGTTTTTCCCGGCACTGTTGGGATTCGTTTCCCCAGCATAAGTTCACGTAGCCATGCTTGTGTTCAGTTTCCCTAGATCTCCCTGACTCCTGCCCGCAGGTTCATTCCTACTGTCTAGTTTCTCCAGCCCTGTACTGTTTTCTTTAGCTTGAGTTTAGTACCAGGTCCTTAATCACTGTTTTTATCCTGTGGCCATTTTTGGGAGCAAAGTTCTGTTATTTTCATTACTACACAATTGTAATGAAATCCCTTCTATCACATCTCGTCTCACAGTCTCCTCACTTAGTCCTTTAACTAAAATCCTCACAAAAATTGGGACTTTTTCTAAAATGCAAATACAACTTAAATACCCGGCTTGTCAGAAAGTCACCACTTGGATTTAACTAAGTTAACAGGTAAGTGTCTTCCTTTGGATAATTACTGCACTGATTACTATGTCTTAGCTGGTAACATGTTTTTCAACTCTACAACATCTACAGTAAGTAGATGACAAATTTCTTGTCCTTCTGACTTGGACTTTATCTCCAAAAATGTCTAACATAAGCTGTCCCTCTGTACTCATTCCTGATCTTGTCCATCCTCGTCCTCCCTAAGACAACCTCAACATCTGTCTCTTGTCTCTTCTTCAGTCTCACTGTCAACATCTCTGGTCTCACCACCATCTTGAAAACCTTTCCTTTCATTCTTGCTGATACTCTTTTATCACACAACATGCAAGACACTTTTTGCCACCCATTCCATCCTATTTGATTGGACACCTTTTCACCTCATTTCCAGACTCTCCATTACTCTGAACTGTCGACCCTAAGTACTTAAAAGTCCTGCACCTTAGATGACTAATATTCTAAATGTTGAATAAGCAGAATTCATCTGACTGAAAAGTGTGAAGATGTAATTTAGGGATCATGAGACATTTTTTTCACACATGGAATTCAGACTTTGGCCCTACTAAGAATCTTTGGCTCTAGAGAAGTCTTTATGCAGTTGTGAAAAATCAATGCAACTCTGTTTGGAAATAAATATTGGGACATTTCATAAGGTCATTGAAATAAGCACAGCAAATACATGCCGTAATCAAAGCTGAACGCAGTCCTATAAAATATTAGTGACTTTTTTTTTTTTTTATTCTATGTTCTTGGCCAATTTATTCAAACCTTGTTTTATCTGAGAAAAATATAAAGAAAACCTTTTAGGTTAGCTATATATATTCACTGGCCACTTCGTCAATTACACCAGTACAATTTAATGCAATCCAATAAACCAGCTCTGCCATACATTGTACCTTTACAAAGTAAAACATTTCTCAGTTTTTAACTTATCATTCTTATGTTTATTATTGAGGAGGAAAGAGTAAGTGGTGGAGTTTTACTGGAGTGCATTATATTAGGAGGTGGTTCGAATGTTTGCCAACCTATTTAAAATAACTGCAGGACGGATGCTCAGTGAGGTTATTTAAAAAGAAACAAACTCCAGAATACCATCTAAATACTTATCTGTTCATATGTCAACCATATGCAAAATATTGAATAGACATAGTAACCATGGCAGGAGACCACAAAGGAAGCCACTGCTCTCCACAATGCTACTGGTAAACATGAAACGAGGTAGAATTGTTTGGGAGGAACATCATCATCACATCTAGACCTAAACTGTTTGTCAATGTATTCTACAGGATAATGTCACGGTAGCTTTCTTCAATCTAAAGCCATTACAAGAATATGGGTCAGGCAACAGGAAAATGACCCTAAACACTAAAGTAAACTACAACAGAATGGACTCAGAGATACAGAATCCACCGTCTGGAGTGACCCAGTCAGAGCCCAGACATCAACACAATGAAGATGTTCTGGAATGACCTGAAGAGAACTGTTCACACCAGACGTCCTAGGAATATGGCTGAGATGAAGCAGTTCTTTAAGGAGCAAGGTCCAAAATTCCACCAGAACACAACATTTTGCTACAGGAAGGGCTTGTTTGAAACTGTTGCTGCCAAAGATGGTTCAATCAGTTTTTAAAGCATTGTTGTGATAACTTTTTCCACCATCACTTTGTATGATAAATGGCTGCAACTGATAAAGAAATGAAAGTTCACGACATTATTTTATAAGCTTAGAAATATTGTCCTTGTCGGTATTTGTGCCTGTAATGACAAATTTATGCAGAAAACCAAAAAATTGCAAACAGTGTACTTTTTTTTTTTGCATGTATAAGTTTCAGTGTTTATCTTATGAGTTCTGCCAACAGAGCTACTTTTTTTTTTTTAGATCAATCAACAATTGTGGTTCAATTGAGTGTTACAATTACAACGACTAGACCCATGTTAAAACCTCAAGTCTACCAAAATACAAAGCAAGGCTGTATGTATTTAAAGCTTCTGCAATAATTGAACAGGACAGAGAGAAGCACAGTTTCCAGCCAGGATCCCGTCTCTCATGCTGGCCATTTTTCCATCCCTACAATGCAGCTTAAACTATTAAACAGTAGCATCAAGACCAATTCAGAGAAGAAAAAGTGGAAGGGGTGGAACAATGAACAAGTGGCTACCATGGAAACAAGATGTAACCTGTCGTGTCACTTCTGACACTCAAGCGCTGTCAGTTTTTTCAGTACCGCGGCTCAATTGTTGTAATAATAATGAAAATGATGGTAAGAGGCAAACCGCTTACTTACTGCAGTGAACTTAGTGTAAATGTTCACACTGTTTTAATTCATATACATATACACACAATTAAGTAAATAATACTCATTAAGTAAAATCTGAATTTCCTAGTGTTTCAGTATTCATACAACAGTTCCTTTGCTCATAACATACTCGGGGCAAATTAGTGTCAAGATTATTAAAAAAACAGAAGTCAAGAGGTGAATACAAGAATACTTCCAGGTCCCTGAAGAAACTGTGATAAACCTCGTCAACAAGTACATTCATTGGCTTTAAATCCTCCTGACACAGACACACCGGATACGCTCTGGATCTATGAAGAGAAGGTGAGCTGCCTCCTCCACACACAAAAATTCCAGAGTTCAGAGGCCAGACCATGGCGGTTTGTGAAGTCCCCTCAACCTTCAAACATTCAATCATAATTCCAGAACTGCATTATATCCTGGACCACCTTGACTACCCTGTGGCGTACGTGTTCATGGTTTTTGTTTGTGGATTTTAGATCATTGCTGTCATTCCACAAGTCCTATCCTCCAAACTCTCCCAGCTCTCTGTATCCCCTTCATCTGTGAGTGGATCACAGGCTTCCTGATCAACGGGACACAGCAGGTAACGATGGAAAAAGTTATGCCCTACACAACAAATCAGTACTGGGTCGGACAATAACATCAACTCCATCATCAAAAAGGCTCAGCTGAGGAAGTTCATCCTACCGCAGGAGCTGCTGATCCAGCTCTGCACTGCTGTCATTGAGTATGTCCTTTGCTCCTCTATCACAGGCTGGTTTAGAGCAGCCACCAAGGACATGAACAGACAGCAGCGAACAGTGAGACCTTCCAAAAGAATCATTGGTGTTACCCTGCAACTTGTGCGACTTGTACAACTTGTAGGTGTAGAGAGCCAGGAAACGGGCAAAGAAAATCACCACCGACCCTTCTCACTCTGGACTTCTTTCAGCTTCTCCCCTCTAGTAGGCACCACAGAGCTCTGTCTGCCAAAACCACCAGACACCAGAACAGTTTCTTTCCTCAGCCCATCACACTCAAGAACACCTGACCTCATATTGCTGCTATCCATGCTGCACTGTAACACACTGGACACACTCATACTCAACCACTACGTCCCAACACAAAGACTAAATGCACCCCTCACCAACACACACAAACACACACAAGGAATTGTGTTTGCTTCATTTATCTCATTCTTATTGTGTCTGTAGCTGTTCTAGATTTGTATTAAAATTCACGTAAAAAAAATCAGTTAAAAATTGGAAACGTAAAAAAAAATTTAAACTTCCAAGGGGTTGATTCTAAACCTACAATAAATGGGATTTTCCCCATGTTTCAACAACTGTGACCAACTTCAAACGTTAAGTGGACTGTGCAATAAAAGAAAAAAAAAAAGACTCCTGATCTCTTGTGTGCCACCTTGAAAAGGGACTCAGCCATAAGCTAATGGTAAATGTTCTGCACTTGTATAGTGCCTTTCTACCTATTGACACTCAAAGCGCTTTACACTGCTTCTTATCCACCTGTTCATACTCACAATCACACACCGATGGGGGAGATGCTATGCAGCTGGCCAACACTCACTATGAGCAATTAAGTTGGGTTTCAGCATCTTGCCCCAGGAAACTTTGACATGTGACCCGAGGAGCCGGGATTAAACCAACAATTGCCACCTATTCCATCTAATATGTGCACACACGCCCATAGTAAGACAGCAGCCAGCTACCTAGAGTTTTGGTCAAAAGATGCTCAGGGGGCCCTTGCAGGAGTGCTTCATTGTTACAAACTGAGACCTTTTCATGATCGTGGTGAGGACACTAAAGGCCTCTTACTGCAACCCAGACTACATGCACTTTTGTGAGGACAATGTTGTACAATCAAAAAAGGTCAAACATAGATAGATAAGGGAAAGAGGTCAAGAGTCTCCTCAACAAGACAAAAGATAGGTCAAGCAAGAGGATGCTGACAGAGGCAAAGCAGCTACAGAGACAGACTAGAGCACAAGATGGGGCAGATTAATATAAAAGAGGTGTGAAATGGGATGAAGACATTAGTCCTTTTTACACAGAAATCCCACCACATTTATTTCTTTAAGGCGCCTCTGTCTGTTAAAAACACCACCCTTAAGATGAATCAATGTTCATTTTACACAGATACCGGCACCCACAGTTTGAGCAGCGTGACATTTAGCATGGTGTTTAAAGCTATACAGCTATACAGACAATAGCAGTGGTTACACAGCGATGCACATTTGCTAGTGTTGGACATTGGTCAGGTTATGTCATCGAAAAAAACCAACACAATATAAATGCACTGCCACCACCACAAACAGGATCTATCCAAACTCAAAACCAACAAAGTGAAGCAAGCTGATGAGTTAAACTCCAGAGTATTCAAAGCGTGGGCTGGTCAGCTCAAGGTTTTTCAGCACCCCATCAAATATCATCACATGTCTTGAAGCATTTGAGAGGCTGGTCCTGCAGGACCTAAGGTTCCAGATGTGGCTTAGATAGCTATGTATCTGATGTGGCAATGAGGAGCACTGGCATACCTGAAGGAATTGTACCACCAATCCTGCGTATAATCTACAGACGTGCTGGAAAGCTTTGTGGAGCGGTGCAGCAATAACTTTTCAAAGCTTGATATTAATAAAACCAGAGAATTGATGGTAGCCTTGGCCTAGCAAGAGCAAGAAGACCAGAGTCCCAGTTACTATCCTTACAGAGCAAGTAGATAGCTAGTCATACAGATATTTAGTGGTCCACATTAAAGAAAACCTGGTTAAATAACACTCTACAAGAAAGGCCAGAGGCTAATGGAGATGTTCTATTAGTCTCTAGTGGTAAGTGTACTGTTCTTTGCACTTGTGCACTGGGAAGGTGGGATCACACCTGATGAGGCCAACAGACTGAACAAGCTGCTCAAGGAGGCAAAATCTGAAAGTGGACAGTCTGGAGGCTCCACGTGCAGTGAGGTGGATGGTGGACATGATCAGTGCCATACTGGCCAATAATCCATCTCACCTGCTCTACGAATAATGGCGGAGGATGGAGAATCTCTTTCAGTCACTGACTGATTCCAGCAAAGAGCAAAACAAAGCAATTCACTTAGAGCTATGTGCACCTTCTGAAAATAATGCATGCTGCTATATCAACAACAAAAACACATTCTCACCAATCAATAACCTTAACAGCCAACATTTGAATGTATTAGTTGTATAAAATTTGTTGTTATAATTATTATTATTATTTTTTTTATATTGGCCAATTTATTACTCACGTATTGCCTTATTCTTATTTATTATTTTATTATGTGTTCTTTTTATTCTTTTACTGTCCTTCTGCCCACTGTACCTGTTCTGTAACCTGTCTGTGCGTGTGTGTGTGTGTGTGTGTGTGTGTGTGTACGGCACATACGTGGGTTTTGAGGCCTCAGCCTGGTCTGTCTGCAGTTTATGTCCCCCCTCCACCTCCATGGTGCAGTAAACAATCCTGTTTGGAGCCAACGACTTCAGACCTTGAACTTCCATGATCACCACCTGCACATAAACATAGACAGAGATAAAGCACGAATCAAAAGGGGAAAAATGCACACAGCCCAAATTCAAGTTTTGAACAGCAAAAAAACGTCTCGTTCTCGTTTGCATGTCAATGCAGCTGTTGTCAAACTGTAACATTTTTATGCCGTGTGATGACTGCATGACTATGGAGAAGAGTGAACTCCAACTAATTAGAGTTAGATGTGTTAGGAGCCTCAGTCAATCACTAAAAACACTGCAATGAAAGCCTGAATAAGACATCAAAAAGTGAGTTGGCGTGGACAGACTGGCACATTACCCTGCTGACACCAAGCTGAGGATTTACAAGTACAACAAAGTGATTTACCAGATTGTGGCAATATCATGTAATTTAATTGTTTGCCAACTGCAACAGGAATGACCAGTATGAAAAATGCTTTTCTGTTTGCTTCGTTTGTTTTTGTCAATGTGGACAGAAGTCTGCATTACATGAAAATAGTGCTTTTATTTCTCTGTCATGGAGTTGGACGTGGGCTTTCATTGCCTGCCATGCCAGGATGTAATTTGAGACTTACTGGGAAAAAATGTGTTTAGTTAAAATTGGTTTTCTAGTTTGAAAAGCAGAAAACAAATGGTTGAGCATTTATGCAACGACAGTGAGGAGCTGTACTGAGCGTAATCAGTCTTTGAGCTTCCTACATTTGCTCATCAGATTCTGGGCTGTTATGCTGAAGGGATCTCTGTGGAGGATAAACCCGCACAGAGGCTGTGCACTTGGAATTTATTATCTGCCAGCAAGGACATACTGGATTCTGGATTCTTTTTCTGTCAATATAAGAACGGAGCTGCCAATTGCCTATTTAAGTTGAGGCTCAAAAATTCTCTCAATTAGCAGAAGTCCCAAGAAACATCTCATCTCATTAGGAACTCACTAATCCTCAGAAACCATTCATGGGTCATTATTGTAACAGTAGTCGGGCTTTTCTTACTGGTCCAGGCTCTTTCTAAACATCTCAGCTTCCCCGAACCAAGCTGACTGTCAGTGTCTTACCTAAGACCCTTCTTTGTGTAACTGAATTATGTGTTTGATTCCTACTCAAATAGAAGCAATAGAAATGTGGAATGATCACCACGTGTTCTGCAGAATACTGGGTTGAAAGATGTAGAAGCTCATTTTATGGTTGCCATTAAAGCTGCACTGCAGTGGTGATTCTTTTAGTGCTTTTGCTCTAAATGTATCCTATTTATTCTGGAGTGTTTTTCAGATCTACAAGCTCATTTACGAAACAAATATATTTTAAATGAATAGGTGGTATTGTTTTATTGAAGACTTGTTTGTTCCTAAAACCTTTATCTGTCTTGCATTTCTAATTTGGGGTTTTACAACATATAGTTGTTAGTTACATGTAGTTGGCATTACTATTTATAAAATTATAAAATAAAATAAAAAGAAATACTTCATGGCATTAATTCAGGAAATGACCATTGTCAGCGATTGCACACAGATGTCACAACCCTGCATCTTCTCCAGTTCTGTTTGTGCAGTAGACCTATTACTACTACTATTAAACACATCAGCCAGACACACCACTGCACTTGGTGACATTTCTTTATTCCTGCAATGTATTCTTGTTTGATTCTTTGCCTTCTCTTCCCTCAGCATGGTTTCACACATGCCCATACACAATCTCATTCACTGTCAGCTTCACCCTACTCCTTTGTACTCACTCACATGTCCTTGATTAGTAAACGCCTACATTCAGTTGATTACTGATCCCACTTGTGTGTAAGGACACCCAGGGCTTTGGGGTTAAGTCACTACATCATGTTCACTCGTCTGTCTTCAGCCCCGGACTGTCACTTTCCCAGACTATTAAAGGAAATTCCCTTTCCATGTTTGGTGTATCTTGCCACTGTTGCAGGTTGCAGACTGACAACTAAGCAGATGTGAGTAGGGAAGATTGGTGTTCAGCTTAGGGGCGACTGTGGTGCAGGAAGGTAGAACCGTCGTCCACCAATCCTGCAGTTGTTGGTTTGACCGGCACTTCCAGTCACGTGTCAAAGTGTCCTTGAGCAAGACACTGAACCGGAACTTAGTTGCTCCTGGTGAGCGTTGGCCAACTGCATAGCAGCTCCGCCATCGGTGTATGAGTGTGTGTGTGTTATTGTGAGTGTGAATGGGTGAATAACAACCAGTGTAAAGTGCTTTGAGTGCCAATAGGTAGAAAGTATAAGTACAATATAAGTACAGACCATTTACCATTTAGTCTGTGTGGTGACTTTGGACAAAACATTAATGTTGAAAATAACCTAAATTTTACTTTAAGAGTAATTGAGGTCACATTATGGCCATCATGTGTTACCTGAGGGTCACATAAGTCAAAATGTAAGTGTATTATAAGAAGGAGATACAGAAAGCTGTGCTGGTCAGTCCTGACTCACATTGTCACTGAGATGATATGTTACCACAACATCACCACATGGAAAAAGTTGTGCTGCAAACCTCCTACTCCACTGGGATGCATTGCAACATTATTATGACATTCCTTGTCTTAGTCTTTAGCACTAGCATAAGGACAAACTTTGTTTTGCCCAGAAATATCAATGTTCCCTTTCTGATAAAACAAAAGAAACAATCCAAAATATTTGGAGACTTTCTACCAACCTCCAGAGTGAAGGACAGCACCACGTCAGATTTAGACAGGGTGTTTTCGTCCTCCTGGCCCATGTCCATGATGGAGGTGTTGTGGCCTCTTTTCAGTTTCTGCAGTTTGAACTCTCCTCCCTTGGACACAGGCATGCTCTCCAGGTTGGCCATCAGCAGGTTTACAGAAGATCTCAGCTCCTCAATGAACATTGCCTCCATATCTCTGGAAGCAAACTTGGGGAACCTTCCACCATACTGACCACAACAGGAAGACAACAAATAATGAGCAATTTCCACCAAGCATCATATGGTACAGTTGTTGGCCCATTTTCCAACATAACAACACGTTTACCATGTACTTTGTATGATCAATACGCTGCTTTGGCAGTGTTGGTCTGTTAGTCCAGTGCTGTGATCCTCATTGAAATATATTGACAGATATTGGGTATATTGAAGTCATGTTGTTAGAGACATCTGTGGTCTATGGAGGAGGAATCCTACAGACTTTGACAGTCCTTTTACTCTGGCACCATTCTGTGCCTGTTATTTGTGACTTGTAGTCAAACACAGCTGTAAAGTGTTTTGACAACTGTTGATTTACTATAAAATCTGGTTCATAGACTCATGGTTCTAAGTTGGTGAATCCTGATTAAACTCAGTGGTGTCTTGACACAAAGTTGACGGTATCAATATATATCTTCATTCATCCACTCATCATCTATTCAACTTTTATTTTACCCGAGCGATCTGGTCCGCCATCTGCAGTCGACCATCCAGCTCTCGTCTGATCTGTGCTGCCTGCTCATCAGGGTTGTCCAGCTAGAGAAACACAGAAAGACATTGCCACTCAGAAATTGAATAATGACAACAATATATATTTTATAATATTTAAAAAAAAGGAATTGAAACAAAGAAGAGTTGAATTTCATACTAAAAGACGGTCCCAATATCTTCAACAAAATGGATTCAAAACAAGAAACCGAACAAGGGACAAACAGGACTCCAACTAAGAGGAAACCCCGTCTTTCAGCTGCTTGCTACAACTTCCCACACTGGTTGCTGCAGTTGCTCACTGCAGAATATATGAAAATATTTGATATGGAATCTACATTGGTAAATGGTCTGCACCTAATATAGTGCTTTTCTATCTATTGGCACTCAAAGCACTTTACACTGCTTCTTATTCACACACACACACACAATGGGGGAGCTGCTATGCAGCTGGCCAACACTCACAGGGAGCAACTAAGTTGGGGTTCAGTGTCTTGCTCAAGGACACTTTGACATTTGACCGGAGGAGGTGGGCATTGAACCAACAACTGTGAGATTAGTGGACAATCGCTCTACCTTCCTGCGCCACAGTCGCCCCATTTGGTTGGTATTAGTCAGACTATGTTACCTTATATAAGATCAAACCCACATACTATGCAGCTGATTTGTTGGAGCACCTGATTATAAACATGTCTTGCTGCACCTAAATACAAGTTGCCAGAAATATCTGGCAAGAATTTCAATTAACTAAATGACTAATCATTCCTAAGTTTCCCTGAAAACATTCTGTCCCAGTTTTTTCTACAAATATGCAAAATGCATCTACAACAGCCTTACTTTTCATGTTCTTCTTGTTTTCTCTTCTACGTGTACTATAATAAAAGCACAAATGTTTTTATAAAAAGCAAACGTTTTTCCTAACTACAGTAGTCTATGAGTCAGTATTCTGAAGTCCTAATTCAATTAATCAAAGTCTCATCTGAAACCCAACACCTGCTCAGAAAAACCACACAATGTAAATTAGACAGCTCCAAACACCTAAAGAATATTGGGGACCTCCGACTTCATCATTTCACAAACAAAAACAGTCCGGAGTCTGTTCCTTTACAAACCACTATCTTTTCACAAACTCAAACAAGTGCCACCTTTGGTTGCTATATATTGTGTCCATATGTTTTTGGAAACTGAGAAAAATAAGTGGAAGAGTTCGTGTTTCACCACTTCTCACTTCATGTGTGAAGAGAATTTTCCACCAGTGACCACACTAATACCAGATTTCACCTTGGCAGAAAGGAAGATTTCATTGTTTGGTCAGTGTGATTATGATTCTATGTATCTTAGACAAGTGTGTTATTGTAAAAAACCTTGTGTAGTGCAGTGTGTATTTGTGATTTGTTCCTCATTTAAAGACAGTGATCGACAGACATGCTTGTACCCATAATCACAGTGAATCACTTGTCGATATCTTCTCTTTCCAGTGGGCCAAGAGCAGCTTTGCCGCTTACAGAGGCCACTGATACTGAGAGCAGGACTCAATCTGAGAACCATGTGGAATTCATCATCAGCTCTCGCTCCGGGCAGCAGGATCAATACCCCCTCTTCTGCCGAGCCTGCTGATTAGCAGGGAGCTGGAGCAGGCTAATGTTAATGTCACTCAATGTGTATGTGTGTGTGAGTGTGTGATAACAGCAGGATGTTGTTATCTGCCATCCAGAGATGCTAAGGTGCATTTCTTAGCATCTCTGGTAATGCAGGTTCACATTTTTAGGCAACTTGCAACATCAAACGCCAAACCCTGTCTCCTAAAAAATAGGTTTAGATTTATATCATAAACTGCAGTGTTCCTTAAATTAGTTTGACATGATTTATTTCCGAGAAACCTTTTTTTTGACGAATGAATGAAACTCTACATTTTTGTCAGGGTGGAGAGCAGAAAAAAACAAGTGCACAACTGTCACACCAGAGACTGAGGTTTCCATCCTCCTGCCTAGGCTGATGGGCACCTGTCATTTTTCCCAACAAAATGGCAGCTGCCACCCTGTACGCCTACCAGCTGTCAGGATACACACTGAGGTTGGGTCACAAAGGCATGAAAGCTTGGCACAGTAACCCTTTGCTGTAGACTGGTCGTAGAGACATGAAACACCACCTCTCTTGTACAGATGTATAATGTGTTACTGTGTGACTGCATTGACCTCCACTTAAGTAACCCAGGTACTCAGAGAAATCAGCTTTCTCGGGTAATGAGGGAACAGTGTTTGCATGCACTTAAGAAACCTAGTTACGGGAAAAATCCACATATACATGCAGCGGCAGAGTAACCTGATTTCTCCCCGCCCCCACCCGCGACTTATTTTAGAAGCCTGGGGCACAGATGGTACCTGTATGGTGACACAAAACACTGGTTTTTGAGTTTTCATTTGTGTGTGTGTGTGTGTGTGTGTGTGTGTCTGTGTGTGTGTGTGTGTGTGTCCGTGCATGTGTGGAAGAGAAAGGAAAAATGGGGACACATGAAGCTGATTCACCACGGAGACTGTCTGGTGGTTTGATTATAAATATATGATGGACACATTATGAACAATACATGCTGATGTATCATTACATAAAGTGGTTAAAGTGGTGACCTTTAACTCCTTTAACTCTGGAGTCCTCCAACTTTGCCACCCACAGAGGTCACTTGTACCTACATTCCTATACGTCCCAGTGAACAGTTTGTTGAAATAATCTTTGTAGGGTCAAAATACCACATTACAATGCAGTACAGCTGCTAGATATCTCTGACCAGTACAACGTATTTGTTTTTGATTTTTGGCAATTGGAACAAACAACTTAGTTTACAACTTATATTTTACAGGAGCACAGTCTCAAAAACTTTTGGCAAATATTTGCACTTTTACATGAGTATTGTATTTGTGTACTTGTACCACCTCTGAACATAGTGCATCAAATGCTGTAAAACTAAGTGATAGTATCAGAAAAGTGTTATTATAAACAAAGTCTAACCATGGCTAAACTAAAGGCCTCTAAAGAAACAACGCATGTAATTTTATAACACTTTGTGAAAACTGGATCCAAAAAGCACAATGACCAAATGTGACAACACTATTAGAAGACCTATGCATTAAGCCTTCACGAAGGGAGGAAAGTAGGCAGCCTGACATCAGGGGATTAGGTTTGGGTGTGAAGGAGTCTCTGTGGTTTACTGATCTCAAACAATCGTTTCAGATCAATAAACACAGCAGCCGAAAGGACAAAAAAAAAGACAGCAGAGTTTATTATAGCATCAAGAACTGTTCTCAGCCAAATGATGGAAAAGAAGAAAGACTGAGGTTTGGGGACACTTTAGTACGATTTGGCAATGCTCGACTGACTAAAGCACTTCCCATTAGGTGAGCTTGTGATGAATGGTGGGGAATCTTGAGCGTTTAGTTGTTGGTGGGAACGCTTTACTGACAATGAAATCTGAAAAAGGAATCTGACATGCTGCACAGAGTGGTGAGCAGCAGCTTTTAACGCAAACTCTGATGTCATGTTTCACTATGATATCACAGTTATATTTACAACAGTTATATTTACACATAATGTTAAAGTAATTGGTGAAATGTTTTGAAACATGCAACATGTATAAATTAAATTTTAGTAAATTACAGCTCGTGCTGCTATAATGACATTGGGTATTGGCAGGCGTGTGAAATTCCTCACAGGGTGGAAGGTACCATTGATGTGGGTGGGGCTGGATATCTACTTGGCAAAATGACTGTCAGACTGCACATTTGGTTGGTAGAAGAAGGGATGTAACAAAAGTCTTGGCACTATTTTACATGAAAAACTGATTCATCACTACAAGAGGTTCATAGTCAGGAACACAGATATACGGATCTGTTTGTTTGCTCAAACACTAAATGTTTATTTCTAGTTTGGATTCTCCATAATTGCTATATAGCATCATTCAAGGGTTAATTTAAGAACAAAATGAGGGATTGGGTGTTTTTTACCTGCTTCCACCAGTACACCAGTTATTTGTAGCTCTCCATGCTTCAAACATGATGCTGCAGCTCTTGGAATAAACCAGCCAAAGTACAAATTGTCCTGCTTTATAACTAAATAGCACTGTAACTGCATTCACTCTGTCCATTGGCTGTGTTATATACTGCTGCCTTCCCCCTTGTTCCTGTGGAAGCTGCTGCATGATTGTTCCAGGGAATGTCTCATGTCTTCACAGGGGGGGCAGATGGTAGAGGGAGCGTGGGCAGACCGGGTCGTTTGGAGCCGGGAGATGAAACAGCCTGCTGCATCGGGAAGCCAGGGACAGTTTTAACTGAGGAATGACCCGCCAGAAACAATATGTCTAAAGAAAAACTTTCATTACCACATTAACTATTGCAAAACAGATGCTGTATTCTGTTCTTCTCCCACATGTCATTTACAGGTTTTACTTAAATGATATAAAGATAATTACCCAACAACCCTGTGTTGTTTGGCATTTGTTTTTTTCTGGATAGTTTAATTTGACCTTTTGACTTTCATCTCAAGGTAAATAGGTAAATAGACCTCTAACCACGTATGTAAGTGTAATCTAAATTAATTACAAATACAATAACAAAGTTATTTAGCAGACACATTTATCCAAAGCAATTTACAACTAAGCAGCAGACACTAGGGAGAACTTGGGGGTTTGATGTCTTGCCCAGGGACAGGAGGACCAGGAGTCAAACCACTGTCCCTGTGGTTCGTGGATGACTGCTCTACCAATTTAGCTACAGCCAAACCCATTAATTAAAAATACAAATTAATTACAAATGCATTTAATTCATTACAAATATAAAACTGCCCTTTAAAGTCACTAAATCTAAATTGGTTTCAAAAGTCACACAATTATTTAAAGATCACCTGAATGCAGTGAATGAGTCTAAAGGATCGTAGAATAAATACAGAATAAATATAGAATATGTATCTAGAAGGTCCAGCTTGGTGTGTCATGGCCCTTAGTCTTGTTAGCAAAGTGCTGCTGTGTGATCTTACTGACTCGCATTAACAGGTCTCCAAACAACGAGGAAGTGTTAACTCTCAGTTAAATTTCTTCAACTGTTACTGACTTAAAAACAGAAAAAAGTCCTTTTTAAAGTAAAGTACATTTCTTTTCTCCACCGCTAGGGACACAACAAAGACACTGTGTCACAACTCAGCTTCTAGAAAGTCTCTTTTTCTGTCTACCCATAACAAGTCTCTGCGACATTGAAAAGTCAGAGTCATTGAAAGCCTCCTGGAATACATTTACACATACAATATCTACACTAGGAATATAATTACTTTCTTTACAAGAAGTATGAAATTTGACCAATGTAAAATAAATTCTTAATCCTTACGAAAGACTGGACATTGATATTGTCATGACTAAAGATCTGTGGTGGATGTTAACAAATTGCTGTGCCTTCATTCTGGGTGTAACTGGGCATTAACCCAACTGAAATCTAGCACAGAGAACTCATATCCAGAGCAAGACCCCAGGAGAGCCACTTAGTTAGCAGAGTCAATAAGGTAATTTATGCTGCTGCAGATGGTGTGTGTGTGTGTGTGTGTGTGTGTGTGTGTGTGTGTGTGTATTACAGTGGGGTAACTGAACATTTTGGCACTGATCAATATAAATGTAATTAATGCCATCTTGAAAACAAATATTCATCAGTCATTCTAAATTCAGTCATTTGGTATAAAATTGCATTATAATGGTAATTATGTTTTCCACTGCGCAGAAATAGTACATTAAACTGAATCTACATTTAGGAAAGTCACGGATTAATGCCACAACAAATATATAGTGAATTTAGATTTAGGTAAATGTTCTGCACTTATATAGCGCTTTTCTACTTACTGGCACTCAAAGCACTTTACACTGCTTCTTATTCACCCATCCACACTCACAATCACACACACACTCACACACTGATGGGGAGCTGCTATGCAGCTGGCCAACACTCATCGGGAGCAACTAAGTTGGGGTTCAGAGTCGTGCTCAAGGACACTTTGACATGTGACCAGTGGAGCCGAGGATCAAACCAATAACTGCGGGATTGGTGGACGACCACTCTGCCTTCAAGCGCCACAGTCGCCCCACATGCATTTAGGGCTGTCACGGGTTAATGCCACAACAAATATATAGTCTTGGAGAGTAGTCACAGTCTAGGGCGACTGTGGTGCAAACCCCAACTGAACCTTAGTTGCTCCCGGCGAGTGTTGGCCAGCTGCATAGCAGCTCCCCCATTGGTGTATGAGTGTAAAGTGCTTTGAGTGCCAATAGGTAGAAAAGCATCACAAGTTGTATATATTATATATTATATGGGTGATGTTTGTTCTATACTCTCCTGTAAAATTCTAGAGGTTGTTTGTACAAAACGTGAAAAGCAACCAGCAGAAATGTATGTATAAGTCTGGCAGCTACAGCATGATGAACACACACAGGTCAGGAGGTCAGAGTGGATGACTGGAAAAGATTGGAGTTTGAATTCAGGGACAATACTAACGTGACGTAAGGAACAAGTATTTAAAGCCAAACCACAACAATTTTACTAATCCAACCTGCCCAATGTTTTGTTGTTGCTTTTGTTGCTCTTTTTCTTTTCTCTCTTCACTTTACACTCACCCCAACCGGTCAAGGCAGATGGCCGCCCACCCTGAGCCTGGTTCTGCTGGCGGTTTCTTCCGTTAAAGGGAGTTTTTCCTCTCCACTGTTGCCTAGGCCTTGTTCAAGGGGGTATTGTTGGGTTCTCTCTATACATCTTTATAGTCTTGACTTTATTATGTAAACTGCCTTGAGATGACTTTGCTGTGAATTGGCGCTATATAAATAAAGTTGAATTGAATTGCATTGGTCCATTCACACACAGATGTGACAGCAGACAAAACATCACTTTCTGTTAATAGGTTTCCATTCTTCAAACCGAAAGATGCACTGTGGACCACACAAGCACACCTCACCTCACATGTCTAACCATTTAAGGATTGTGGATTCACCTGTTAAACCAGTAGATGACAAACATCTCATGCAAAAACAGACTGTGTCAACCCATGCGGTTGTGCTAGAGACAAAAAACCAATACACTGCCTAACAGCCTGCAGCAGCACATCAGCAGAGCAGCAGCAGCATGTTGGGTGCAGAATCCATTCAGACACCGTGTTAGTATATTGGTATATAACATGTTTCACTGTATGTGTGTGTGTGTGTCCAATTCTCTCTCAAAATATATTGACCTGATTAAAACATATGTGATTTAAATTACATGTTTATGTGCACTGTAAATATCAGGTCTCTGTAGGGTCGACAATTAAACTTTACCAAAGCTGACACCAGGGTTCAACTGTAGAGTGAGACATTGTGCACTTTAATGATGATCATAACACATGGCACACTGGGTTAATATATAGTAAGGAAGTACATGTGTGGCATTGTCACAGATTGCGGTGTTTTGTTTGTATGTAATTTATCTTGTAACTTGAATTTGGGGCGGCAGTGGATCAGTGGAGTGGCTGCCTACCGACCAATGGGTTCGTGGGTCGCTCACTGCTCTTCACTGAACCCCTAACAACCCATCCCCAGTCGTGCGGTGCTGGTCCCACTGGGGAGGGTTGCGTCAGGAAGGGCTCATGGGATAAACCAAAAGGACAAGAAATTATATATAAGTCTTGTTACTTGAATTTACCCTAATGTTTTAGTGCCTAACCCATGTTGTCTAAAGTTGTTCTCCCTAACCCTAATGCATGTATATGAATTTGTTCCTGCAGCGTCAAACGGTGACACTCCTGGAGTATCCAGTAGTAACACCAAAGGGTACCTGTGGCATCAATATGATTGTGCGAATGTGGCGCAGGAGGTAATTCCCCAGATGCTGGTTCGATCCCCGGCTCCTCCAGTCACATGTCAAAGTCCTTGAGCAAGACACTGAACCCCAACTTAGTTGCTCCTGGTGAGCGTTGGCCAGCTGCATAGCAGCTCCCCCACCGGTGTGTCTGTGATTGTGAGCGCTTTGATGACCAATAGGTAGAAAAGCGCTATATAAGTGCAGAACATTTACCATATTCAAATCTGATGCCTGAGGAAGAGTCATTATCTGACACCGTGGGGTGAGAACGTGTTGGTATATGCTGATACTCACCAAACCTAAATGCTGAGTGTTTTTCTTGTCAAAAGCATTATTTAAGCCTCTGAATGTGTCACATAAAGAGGGTTTTAAAGAAGCAACCAGTGTCAACACCAGTTTGCTCCTTGGTAAAGTGAATGCAGTACATGACAGTAAATACTTTACAAAGGATGGCTTTAACATTTTTCCTGTTCCATATCCATAACAACAAATGTTTTCAAACCCCCTAATATTAACCTGAAAGTTAACCAAATAGAAGCAAACCAAATCTTACCATAATTTTGTCATCTTAAAACATACATTTTCCAACATTAAATGTCAAGATTCATTAAATCTGAACAAGCTTTTATTGGATGTGTTGTTTAGTTAAAATAAACAGGAATGTTTGAGGGACTACATTGTGAAGCTGCACAAAGATGACAAGTGAGGGGACCTCTTTATGGCACTAGTGTGCTTCAGGAGAAGTGTTTGTTGGATTATCTAATGCTTTCATGAGGCTAGAATCCAAAAATTGCATCCTCTGCTTATGTAACTGAATGAACTGGACAGTTAGACCAGACGTTTGAGTGGCTGTGCTCTGTTGATGTCGTATTTGACAAGCATGTGAGGACACTGTCCCTGGAGATGATGATTGTGACAGGTGGAGTATTTGGGTCAGTGGATTAAGCTAAGTTCCTCAGCTGAGGAACTCTGGTTCACAGACTTTCTGCTTCAACACACAACAGTTTGAACCTGTTGTCATGACTACTGGTCCCCCTGTTGGATTCTTAATGGTCATTTGTGATGCACACATGCACCTACATATACAGCAACAATGTTACTTTTTGCACAAATAACGTGTCACATTATTTGTGCTTTTATAGCATGTGCTTCTACATTTACACCATTAAATTATTAATTTAAGATTAAACATTAACAGCATTTGGAACAAACTGTTATCTTGTAAAGGGACGCCAAACACATTAGTTTTTAACAGCCAAAAATCTAATGAGATACACATATCTGATTCCAAACTCTAATTAAAATTGTATTACAGTGAAGCAGTGCATTCTGAGTGTCCATGATCTGACAACCACCACTGTTTATTTTACATAAGATCATAACAGTAAGCAGTTCAGCAAATACTAAATAAGCTGAAACTATGATGTTCTGTGTTAGACACACCTCCATCGCTTCTAGAGGAACAATGTTTAATGCCAAAATGGCAAAATGTGATATAGAAATCTCTAAGTGAAAATATAAGACCATCATGCATTAATCATCTTTTAACCAGTATAACAGTTATAAAAATCAGTAAAGCTTAATTTCAAAATTAAATTGGTGGCATTAAGTTGCTAGACCAGATCCTACCATTAAACCACAGAGTTAATTTTAACAAACTGCTAACACATTTAACACAGTACTAAGACAGAGTACAGACTCACACGCATACTCCAAAATATGTGATGGACAGTCCTGAAACCCTCCCAAAAAATTACGTTCCTATACAACTAAACTGCAAACATGACAATGTTATTCCGAGGAATTACAACCACATTATGTTTCCTATGAACATAATGATGTTGACATGTAATGTAAATGGCAAGTTGCAAATACATTGATAGTGAATATATCAATAAAATCTTACCTGACAACTTATTTTTAAATAATATATCCGATCTTGCAGCAAAATATCTGGTTTAGTTTTCTGGCACAACATCCTATGTCTATGTCACACAATGTCTAATTTGTGTGACTACGGTGTTATTAAACTATTTTATGGTTGTGTTTAGGTAGTTACAAGAGCTGGTTAGGGTCAGGATAAGATCCTCTGGGACCCTCCCCCACCACCTCCATTTCCCTCATTCAAACAATGTGTTGCATTGGAACACAATGATTAAATCATTACATTTGCTATAGAAGCAGACGGGGCATTTTATTCCACTGCATACAATAACTTGGACAGTGCAGGACAAACTGACCAAATATTAACCTACTAACACAAAGGAGTTGAGCATAATCCATCATTCTTCTGACAAATCTCATTTCCTCTGTTAGAATGGTCCAATTTCAAAAATATCATCAGAAACTATAACACACGAATACAACTCAAACCCAGCAAGGTCTTGATCCTCAACTCGTTCTTTATGCACAATAAACTCCTCAAGCCACCATTCAGATGTATTGTCATCTCTAAATCTTCAAAATACACCAAAAACAGGTCAAACTGTATTGATGCAATTGAAACAGCAATAATACAACATGTGAAAATTGCAATTAAAATGTTTCAGTTTATAATAACAACAGCCAACATTTAATCTGTCTCTATCAACATTTACACCAAGTTCTAACAGCTGTCTCTTATTCAGTTTAAAAAAGCAAAGCCACCATTAAGAAGGGGATATTCACATTCAAACCATCTCAATACTTGACAACTTTTCCACAAGAGAATCAACAATCACTTCCACCCAGCTTGGAAACAGAACAACCTGAATGCCAAGAATGATCAATGATGGATCGAGTAATGTAGCTTGTGCTTCCTGTGTCCTGTCGTTGGTTGTTACAGAGGTGGTCTACTGTACCTATTGGTTGCTAGTGATTGAAGGAATAAAAAAAAATACAAAAAAAACATCTAACAGCTGACTCTTATATGCTGCCTTCAAGTTCCAAATAGATATTAGAAGTAAAGAGATGTCGTCTGAATGAAGATGTATTTACCATTTAACACTTTGATACTTAATTGATATAACCATATAGTTTTCAAAGTTGAATGACAATTGACTGCATGGCTATTACAAGTATTCTGTTTATAAGAAAATTTTACAATTGTCTCAGAATTGGCAGCACTGTGCCCATAGAAGTTGTCAGGAGTGCGGGTTAAATCACAGTGAGATGTGGATGTCAGCTCCATGTAATTCAGCGCCCCCACTATGCTAACTTGCAGTTTTGTCTTCATCACTGTTTCACACTGGCCCATCGAATGTGCAATGTAGTTCCTTTTCTTTGACTAGATTAAAAAACACAGCCATCGGCAAGCAGAAGGACTCATGTTCAAGAGTCTTTAGACGATGTTGAAAGCTCCCAAGCAGTCGCAGCTTGATTGCTAACTGTCTACAACATTTCCCCATTAGTACAATAAAGTGCTTCAAAATGACAAATGAATAAATAAATAAAAACAATTTTAGAATCAATAATGATTCAAAGTATCTGAATAATGGATTTCCTGTAAGCTAAACCCATCAGCATTATTACTGGATGTAAGGAGTTGGGAATGACCTGTGTGTATGAAGCCAAAATGAGTGAACGCACACGTTTTGCTTAGTTTAGTGATCGCAAAGGTTAGTTAATCAAGCTGATGGATACCTGTACCACCCTGTACCTAACCCAGACATTCATTAATAAACCAAGAATACTGACAGATCGTTTTATTTGGTTACATTAACACTGCTCGCTTCTCTCCACTGATTTCAAGTTGCTATCTCCTCTGGATGGATTAACAGGCCCAAACCCTAACAGTGATTAAAAAAAGCAATCACTTGTGCTTAATTCAGACAAGGGAACACCAGTTGGCATTAAAAGGGAAGGAGACGGGGGGAATGAATGGTAGCCTCTGTATACAGTTGCCATGGTGACCACATACAAAAGGACAAAAGGCACTGGGGAGTGTGTGTGTGTGTGTGACTGTGTGTGTGTAGTGCTTTCGTGTAAGATAACATTTTAATATTTTAGGAGTGAGTTCAAGATTTATTATAATCAAGATACGTTTGTCAACCTCTGCCACACACAAACAACATTTGTCACTTGTGGGGACTTTACTTTGACTTACATTATTTGCTGGAGACTTAAATTAACCTACACCATTACCACCACTTCCCTAAACCTGATCCTAACCATAATCTTAACAGTTTTTTTTTAATTGTATGATTTACATGGTATGTGACCAGCCTTTGGTCCCAACAAGTAAGATTAGTCCCCATAATGCGAGTATGTAAACAGATTCAGTCCCCACAAAATGAGTAATACATGGGGCACACACAGTACTGAGGCCAAGTGCTGAGGTCAACCTCAGAGAGCCGCATGTTCAAGGTCTCCGTTTGACCAGCACTGCAGCAGTTCTTTGATGAAGTACAGTTGCAGGTTATCAGATCACGTTTGTTATCAGAACAAGGCTTTTAAACCACAATGCTCTGTGTTTGTGTTGGATTGTCAACCAAACCACACGTCCTACCCTATCTTGTTTACCTGTCCCGAAAGGCAAGCACAGACAGAATTTACACAAAGAACGAGAAACAAAAAGTGGAAAATTGCAAGCAGCAGCAGGCTCACGTCTACCACTGTGCCACTCAGAGGAAAGGGTAAGTATTTGTCACTGAATCTGGCTCGAAATTTATTAGAGCCTAAATTTATTGAGTCCTGTTTTGACTATGGGAGCTGTACTACAGGTTATGTGAATGATACACATGCAGACATGAAACGTGTCTATCTCTGCTGCAGTAATTGGTCACTTTTACCGGAACCGCTCCTCAATTGTGCAGTAGTGTGTAATGTGATTACATCATCACATCAGGTTACAGTGCGTTTTCGGACCCCCTTCACTTTTTTCAATTTTGTTGCAGCCTGATGCTGCAGTTGTTTAAATTCATTTTTTCTCATTCATCAACACTCAGTACTGCATAATGACAAAGTAAAAACTGAATTTTAGAAATGTCTGTGAATTTATTGCAAAAAAAAAAACTGGTATATCACATGTCCAAAGTCCCTTTACTCAGTCCTTTGATTAAGCACCTTTGGCAGCAATTGCAGCCTTGATTCTTTTTAGGTTTGACACGACAGCTTTGCACACCTGTAAAATAAAAAAAAAAAACTTCCATGCTGCTCTTTTCTGATAGGACTTCGCTTTGATGTTTTCTCCTTGACTTATATTCTCGCTTGCCTTCTGCCTCACATGTAAGTCGCTTTGGATAAAAGAGTCTGCTAAATGACTAAATGTAAATGTTAATGTAAATCCTCTCAAGCTTAGTTTGGTTGAATGTGGACTGTCAGTGGACTGCTATTTGTAGGTCTCTCCAGAGATGTTTAAAAGGGTCCAAATCGGGGCTCTGGCTCAGCCACTCTAGGACATTCAGAGTTGTCCTTACGCCACTGTTCTTAGGATTGTTGTCATGTTGGAAGGTGAACCTTCGGCCCAGTCTGAGGTCCTGAGCGCTGTTCTATTTAAATGTCTTTTTACTCTGGGGTTTTAACAAACCCTGCTGAAGGCTATAAGCCAAAATGCATCCTATAACGATGAAGTTGTTCTACAATCTCTAAGGATGGCCGGTGGTTTGATCTTTTCAGTCCTGAGTGCTGTCTGTGCTTTGCTCCATTCTGCTTTCCTTCAGCCCTGACCAGTCTCCTAGTCCCTACAAACTCACAGCATGATGCTGCCACCACCATGTTTCACTTTACAAATGGGTAATGGACAGGTGTTGGTTTCCTCCAGATATCAGGAAGTTACTTTGACCTCATGGCTTTGGCTCTGATACAGTCTGCATCGTCAGCTAAATCGTGTCAATTTAATTTACAGGTGGACTCCAGTCAAGGAGGGGAAACATCTCACTAAGGAACAAGAGAAATAGGAGGCATTTGAGCTAAATTTCAAGTGTTGTTGCAAAGGGTCTCAATACTTTTGTGATGAGATACTTCATTTTTTCCTTTTTGATGCATTTGGAGACATTTCTAAAAGTCTGTTTTTACTTAATTCATGATTAAGAGGTTCTAAGTTTTGATTAATGAGAAAAAAAGATTAATTTAAACAGCTGTATTGAAAAACTTGAACTTGAATGTGAACTTCTGGCCTTTTGCTATGGGCACAATTACCTGAAACTGATGTAAAATTATGGGAACATAGGGACATTGTATTCACTTGTTTTGCTTGTGCCATGGGCCATGTCTCTCTCTGTCTCATCTATGCCTATTCTTTCCTTTTATTTAGAGAAAACAAATGTTTCTTTCAATGTCTTCCTTTTAATGCCTAAATGACAAGTGAATAATGTTTGTCCCTACAAAATGTATTAGCAGGTGCCATTTGTATAGGACTGTCATTTTTTAGGGACTGGGTACAATAGTCTCTGACCCATCAAACAAAACCAAAGTATACAGTGTCTCATTAGCCTCCCAACCATGCAGTTTGCACTAACAGAAGCTGCAACACTTGAGGTGGAAGAGGGAGATGATTGCAGTTTCACACATATCAGTGCTTGTCTCTTGCAAGCAGAAGCTCAGTAAATCTGCTTCTAGATCAACTTTTAAATCATTTGTACTAGTCACTCTCTATGTTGAGTCGAGTCTGTAGCGATACAATAATTGATTCCATTCAAACTGAATAGAACTGTCACAGCACCCGCTCTCCCATCCTCCTCTCCTCCTTCCCTCCCTCTCCCTGTCTGTTTTGTGTTGGTGCGTTTGATTTTCCTCTATTCTAAACCAGCGTCCGCTCCCCAGGACCTGCGCACTCCCCCTCTTCCCAAAAGCCCCATTTCGCCTGGGTTCAGCTCTTCAGCGCCTCCCGCGGAGCCTATGGAGCTGGCTCGTGCAAGCCTCTCCCCCACCGAGCGACAATGCCGGTTCCAAGCTAGTGAGTGCATTTATTGTGGTTCCACCTGACACTATTGCCCAATGCCCCTTACAGCCGAAAGGGGAACTCGTCAGGGAAACTGGGGGTCCTGATGAGCGGAGCAACTTCCCCTGACAATCCCCAGACTTAAGAAACTGGACTGGTCCTCCCGTAAAATAATCGGCTGGGGAAACTCTTGTCACAACTCTTGTCTCCGTTTATCTGGATGATATATTGATTTTCTCACAGAATCTCCATGAGCACAAACAGCATGTCCGGCAGGTGTTGCAGAGCCTATTGGAGAACAAACTCTTTGTCGAGGCTGAGAAATGCGAGTTCCATGTTAAGACTGTGTCTTTCTTAGGATTTCTTATTGGTGAGGGGGAGGTGAGACCTGACCCCGAGAAGACACGCGCTGTCACAGAGTGACCGAAACCTGAAACCAAAAAACAACTGCAACATTTCCTGAGCTTTGCCAACTTCTACCGCTGCTTCATTAAGAACTACAGCACGGTGGCCACGCCCCTGACCAAACTAACGTCCCCTGTCTCCCTGTTTCACTGGACCCAGAAGGCTGTCAGATGCAGCCTCCACTGCATCTGACAGCTCCTCCACAGATCCCAGCAAGCAGCCCAGGACAGAGAGTCATGGAATGTCCGTAGCAGAGGTCTGCACACTCTGTCTCCTCAGAAGGTGGATGTGACTTTGGCCCTTCTTGTACCAGGCGTTGGTGTTGTTAGTCCTGGATGTTCTATCCCCATCTCCTTTGTCTTACTGGTGTTTAAGCGAAGGTGGTTGTACTCACACCAGTTCACAAAGTCCATGATGACTGACCTAAACTTCTGCTCATTGTCCTCAGACACACAGCCAGCAATGGCTGAGTCATCAGAGAACTTCTGGAGATGACAACTGCTGGTGTTATACTTAAAGTTCGAATTATAAAGTTGAAGAGGACAGGTGTAGGCACCGTACCCTGCCCCAGTGCTGCAGACTAACACCTCAGACACACAGTTATGCAGCCTGACGTACTGTGGCTAATCAGTTTTCCATGCCACCAGTTGGCTATCCACTCCTGTCTCCTCCAGCTTCCCTCATAGTAATTTTGTGCCAGTTGAATTGTGTTAAAAGCACTTGAGAAGTTGAAGAACCCATCTCACAGTGGTTCCGGCAGTCTCCAGGTGAGTCGGAACGTGATGAAGCAGGTAGCGTCATCCACCCTGATGTTTAGCCTATAGGCAAACTGCAGTGGATCCATCGCTGTGCTTACCACAGAGTGAAGATGACTAAGGATGAGCCTTACCAAGGTTGGAGGTCAAGACAATGGGTCTGTAGTGGTTTGGCTCCTTGGCATATGCAGTCTTCGAAACCGGGCCCACACAGGATGTCTTCCACAGAACCAGAACCTTCTCCAGACATCTTTGACATTAGCATAAAGCAAGGAGCCCTGTCTGAAGTTGAAGGATTCCCGCGAACACATTCCCAAAAGCTTACAGAACAGTAAAAAGCAGAACACCCAAGAAGTAGCACAGTAGTAACATGATTTAACCACATTAAAGAAAACTTTCAGGACACGCCAGTAAACAACAGAAAAAACTAAAAACAAAGAAAGATGTAACTGACTGCTACTCCTGCACTGCCTTCTTGAATAACTTGATCCTTGCATCCTTGACAGCTGACTTAGGGCCTGATCAGACATGACACGCTTTAAGTTTAAATGCACGAGGCACATCGCATTGCTTTTTTTTAAAGATGAAATGTCTTTATCAAACAGAACGCTGTAACTTCTTTCCGTTGCTAGGGGACCATTAAATTACAGTCTTCAGTTGAACCACTAAAGTAAAGGCCACTAGTTATCCAAACATCTCTAAACAATGATATAACTATTCAACATTCCTCCAAACATCAACATTAAACATGGACAGGTGGAGGTACCAGCTCTAGCTCTCACCTACACTGAAGACGGAGAGGAGGAGGCCAGTTTTTCCAGGATTTTTGTCTGGGTGATGTTCACTTCTTGGCTTATTTTAGGATGAGTTAGGACAGTTTGGTAGTCTGATAATAATTGGGTCCTTCAATTCATCTCGGAAAATGAAAACAAAAAAAAAAAAGCCACTGGGCGCTTTTTTGTTCAGATTAGAACTTTTTTCAACTTGATGTGTTTTTAGGTAAATAAGTGGAAGACAAAACATGAAAAACCCAAATTGATGAATTTATTTAAACTATACACTGATTCCCATTAACTGGGGGCCAATATGCAAAATAAAGAAAGAAAAACATCACTGCAAAAGCTGTTCTCTTGTTACATATTGTAAACATTACGAATAACTATGCAACAATAAAAGTAACACCAAGCCACAGTAACTGCATAATGGGCCACGAAGGCTTTCAAAACACAGAGTGACCTACACTCTGCAATGTTCTTTAATGCAACAGTGCACCAATGCACTTTCACACAGTAGCTGTTGCTAACAGGTGGCTAATGCTACGGCTTCTGTTAAAACATAGTGATTTTTTTTTTTTTTTGAGTGAGTTAAAATGACTACCTTTCTTTAGTTTTATTTTGTTGTCTTCACCTGCTGTGGCCCCCATTACTCCGGCTTGTTGACTAGCCAAGCCAACACACATGCTGGCATCTCCAAGGAAACAGTAACAGCTGTTCATTCCTGTCATAACTCCACAGAACTACTGGTACTGGCACTGAGTGGCAGCAGAGAGAGTAGTAATCTCCATTATCAACATCAGGCATTTTTTTTTTCCATAATTCAAAATCTTTAAATTAAATTTAAATTAATTTTAATTATTCAAATTAATACAATATATTGCCCAGCCCTATTGCGATGTTTGTTATTGCATTGGCTTTCTCAAAGCTACAGGACTAGTTACATGGTGAAACATGGTGAAAAGGAAGAATAATAATAAGAACAAGGAACGTAAGTATGCAGGATTGTATACAGTATAGTGTGGATGCTCTGCGTCGTAGCAAGCGTGCTAAATAATTTAGCATAGGTGGATTGCACATGTAACAAAAACTATACATAGCCTGATAATGAGCAATGCATTGATTTTGGTTTGGGTACTAAAACTGACAGCAGCATTGTACTGAAATGTTTCCTTAATCTAGAGCTGCCTCTAATATTGGTCTATAAGGCTATGTTGCTTTACAGATAATGACATGTCCTGGCATGAAAAAATCAGAATGGTCATTATTAATTTGAGAGAGGCCGCAGAGGAGTCCTCCAGCTGATCTGACAGCAAACTGGTTTAACAAGCTTGAACCAAATACTGGAGATCATTCACAAATATTAGGTTTTGAGCTAAAATCACTGACATGAATTAGGGGCCTTTGAATAAAGCATAATAAGCTACATACAGGAGTGTTATTCCATTTTTTTTTTTTTTTTACATCTAAATTAAATGGAGTAAAAAGGCAGTAAATATCAGATGGTCCCTTACTTGATGCAAAAACAGGTGCAGAGATACCTGCAGGTAGCACCTCTGTGTTGGATGCTTATTCGTAGTAAAATACCTGCTTCATAGTTGAGTTTTAGCAATTGCAACATTTTCAGCCATCTGGTAAAAAAAAAAAATGGTAATACCTCATACTTTATGGATGTATTTTTTGAACTTTTGGATTTTTTGAAGTTTTGGTGGAGCTGACACAGATCGGGTTTTGGAGAGCTGCTGTGGTCATCAATCATCACCATGCTTTCCAGTGTGTTTTTTTTCAGTCTGTGGTGAACAATTAGAGGCTTTCAGTGGCTGCTGACTTCACCACAGCCCTAATGGTCAAAACCCATCTGATAAAAAGGAAAGAACACCCTCCCTGATCTTCCCTCACTACATATCCGCTGCATTGGCCTCCAATTCAATTTGCCTCCCGGCTCCAGCTATTATTACTGCCAACGTCACATTCATCAGAAGCGATGTGCTTCGCTTTTTGACCCCACTGGTCTTTGTATGATGTGTGCAGATTGTTAGAGAACAATCATCTCATTTGCTGCTCTGAGGCTTTTTGTGCTCTGTTTGAACTAATGGTCAAACATTATGACCACCCTCCATGCTAATGCACACAAGAACAAGGATTGGCCTGGTCTAGACCAACGCAAGGTCATGTTTCAAGTTTAGGGAATTGTGCTCAGTGGTGCTTACTGAACTCTGATTCCATCCACATATTCTCAGCTCATTGGTTGTACAGAAGGCTTTTTCTCCAACCAAACAGAGACCTCTCTGAGGCATAGGCTTTATACTGCATGTAAAAGTCAAACGGTGCAGACGGAATCCAGTAAGAGAGAGAAAACACACTACTGTCTCTAAAAGGGCAATCTTTGGCAGCATTGTTATCTGTTAAGTTGAAATGCACTAGTGTGGCAAATACATTAAGCTGAGGCAGAAAAGTTGTCATTTGATCACAGGGAGAAAAAAAAACTTTGCTGACAGGCGGACAGCACATAAATGTTCTTTTTGCCTAGATCATCGTTGTCTCAAGGTGCCTCTTCTGCCAAATGAAACAAACTTCAGTTCTATTACTACTCTCAGTCATCCTGGCAGGATGGTCTGGAAGTTTAGTCCATGTTGCTTTGGACCTAAAAATAGCTCACCGTAGTGCCACTTACCAATGAGCTGCATCTAATTTTTTTGTTGCTATTCTTTTTTAAATCACATTTGATAGTTAATGTGAGAAATCATTAACATGATCCGTGTCTTCACATAGATGAATATCATTAATTTAATTAATTATTAATAATAACATATAATTAACGGTAAATTGAGCAAATTTGTTATTTCAGAAGTGCGTATCAAACTGGTCGCCCTTCACATTAATCAGTACCCAAGAAGTAGCTCTCAGTTTCAAAAAGGTTGGTGACCCCTGGTTTAGTCATAGCAACTGGATTTCTTTCTTCTCAGATCCAAACCTCTCACTACTCATCCAAGTAGTTTCTTTAATCTATTCAGAGGAAGTGAAAGTGAAACAACCCTGCAGGCCTAAACTTGAAACAACAAAACAACAGAAAAATGTTTTCACTGTGACTTTGATAGGCCACATTTGCATGTCTTTGGGCGTGACATTGTGCGTGGGCCAGACAGAAGTCACTCCACTAATACAGGCAGCAACATGTTGCTTTGAAAGATGGTGGAAGGGGTAAGATCTCTGTTTGGCTCTTCTTCAAAAGCGTCCGGCCTTAGGCACAGGCAGCAAAAGATGACAGCAGGGGACAAATCTCATTCCAGCTGCCTTAACCTGCACCCAACCAGGGTCACCTCCAGGTTACACCCACAGTGCATTAGCCTGCTGCGAAGCACCGAAAGTTTGTGTGGCAAAGGATGTTTCAACATCTCGTTTAGTCACCGAATTCAGCTTCTGCACCAACAAGCCAATATTTAATCACTGCACTATCTGGAAAACAAACAGCTAATTTAAAGGAAATGTCTTTTGTTTCTTGTAATTCCTGGGCCTCCCTTCCTGTCTGCCTCCTTCTTAATCACCATTCACATTTAAACAATTTGACTCTCTCACCCACTTTCCATTTTACACTCCTCCTACACCCCTGTATAGGTCTATACCAGCTGTTGGAGAAGATGCTGCTGCCTGCTGCTGAGCTCCATCTGTGACTTCAGCTCTCCGCTGTGCTGTGACTCACAAGAAAAAGTCTGAGTGCTGAACTCACTAGTGGCTGTGAGGTTAGCTGGTCTTTAGCCTGTTTCTACATTTTATCTATAATCTGTAAGCTGACGATAGCTGGCCAGCCTTCCTTATATTATGGTGGTCAAACACCAACTGTGACTCTTTCATCCAGTATGTGTATAACTCTTTAGATACAGGTTTCTGAGTACAGAGTGCTGTCATCATATTATGTCTGAAAGCCCCATTACACACTGTTTTTGCAAATGTGTGGTGAATTGTTTTGCAGAGTTTGTTTGCATCTTGATTGTCATTTGTCAATCCTTCATCAGTGTTGCTACTTTACTCATGTTTGTGTATTTGAATCCAAACAAAGATCTCCCCTTAACCTTAACCTACATTATAAGTGATGTAGTCATTTAAGCACCAGTCTGCCACCGGAACGCACATGATAGTCTGCCGTTGATGCATTGTGACAAAGTTGTCTTGAAGCTAATTTTCATTTTATGTTAACTGAAAACATCATCTGCTTGGAATTACATTCCCTACAAAGCATGTGTGTGTTTGCACTTTAGTTGTATGGGAGCATACATTTTAGGAGGCAGGGCTGCCTGGGATGAGGCTCATATGGCTAATAAGTATACTCTGCAGCTGTTCAAAGCAGCCAGAGAGCAACAAAAGCTTTCAAACAGCCATATGTACAAGAACCTATAAATGAAAATAGCAAACATTTAAATGATAACTCATTCAGGATTGCAAAGCAGCATCACAAATGCAGGGTAATAGCTTGGTCGTTGCCGACAAGACCTCCTATTATCCCTTCCCCCATGTCTCCTTTCAGAGCTGTATTGCAGCGGACAGCAGCAGATTTCTCAGCTTACAGCTCATTAATTCAGAGAGGTTACTCCAGAAATGGCAATTGTCCATGACAAGAGGAGAAAAAAGCTTCCATTTTGAGCCTCAGTCTGACATGGAAAGAGGATTCCAGATATTTTAAGAACGTGTTTGTAAAATGAGATCTGATCTTCACACAATGTTCAATGCAGCTAATAAAACAGAAATAATTAAATAGTTCTCAGCCCATTATACCTTAGACGTTTGGTGGAAAGTAAGTAAGCTCTTGGATTTAATGATAAGTTGAAACTCCTTTACCAGCAATAACCTCAAACAAGCTTCCTGTAGCTGCAGATTAGAGCTTCACTATGTTCAGGAGGAGGATGGGTACCATTCTTCACAGTACTGCTTTAGCTCATAATGTCTGTTGTGAAAAGCCCCCTGAGCTCATTGCCGAGCACCTCTATTTTTTTCCCCCTTATCCAATTAAGGGTTCTATAAAAGAGGATGTCATTGCAGGACAGACTGTAAAGCCAACTGTGGCTAATGACTAGACTGATGGTTGTTTAGGTGAATTAATAAATGAATTAGTTTTCAGGCCTCTTCTGCAATTTCAAATTAACTTCCTGATTCAAAAATAACCTAACAAGGAAGTGTACTGTTTGGTAAAGTTCTGAGAGATAGATTTTCTTTTTTGTCTGAGTCTATTCTGTAGTAGATTTACTTGGATGCTTAGTGTCATTGTCCTGCTACATCACCAAATTACTGAGCTACAGCTGGTGCACAGCCACCCCAACATGATTTTGCTTTGATAAACTTAGAAATTCCTTTTCCCCGTGAAAATAAAGCCACAATTCTGGGGAAAGGGCCCCTGATTTCCACTGGACTTTTTGGCTTGGGAACCCCACAGAGTCTAGCATCACCACTGGCCATATTTTAGCATTTGGATGTTCAATTCAAACTAGTTTCACCAGTTTAAAAACCATTTTCCCAGTAAGGTTGTGGATTGTCAAGGCAAACTTAGGGCACTAAGTGATGAGCTCTGGAGTGCAGCAGCTCCCTCCCTGGTCTTCTACTGTTTTGACAGGATTAAATTTAGTCACTGTCACAACAAGTTCTCAAACTGAAGCACAGTAAATCTCCAGAGATTAAACTAAGAGGTGGACTTTGGGTTTAGTCAAAAACTGACTATATGTCAATAGAATGCAGTCTAACATTATTAAAGAACATGACACTTAGTATTACCTAAGCAAAAAACATAAAGTTAAATTACATATAGAGTACAATTACAATATGTGGCAAAGCTTTGGTATTTCATTATGTTTCATTTCTACTTTTTTCAGCATTTAATGGTACATAATCCAAGCTCCAGTTTAATCTGAAACTGTCTTTGTTCTGTTTTATATTTTCATGTGATTATCTTTACAAAAAGATATACTGGTTACTTTTTTAACACCACCCTTTGTCTGTCAGCACAGCACAGATGCTGTATCTAAACCAAATCCACTTAACATGTAAAACAGCCAACACTAAAAAAAAGCCTGGCATTCTAGGATTGTAACAGTTTGTAGTCTTAAAACTAAAGCACTTATTTAAGCTGTGGATGCTGTTGCCAGATTTCTATTGTTATTCTTTGTTTACTCCCACAGATCTTCAGCTTATGACAAATAAATACTCACTTGTTTTATCCCATAAATTATACTACAAGCTTTGAATGTTGAAGTTGTACAATATTAATTCCACAACATGGGGCTGTTTCCCTTTTAACATGTTTATGTTGGTAAAATGTGACTTAAATGAGACTTAAATTGAGTTTACTACAAACATAATTTTCCCTTAACATAAAAAAAAAAAAAAACATTGCAAGTGCAGGAGACACAACTAAACCCATCCAACCAAATAAATAACCTCTGGATACCATGAGAGGAAACAGTGTTCAGCTTCAGCCTAAGGTTCATATGATTTATTCACTCAATGATAAATCTAGGTGTTTTTCACTGTTTTTTTTTTATTTATTTATTTTATTGTGCTTCTCCTCCAGCCCCCAGTGAAGAGTAAAAGGAGTGAGGGCAGGGTTAATGAACGTAACATACATACAACCCCTCAGCTCAGCACAATCTCTGTGGTTTAAGTACAATCAATGGAAAAAATTTAATTATCAATTATAAAATGATTTTTGCTTACATGTTTCTGCACTGAGTAACAATAAATTCCACTAATATAATGAGCACACCACAACCTCAATTCCAAAAAAGTTGTGAAGATGTGAGAACATAAATAAAACCTGAATGCAATGATTTGCAAATCTCATCAACTTATTCACAATAGAAAAAAACAACATATCACATGTTGAAACTGAGAAATTGTAATATCTCATTGGAAATGTTATCTAATTTTGAATCCAATGGCAGTGATACATCTCAAAAAAGTTGGAACAGAGTAATGTTTACCATTGTGTAGCATCCACTCTTCTTTTAACAAAGATCTGTAAATGTCTGGGAAGTGAGGAGACCAGTTGCTGGAGTTTTAGGAGAGGAATGTTGTCCCATTCTTGCAGGATTCAACCTGTTCAACAGTCCTCGGCCTTTGTTGCTGGATTTTTCATTTTATGATGCACCAAATGTTTTCTATTGGTGAAAGTTCTGGACTGCAAACAGGCCATTTCAGCACCCAGACTCTTCTCCTGTGAAGCCAAGCTGTTGTGATTAATGCAGTTTGGGTTTAGCATTGTCTTACTGAAATATGCAAGGCCTCCCCTGAAAGACACGTTGTCTGGATGGGAGCATATGTTGCTCTAAAACCTCTATGTACTTGTCAGCATTGATGGAGCCTTTCCAGATATGTAAGCTGCCCACACCATAGGCACTAATGCCCCGCCATACCATGAGAGATGCAGGCTTTTGAACTGTCCGCTGATAACAAGCTGGATGGTCCTTCTCCTCTTTAGTCCACGGGACACGGCGTGCATGGTTTCCAAAAAGAATGTCCAATTTTGATTCATCTGACCACAGAACAGTTCCATTTTGGCAGACCATTTTAAATGAGCTTTGACCCAGAGAACATGGTACTGTGTCTGGATTGTGTTCACAAATGGTTATTTCTTTGCATGATGCAGCTTTAACTTACATTTGTGTATTGCATGGCAAACCGTAAAATTTCAACATCTGATGTGTTGTTTATGTTATATTGTGAATAAAATATGGGTTGATGAGATTTGGAAATCGTTGTTTTTGACACACAATAATGCTAAAACAATATAAAAATGGGTGTTTTTGTCCTTGCCACTTTCAGAAAACTCTGTTTACAGGTGTGAAAAACACTGACTTATTCTGGGCACAGGCAGAACTGATTTACTTGGCTTAAAGTGGGCATACTGTACTCTTACACAGCCTCCCTCAGGCAATGTTGGAATAAAACAGTAAAGGATATTGAAAGATAAAAGGATAAAGGAGCCCTGACAGTGAGTGGGATTCACCCCCTACAGTTTCTCCAGTGATGGACTGAGGGCTGACAAAAGACTAAGGCGGAGTACCTGTAGGCCAGCTTCCAGCTGCCGATGGCCAGGCACCATTATTACCACATCAATCTACCTTAGCTCTCTGCTCTATTACCATCACACTCTGCATATATTAATAACTCATTTCCCATCTGGCAGCACAGTTTCCGTTGGTGCAATTCCTGACACATTAATAGTGAATCATTTATGTATAGTCCTATTGTTCCTCCCCTGTGCTTTTCTGCAGTCTGTGTGCCTGCACGTTTTTAAATAACCGCCACACACATCTCCTTTTGCTAGAGTTAACTCTCCACATGAAGAAATTTGTTTTAAAAATGGAATTTGCTTATTTTGCCTGATCAATATTTTCTTATCTGATTTGATCTCTAATGGCACCAGCTCTAAAAAGCAAGAGAGAGACAAGGAATGCTAGGAATGTAGGACTGACAGTAGGGACTTTGAATGTTGGGACTATGGCAGGGAGAGAGAGTTGGTTGATATGATGCTGAGAATGGGCAGGTTTGGTCTTCAAGACAGGAACACAGAAGGACAGATGGTGGTAGACTTTGCAAAGAGGATGGAAATGGCTGTAGTGAACACTTTCTTCCAGAAGAGGCAGGAACATAGAGTGACAAATAAGAGTGGAGGTAGAACCACTTAGGTGGACGACATCTTGTGTAGACACTGTAATCTGAAAGAGATCAGTGACTGTAAAGCATTGGTAGGGGAGAGTGTAGCCAGACGACACAGGATGGTGCCGTGTAAAATGATTATGGTGGTGAGGAAGATGAAGAGGACAAAGGCAGAGCAGAGGACGAAGTGGTGAAAGTTTAAAAAGGAAGAATGTCGTGTAGTTTTCAGGGAGGAGCTGAGACAGACTCTGGGTGATCAGGAAGTGCTCCCAGATGACTGGACCACTACAGCTAATGTGATCAGGAGACGGAGTTCATCAGGAAAGAGTAAAGTGGACAAGAGACTTGGTGGTTAGATTCAGGAGTGTATACAGAGAAAGAGGTTAGATAAGAAGAAGTGGGACACTGAGAGGACTGAAGAGAGTAGACAGGAGTACAGGGAGATGCATCATAAGGTGAAGGTAGAGGTGGCAAAGGCCAAACAAAGAGCATATGAGGACTTGTATGCTAGGTTGGACACTAAAGAGGGAGAGGTGGAGAGATAAAGATGGGAAGGATGTTCAGCAGGTTAGTGTGATTAAAGATAAGGATGGAAATGTATTGACAGGTGACAGGAGATGGAAGGAGAACTTTGAAAAGTTGATGAACGAGGAAAATGAAAGAGAACGAAGAGTAGAAGAGGTGACTGGTGTGGAGCAGGAAGTAGCAAAGATTAGTAAGAGTGAAGTGAGGAGGACGTTGAAGAGGATGAAGAGTGGAAAGGCAGTTGGTCCTGATGACAAACCTGTGGAGGTATGGAAGTGTCTAGGAGAGGTGGCAGTAGACTTTCTGACTAGTTTGTTTAACAAGATCTTGGACAGTGAGAGGATGCTGAGGACTGGAGGAGAAGTGTACTGGTGCCCATTTTTAAGAACAAGGGAGATGAGCAGAGCTGTGGCAACTACAGAGGAATAAAGCTCATGAGCCACTGTGACTGTGGCGCAGGAAGGTAGAGCGGTTGTCCACCAACCTCACAGTTGTTGTTTAATCTCACAAACGTTATGTTAAGAAACAAGAATATTTTAGGGTTTGGCACAAACACTTAAGTTTGAGTTAGAAGACAAATTACATTAAAGCTAAATTCTACAAACAGTGACAACAGCACACATGTTACTTCCTTACTAAAGTAACCACATTGCGCCACGTTGTGGAACAATCATCAGTTAAGCGCACATCTTGCACTCGGGTCAAACCCCCGGTCTCCCGTTAAAAAGTGCTGTGTCGTGTTGTACCATCCAACACTGTCCACCCCCCTTTGAGTCTTATTTTATGTCATCGATTTAGGCACCTTAAAGATCAGTACTTAAAACAGAAGGTAGTATCAAAGAGGTGCTAGGAACAAGAAGGGGCTGGTTTATGCTTGCACAAGCCATGGTCTGATAAATGCATCAGTGGAGTAGATGTGTCCAAAGCAGCAGAAAGCAGTTAAATACGACAGCTGTGTTCTTTTTGCGTTTATGTAGTTTTGGTCTTAAATATATAAAATATAATAATTATAACTATATATATATAAGAATTTATAAATATATAAATAGTTACCCTGGTTTGGGTGTGTTGTCAGTGATGTCACTATAATGGTTTTCATCCACGCATGTGGTTCTGGGCTATGTTCTGCAGAAAGCAGATCTGAGGCTGCAACATCTGACCAACAGTCATGTTTTTAAATAATAAGTATAATAATGTATCAAACTTCATATGTCAGGTAATTAATGCCGGCAAACAGCTTTTAGCATCATTTCAGGTCAAGACCCCCATACACTTAATTAACATTATCTTTCCCAGACAGCTATTTGCTCTAATTTGCCACTTGTTATATGCCATTAACCTTTTAACAGTATCTATAATGGTTTATCAGGGCCCCAGTGATGGTGAGTTGACTGGTTTCTGGTGAAACCATGCTCGGGACTCGGGTCTCGGGTGGAAAGTCAGTAAATCAATAAGTCAAATAAGGCTGTTTTCCTACTCTATGTTTCTCGTGGAGCCTACTGAAAAAATATTTGACCAGTGAATGTCTAATATCAGAGCCTGTTTGGCAGCTACTGCCAGACACACAGCGGAGAACAGTGACAGCTGGATAAGGGCTGAAGAGCAAATGCTACAGAAGCTCTTATACAGTAGGCCATTGATGCCTGGCTTTTTTTTTTTTTTAGCCTCACACTAAGGCCATCTGACATAGTGATCCTTTTGGTTTACATTTAGTGTGAAAATGTGTATAAAAACTCAATAGATTTCAGTGGCAGGGTTTTAGCAACAACAAAAAAAAAAACAATCCAGAAGCCTTATTGAATTAAAGCAACACAACTCCAGCACATTTAGCTGTCAGGAGCCTTCAAGGTCTGAATGCTTCTTTCAGGTAACAGTTAAAGCTTTCAGCAATCCTTTGGCAAAACGTTAAAAGATCTTACTAATTGGCATCCTCTGAAGAACCTATCACAACTCCAGCTGATATTAACAATGGAAGTGAAAGCAACAGAAAAATGACAAAAGTAGCAATAAAAATGAGCAGAAAAGCAACTTTTAAACTGACATAAGTCTTCTATCAACATGACAACGGTTTCCAGCCGCTAACACAACATGACATCCACTGAAAATGACAACAACCAGATGTATTTACAGTATCAACTCAGTCAATCTCACAAACCATCCCTCACAAAAGAGTGAGGGATGAATTCAGAATGAATTATGAAATGAGAATTTAATCTGATTGACAAGCTATTTTGGGTTTGGGAGCTAGTTGGGAGTTTTTAAATCAAGAAAAAGCCTGGTGAAGCATTTGAGTCAAAGGCCAGAAATTGACAGTGAGTCCAAAACAATCGACTGATAAGAAAAGGCAGTTTCCAAAATCGAGAGTAACAAATAGCATGTTTAACAGACTGACCTGGCAGGCGTTATAAAGCAGCTGGTGCTCAAACTTTTTGATGCCCAGGATCTGCTGGAACATCTCGTAGAGCTGATCTTTGCTGAGTATGAGCTCGGACGCAGCGCTGGCTGTCAGTCTCTGCTGGTGCTTCCTGGGGTCCTCTTCGCCACGGTAGATGGTGTCAAACTTGGCTATCCAGGAGCTCAGCACTGTCTCTTTGCTGAGCCCGTCAATCTCAGGCAGACTGCGCACCCGCTTCTCGATGTGCTTCTTAAACACCTCCCGAGAGTCACTGGCTGAACAGCCACCGCTCTGCACCATCCGGAACACACGGTCGCTTTTCAGGAAGACCTGCAATCAGTGGATTTATTTGTGATTTGACATTGAAAAACTAAACTGAAAAATAATCTCCACAAAGCCAGTTGTATTGGATTGTGGTGAAACAGAGTTGCTAGCGTATCATTACAAATCTAGAGATCATAGCTACAAGAGGGACAGGTAGAAAAAGATCTCTTGGTTTGTGTTCGTCAAAGACACATTATCTCTGGCGACAAGATGAACACTGAGTGAAGCAAGTGAACAGAATGTAGATTCTTCTTTGTTCAGTCTCTAACTACCTGGAGCTAACAGACCCCAGCTATCAATAATCTGCGGATATCAGTATGTAAACAACAGAATTGAATATCTAGCGCTGAATTTCTAATTAGACAGAGAGATGATGTTGGTGTAAGTGGTGCAAGATTTGTGTGTGTGTGTGTATGTGTGCGTGTGTTTGTCATTTTGCAAGAGCCAAGGAAAATACTTGCTCTACAGAGTTATACTGTACCAGAAATGTTATTTGCTTTGCTTGTCATCTGTAACATATATCAGTAACAACTTACTGTAGCAGTTGATTTTGGTGCTACCATGACATTCAATAGAGAGTAATGTAAAGCAAAAGTGACCCGTTCTTGTTAGGAGGCCAGGTCACTGTTGGCGGATGTCAAAACACAAGCGACACCAGTGTGTTTACACACTGGAATAGCGTTGCTACTTTAGTCACGTTTGTGTATTTGAACCCAACCATGATCTCTCCCTGACCTTTAAACCCTTTTGTTGTTGTCTCTTCTTAGAAACGAAGAGAAACAGTTTGAATTAAAAAGCAAACATTTGAGCAGCTGACTGATGTTTGCCTGTATATATGCTTGTAAGTGATGGTGGTAAATTTGTCTGTCACCTGCTGCCGTCACTGCCAGGCTCTGTCGGACCCTTTGTCTCTGTTTATCACTATCTTTCCCCAGATCTCCGCCTTTCTCTCTCTCTTTCTCTGTCTGTCCCAATCAGCTTTAGCTTGAAGGCAAAGCCGAGCTGAGAGCGTAAGGTTTTAGCTGAATTGGATAACCTGTGCCGCCAGCTTAAATATCACACGATTCTCAATTCACATTAACTGATAAGGAAGTGCCAGTCAATGCGTCAGCTCCACCGACCCAACACAGGCATACTCCCCTTTTTCTTTTCTCACAGCCAACGGTGTTCTCAAATCTCCAAACGCCCTCTTTTGCAACGTGTCCCTGGATTAGCCTTTAGCTGCAGATAACATGTTCAGTGCAACCAAAATATCCTATTATATATTCCTGACAGTTTTTTGACCAGTGTTTGGTTTCAAAACATCCCATAGGAAATGTAAGGTTTGAGCATGTGAAGTACATCTACAGATTAAGATGTGGTTTTCAAATGTGTTATACACCTGTAGATGAGAAACCACCTGTGAAAAGATTGGTCTTATATTAACCTACAGCGCATAATGTGGTAACATAAGCAGTGTGGAGAGAAATGGCATCTCACAGATATGTGGAGGATATAACTTGGCATCAATATGTGATGCTCAGGGTTTGGACTTCTCTGATTCATTAGAAGGATGAGCCTTACTCAAAACCTTGTACTGCTGCCAGCGCTGTTCTGTGACTCTGTGTCACTCATTCTGTAGTTGAAGCCAATAATGTAGAAAATCTGATAAAGGTTAACATCAATTGTTTTGAGGACTAATTTTAAAATTCTATTATTGTGTTGATAACAAAAAATGGCTTTTGTATTCTTTCCAGAATTTTCTGTTGAAAAGTATTAGTGTATAGTGTAAACATTTTTCTAGTTGACACGTGTTGCTAATAAACTGACGAGCGATTATAGTTTCCACTTAAAGCTACAGTATGCAACCTACGCTACGCCCAGCATACAGGGTGACTGTGCTTCAGCGGGTAGAGCAGTCGTCCACTAATCGCAGGGTTGCTGGTTCAATCCCCGGACACTGAACTCCAGCTTAGTTGCTCCCGGTGAGTCCTGGTGAAAGCAGCTCCCCCATCGGTGTCTGAGTGTGTGTGTGATTGTGAATGTGTGAATGTGTAAGAGAGTAGCAGTGTAAAGTGCTTTGGGTACCACTAAGGTAGAGAAGCACTATATAAATGCAGACCATTTACCATATGAAGTGAACTTCATCCATTTTGCTATCTCTCCCTGCTTTACTATGCTCCTCTACCATCTGCTACAGTTTGTTTTAGCATGCTCTGCACAGCCCTTCAGATATAAGTCATTATCAAATAAGAAAAGGCTGCTTTTACAAGTGAACATCTGTTGTGCGAATCTGATGTCACAAGAAGCATTGACGGTATTAAAGGGTGACTTTACCGAATTTTGACTTGCTGTCTATGGCTTTAGTTTAGGGTGTAAATGTCCATTCATGCTTTTAAACTTCCTTCTGACTTCCCTATATTAAAATATTTATCCAATTCTAGTTGAAAAACTCCTCCAGATCCCCCAGAAGAAATTTTCATCCTTCAGATGTAGCACCTGAGGAAGCAGGTTGACCATGATTACAAACACCATGGTATGAGAGATGAGCTGACATGATCTGAACTGAAGGTTCCTCCAAGTTATGTCATCTGGAGGTGTCTTTCAGCTAGAAGTAGAGAGATCTTTTGATATAGACAGTTCAATGGGAAGTTTAATGGCATTTATGCACATGCATTACCAAAACTAGAAGCAAAAGAAGCAAGTTCAAAATTAGTGAAGGCATCCATTTAAAACATATTTCTACTAAATACAGTTTCAGTATAGGTATATACAGTATATGGTGTCCAAAACATTAGAACCAGTACAAACCCATTTCCCACTTTGACTAGAATTATCACCTATCTCACAGTTTCAACCTAAAAATTAAGAAGTGATAACATTAAAAAAGTACAATTCATGGCAGAGCCACTGTATTGGGTTGCAAAAAATGCACAGATGTGTTAGATCTTTGTACTTATATATAAATAAAATAGGTAGGTGTGTGTGTATGTGCGTTTAAAATATATCTATACAGTACATTTATACAAACTGATCTTGTGTAATATCAGTATAAGCACTGAATTCATTTTAATAACATCACAGACGTTAAAATCAGCCATATGTGAAAATAATAAGAAGGACTTCTACAAACTACTTACAAGCTCTTACAATTACAATTAGCCATTTGGCCGAAGCTTTTATTCAAAACAACTTGCAAGTCAGTAGCAGACCCGAGGGACAACTTGGGGGTTCAGTGTCTTGCCCAGGACCACTTCAACGTGTAGCCAGGAGGACCAGGAGTCAAACCACTGACCCTGTGGACAATTGCTCTACCAACTGAGCTACAGACTTGTACTGTATGAAATGAAACGCTTATTTAAGTCTCAGTTTGAACAGATTTTACCTGCTGTATCTGAACTAAAAACAGCACATAAAACTGCGACACTAAGGCCTTGTTCTTTAACTTGTTGTGATTGGCTGTTTCAAAAATGGGCAATCAAATGACAGAAGGTCCACGCATTGTAAGTCACTCCAGATACTCATTTTCCAAAATGTTAAGGCGTAAATGAACAGTGCAGTAGAGACGCGGATGCAGAGGAGACTCTGGCTTTTTGTTCATCACATTTTATTTCCCTCTTCTGCTCAGGTTGGATCAAGCCGTCTGGGACCACATTATTAACACTGCCCTGAGGAACAGCGCACACTCTGAATCGTTTATCAGAGCTGAGACAAGCTATTTCCAATGAGGTTTGGCTACATTTCACCCTATTATTAGTCTTCCTGGTTGGCCAGATTTAGCTTCAATGAGAAGTCTCTCCACTATAACACATTTACAGCTTCTCAAAGGTAGTGTGTGGCGACTGTGGCGCAGGAGGTAGAGCAGTCAGTGGCTAGTTCGATCCTGGCTCCTATTATCACATGTTGAAGTGTCCTTGAGCAAGACACTGAACCCCAACTTAGTTGCTCCCGGTGAGTGTTGACCTCCATCGGTGTGTGGATGGGTGAATGAGAAGCAGTGTAAAACGCTTTAAGGACCAACAGGTAGAAAAGTGCTTTATAAGTTCAGACCATTTACCATTTAGTATAGATGAATAATTATATATCTAGGTAATACAGACTCACCTCATAGTAACTCTGGACTGCATTGATGAAGGCTTCATCAGCCACTATCTGAGTTTCTCCATTTAAGAATGACTGGAAACGCTCTTTGACTGTCTGCAGCTGCTGCTTATTGATCTGAAAAAACAAACAGGAGACAATATGTGTTATATGCAACATTTCCCGAAAAATGCATTTCAACTCACCAAAAATTAAACCAGTGGTTTAAAATCCATCCATGCTTTTTTTTTACTCCTGCCATAACCAACTATAGCCACAACTATAGATCATTTAACAGTTGAGCTCAGCCTAAACATGCAAGTGTGTGAAAGGGTACAGTGAAGCTTTGGTGGCTAAACATATAGGGGTTAACCGCTTTTAGCATTTGGTCCATCTGATGGACCAAAGAATACTCACAGAATACTGTGCTCCCACAGTTCAGACACACTTCCATAGTGAATGTGTTTAAAGATAGGTCCTAAACGTGTACCTATCATTCCAACTACAAAAAACACCTACATTCTTATGGTTCTGTAACATATGCAGCGTTTTCCTTTCATTCGATTATAACTATTTATAACCTGTTAATAGATTGAGTGATAGACAAAAGCTATAGTGAGCCACCATAACCCAGGAAACAGACTGTAGCGTCATGCTTCAGTACAGCTGCTGTGGTGAGAGCAGTCAGCAGAGGACAAGAAGGGTGAGAGATAGCGATGCTAACAGCATCTGCTCAATGAGGGACCCCACAGGACTAAAGAAGGTAATACTACTTTAAAAACACACTCACGGATCCCCTCCTGGTGATGCTTTTAAACTCAGCGCAGTTCTAAATTCAATTTCAAAAAGAGAGGTGTTACCGTGCAGCATGACAGAGAGAAAAATGTTTAAATGGTGACATGTTTTTCCAACCTGTCACCATTTAAAGTGAAACCAAACATGACAGAAAAGTAAGGTCACTACAGGGAAGGTAGCATCCTTCTCATACAGTCGCAGGTGTACAAGTCTGCAGAGAGTTTGGATTTATGAGCAGTTAGAACTGTTGCCTTTCAGACAGAGCTGCTGTCAAGCCGTGCTTTATAAATGAGCTGGTTTCAGTATTCGATATATCAGAGTAGTTATTTGCATATTGTGGCTAAAGTGAGTAATACTGGTTACTGGTTTCAAAATGTCTGTTTAGTTCAGTCTAAAACAAAGCTGATGTTAGTTTGGGTGTTTTTTCTTTAAGTCTATAACTGTTCAACTACAGACATGTAAATGATAAGTTAAAGAAAGACTGCGGAAATTTTCATCTTGTGTCTTAGTTTGGGGAGTACATTTTAAAAATAGTACAATATCATCTCTCCTCTGCCTTCTCTTTATTAAAATAACTCACTACTTCTAGATGATGCTATCTGGAGGAGGGTTTCAGTTCACATTATGTAATTTGGAGGGGATCTGGAGAAGTAGGTTGACCACAAGAACGGTCTTTGTATGAGCAACATGACAGCTAGAAAGTTTTTCAGCTAGAAAAGATATTTTTAAATGCAAAGGGCAGATGAAAGTATTTAGGTAAAAAAATGTTTAGAATTTTATTTTGAAATGTCTGATCTGATCTTTAATTGTGATCTGGATCCCACCGTGTTCCAGTGTGTAACGGTTTCCAAGTTTCCAAGTCTAACCCTGGACACATCCTGTGCCTCCTTTGATATTTCAGTCACATATTATCATATGAAGTTTCCTTTAACAGGGACTGTAGCACCACAATAAAATGACCAATAACATACTCTCTTCCTGCAAGAAGACTCCACACCCATTGGCTAGCGCTCATCTGCAACCATGGTAACTGTTACCATGGCCACTGCAGGAGAGGAAGCAGTATGACATTACAGCTTCTTTAATAGGGGTCAAAGTTCACAGTTCAGACGAACAACAGAGCCAGCTGTATTCTACTGTTTATCCATAATAATGACTAAATATTGTTGAGTAAGAGGTCAGTGGAGATCCAGTGGCTTCAGAAAGCATTCAGACATCTCTACTGTTTGCACACTTACTGTAATTGTGTGGATTGCCAACATATAAAAACAGTCTAAACTAATATGACGCTGAGTTTGCAGTCCACAGCAAAAGCAATCTGAGGCAATAATGGGATTTCTGGTTACATTCCCCAAAGGAATGTGGGAAGTCCAGCTGCAAAAACATGAATATTGCCAAAATAGAAATAAGCAAAGTAAATAGTAGAACTAATATATTATATACTATATACTATTAACATTAAAGGAGAGGTTTTTACATTCTTTAAGTGTGTCTTAAGACAACAGTCACATGTCTATACTAACACTGAAAGGGGTCTTTTAGTGCTGTCATTATTTTTCTAGTTCATTCTGGCCATTGAAGGTTCTCTTCTTGCCAAGCCTTTTTACAGCGGCCATGCATGTGCAGTCATTGCTTTGAAAGTGAAAAGGTAGATCCCCTGTGAATGGCAATGGAAAGTCTTATAAATATGAATAATTTCTAAAATTACCAAAGTTATCAGTGAAAAACCCCTGAACATGTGTTCATATGTGAGGCGTGGGATCAAACAATTCCTTCAGAGTTGAAGTCTTTTGGGTATAACATTTCCTCTTTGTGTTTTCCTTGAAAAGGGTTTTTCTGTTCAGTTGCGACTGAAAAAAAGCAACAAAAAAGTGTGAAGCTGTCTTTTGCCAGTATTGTACTAAGGCACAAAATGTCCTGTCCATTCATTCCCAGATATTTGTCCTGTGCTGTTAGCAGGTAATCCGTCAGCTGTGATATGATCCTACATGTCACTGGACTCCAATGGGTTTTCCTGTCAATAAACTTACAGACCAGATCCTTGTTTAGTTATAGAGTTTGTATCGTCAATACACACAGTATCTTGAGTACATATTAAGTTGTATAATGATAGTTCTGTGTAGTGCACATTTTGTTTTACCAAGAAGCACCTCCCCCCCTGGGTTAACCACTCCGGGGACTTATACGCACTTTTCTGGAAATAACGTTCCACTCCAGTTGGGCGTGTTAAGGTGCATCTGTTATAATGTGACGCTCTGTTACCACTGCCACTCTAGGGAGAATATGACAGAGAAATGGATAAGAAGGGGGGTGGGCAATCTCTGAATATTGGTAGGAGAAGAGTGTGACACCTGAAGGACTCCCTACCTACAGTACAGTGTGGATGTGCACATGAATTACTGAAAATATGAATATCCACCAATTTACACTCAGTAAATTTAAAAAAAAAAAAACCACTGGCTCGTTTAACTGAAATACTGTTTACCAAGCATGAAGCGCTTAAGGACAGATCGATTAATGGAAGCATATAATAATAATCAATTATTCTGTAAAGTGAAAATCTCCAGTTATAAAAAATTCAACTTGGTGGAAATGTTTGAATTCCACCGATTAATTTATTGTATCAGTGGAAGTAAACTAGATAATCAACCTTGGAGAACCTGTTTGTGAGGAGGTTTTGTGCAAAATGTCTAAAATAGATTCTGTTAAGATTATTTTGTCCACTAAAATTTGGAAATTGTAGAACAGTTACTTTATTAGATTATTTTCTGCTACTCATATGTGCGGGTAGCCAGCGGGAATTCTGTCTGTCCGTCTTTAATACTCAGCCAGAGAAGGCCTGAATGCATGGACACAAAATATGGAAGCCTAACTAATGTATTCTGCATGTATTTTAGTATCTTCTGCTCTGTCTTCAGGAAATCTATTGAAAAATGTAAAACCCTAATTTGCTACACAGAGAAACAGGCAGCAGTGCAGTGTGTGAGCAGAGTGTCTGCTATGAGGCGCTACAACTGACATCTGGGTGCTGGGAAAACCAAGATAACACATATGCACTGTGTGTGTGTGTGTGTGTGTGTGTGTGTGTGTGTGTGTCACATGGCTCTCTCAGTGGGCGATATCTATGTGCCTGTAATTGCTCCAGCCAGTGTGGCTGCTGGAGTGGGAGCTGGGCTGAATCTGGCTTACACGCAGCAGAGATCACAGCCTGGAAGCAGCAGGGTATTCTAGGGGCAAATTCACTTTGTCAGGTAACCTTAACTGAGTCTATATTTGTATTTCTTTAAAAAAAAAAAAAGTGCCTTGTGTATTGTTTTTTGAAGGCAGCTTCACTGAGGATGTTCTTAAAAATCATTGCAGATTAAAGTGCAGTGTGGGTTTTTGTATAATGTGTTGTTGGTTGCTTCCTTTTTCCTCTCTGCATCCACCAGCTGATCAGTCTGTGTGAAGACCTTTACCTTGTGATGTGGATTCATGTTGGTCACAGTTTGGCCCTACTTCCAAGCAAGACTGAGGGAGATCGCACCCTGCTGTTCTGTCCACATAAACAGATAATGGTGTCATACTGCAGCTCTGTCTCAGCTTGTCCTCGTCATGTATTACATTCAAGAGATGATACACCAATAACCAATCAATCAGTATTTGGTAAAGTGCGAATAAAGCTGAACAATGTTTTTAAATACTTTTTTTTTAATAATACATGTGACTAGCAACTAGCATACTTATTGCCATTTTTTTTGCCAAAGGTCACACAGAATATTGCAATGAAAATCCCTCTGCAATAAAAAAAAATCCTTTTCCCCATAGACTGAAATGATAATACAGATGACACCAATTACAAACACCATTGATTTCTACTCTTATTATAATTAATTTATCCTCATATCAACTTATAATTCTTATTTCCGCATTTAAAATTATCCTACGTGGTTCTTGAGCACTGTGTTCATCTTTCAATTTGAGGAATGTAATTAATTATGTAGTAATTGTTTGTTATATTTTCTTCTTATTTTCAACTAATTATTATTCATTGATCTATTTCATTATAATTTTATAAGCATTTGTTTCAAGTATTAATGAGTTTTGTTCATATTTCATATTGTCCTAGCAATAAAGTTAATAACGAACACTGCGCAATCATGCAATTTTCCTGGTGTCGTATCGGTATTGATGGAAAAGTGCCATAAACATCCCTATTTTCCAGTGCTTTGTTAGCTGACAGCAAATGGATTGATTGTGTGGATTACTACCTCTATGAGCTGTTTCATTGGGTCTCCACAGATTTGCTCTTCTGCTCTGTGATTATGTCCTCTCATTAAAATCATCAAGTCCCTCAAGGCTCCCTTATTTTTGTTTTGTTGAGACACCTCAACTATCCAGGATATGGCAGTCAGACGAGACGGAATATTTCGTTGTATTAGGTCGTAGCCAAGGTTGTGAACATTAATTTAGCTGCCACTCAAAAGTGTGTGTGTGTTTTTTTTTCTGCTGCTTTAAGATGAATTCACAGTGATCTAAATAAATCTGTAACTTGACTTGCTAAAACCTGCAGAAGCCTGCCTGATACAATGAGCCTGATGAAACTCCTCTTTGAAGAGTCCTGGGACACTATATTGTTAAAGTTATAATGTCATTAGCTAAAAAGATTATCAGTCATCTCAAACAAAGCACTGGATTGGCTGGTTGCTCACATAGATACATGTTAGTGTCCCAGTTGACTCGTTGCTCGAATTAGTGGGTATGAAAGACTGGGTGGGTCAGTATTTCATAGCCAGGTCCTCCATGTTGGTCCTCTATGATGAAGGATGCCCTAAGGCCTGTATTTCACTATTTCGCTCTAAGGAGAGACGGTCCAAGATGTTTAAGGAGGGACAGGTGAGAGAATATTGGAGCATATGCAATTACATTACAGTTACTAATCAAAATGATGGTGATAACAAATCAATGTATTCTTTTCAGTATTTAATGTAGACTATCATGTTCATTCTGTTTGTGCTGCATTCTTTCATTCTGCAGATTTCTGGAGAACACAGGTCAGCAAAGGCATCATTTGAGTGCAGCACTGTTCAGAGTTGGATGGCCAACATGAAGCTGTCTCTATGTCCAGATTGTCTTCACTTTTGTTTGACTTTCCACTGCCAATCAAATCCATGCACATTGCTAAGCAGCCAAATTCTGCCACGCCTGTAAAAGGCTGGCTGACCACACCAAGTGGGTGGTCAAGTGGCTAAATAATGACACATCAGTGCTGGAAATAACATTTTCCTCATGAAGTCGGAAAAGGCTCTAACTTGACTGTGCAGTGTGAACATGTTTAGCAGCGTTGAAAATTCTCCATGACCTGAGAAAAGACCTTCAGGTAGTGTGACAGTAATAAGTGTTGCGAAGTGCTGCCAGGTTTACACTGCCTGTTTTAAATGGATGTTTTTAGGACATTTCAGTTTAAGACAGAAATGTATTAGAAAAGTAATCAAAAACTCATCAAATGCAATCAGTTACATAACATTGATGAGGAAATCATATAATTGCATTACTATTAGATTCTTAACAGGCAAACTAATCATCAGTAACCTATTCATTTTCCAAAGGAATCTTCCAAAGACTGACCACAAATAGGTGACAAACGTGTTTAGTTCTGGGCAACACTTGATTCTGAGTGCATTATGGGATTCTCTGGACTTTACATCCTAGCAGCAAAAATAAACACAAAAAAAAACAAAAATTCAGATTTTACAGGTACATTTTACAGATAAAAATCAATGGCTTTCTACCACAGGTTTCCACACATCAATCTGGCAGAGTTTGTACACCGGAGACACTTCCTGCCACAACCCTCCCATTTTATCCAAAGCTTAATGCAGCAAATTGCAATGTGCATTTTATGAACTTTTCGAATGGATCAGACATAACTAAGGAATTGTCTGAGGAAGTAGACGGGTGGTTTGATCTTTACAGCTACTGTGGCTGAACGGGCTTTTTTAGTGCAGGTTCGCCCTGCGCTGTGTCAGGATCAATCATTTATTTAGACTATGAGATGGAACAATCAGTGTGCAATTGTGTTTCACAGTTTATTGAACAGAATTTATTTTTAGAAACATAGGATATGATACTTAAGGTGAGACATGCATAACACCGATCTTTAATGAGACATGTTTGTCCTTCTTAAGTCATTGTGTGCACCATTTTTCACATTTTCCATTCAATAGAAAGCCAACATTTATCTTAATGTGGAGAGGTGTGACTCATTGAACAGTTCTGACACCTTCTTATTTATTGTAATGTGAATATGATGACTACCTAGAGGGCTGTGCACAATGTGGCACTAGCTTAAGTTGCCCACTGTAGCTTTAACCTGCTGCTTAATGTTAAATTGTTGCAGATATGTAAATGAAGTCTGACCTCTGGTACTTATTCTAATATAACCAATTTATTAAACCAGCATGTGAAGTGACACATCCTTCTCACCAAATAACACTAAGGCTGCTTTTTCATTTACAGATGGAATTTAAAAGAAAACCAGTAATTGCGATTTAAATTGAATCATTAACGAGACACCCCTGTCTAGAAGATTAAGCTTTCAATATGTGGATAAGAGTTAATTGAATATTTCGGGTTTTATATTACTTCTCCCTTTTGTGCAAATCGCTCTGCTGCTCTTGCTGCAGGGAACGTGTACGAGCTGGCGATGGCATAATCCGAAATGGACGGGTAATCCAGATTACACAGTGAACAGCAGAGCAACAGCCGAATGAGAAAAGTGTCCATCAGCCCATATTGTTTTTGAGGTTGCATGGGCGCCTTATTCAGACAACACCCACTCATTACTGGCACAGCATCAGCTGCTGGCAAGTCTTTCTGTCAAAAGTTAAACTGTTAGGCCAACTTCTCTTCACTGGCCAACAGGCTTTAAATGCCAAAAAAAAAAAAAAAAGTGTACACTTTCCACTCAGTAGCATTAAAATAACCATTTGTCTTGGGTTGCTAATGTCACAGACAGCATGTAGAGATGTATTTTTATTTAGATGGAATTCACTTATCTAGTAGGATCAGTAGGATCCAATCAGTAAATGGACTTCTGGTGCTTTCTAGATGTCAATGACTCTCCCTTCAATGGATGCATTTGTACTGCAGCAATGCACTTTTGTTGAAATGGTGTCAGTTAGCTTTACAAATATCACAGGGGTGTACGGTATCATGTTACGTATCTCTTCTTTTCTATGATGCAGTGTCATTTAAATGAAGCCCCTAATCACTTGACAGAGCTCTATTGGGATATGGCAGCATCTTAAAGGGCCACACCACCAATTTCAAATGTTAATGTCTGTTTACTAGCTACTGCGAGTACACACAGTTGTGTAATGTCTTCTGTGGATCTAGTGGAGCTTTGCCAAATCTGAGAAAATTACTTTAGAAAGCCTGGTGGCCTGGAGATAGAATACAGGAAGAGTCTTACACATTTTTCCTCTCCACTGTTGCCTAGGGCTTGTTCAAGGGGGAATTGTTGGGTTCTCTCTATACATCTTTATAGTGTTGACTTTATTCTGTAAAGTGCCTTGAGATGACTTAGTTGTGAATTGGCGCTATATAAATAAAGTTGAATTGAGTTGGAATTGAAATTATTTTATTGAGTTGAATCAAATACAGAGAGAGATATACACAGACAGACATCCATTCACACTCACATTGACACCTGCAGGCAATTTTAGATTCACCAATTAACCTCACATGCATGTTTTTGGACTGTGGGAGGAAAGCGGAGAACATCCAAACTCCACACAGAAAAGTCAGGGCCAGCCGGGACACAAATTCGCAATCCTTTGCAAGTGTGAATTTAATTATTTTTTTTAAGTAAATGATCAACTAGCGGATGTGTGACTTCAGTTTGTCCTTTGCTTTGCTGTGTTGAGGCAGTAGCAGTGCTGGCAGAAGGTTTTTACACTAGTCAAGGATTGTGAGTTTAAAGAGCTTAGTACATTTAAGCTAAAGTGCATATTGAATGTTAAGTCATTTTTAAAATGCATATGTGACAATACCTCCAAATGTAATGTAAGTACAAGCATGTACTTACATTACATGTACCTGTTCCTTCCTTCCTTGTTATAATTGCTTGCTTTGTTTTTTGAGGATGTTCTATAGTTCCTCACAAACATTACTGTAAATGTGACTGTAATGTTTACATAGATATCTGTTTTAGAAAATCTTGATTGATTTTTTCCTACTTTTTGATTTACAGTGGTTGTTATCCTGCACTATGCAATTTACGTCACAAATTGTTTTGCTCAAAATTGAGTAAATCTGAACTTTGTGGTGTGTCCACTTGAAATTTTTGCTTCACAAATCAGCTAGAATTGAGGCGGAAGCAGCCATAAGTCACTGAGTCAGGATTCAATTTGCTGCTCTGTCAGCTTTAGTTAAGAAAAGCTTATGATCTTTATTCCTCAACATTAACTCCTTAACAGGGCATTTGTATTTATGAACATAAAAATCGAGTTCATTCGTCTTTGTCAGCATGTACACAACAAGGCTAACTTTACAAAAAACTCTTCGACATGGGTCAGCTACAACCAGATGAGACCCTATGTTTTGATTCTGGCGGAAACAAAAGTATAAAATCAGTTTTCAACCAGACATAAAGGAATTTTAATCAAAACAGAGGAAAAGCTGGCTGTCCCAGTTTCATTATGTGCAACATGTGTACAATGACTTTCCTCCTGTAAAATACGACTTTTATATCAGCAGTCAAAAATTATCAATAGATAGCATCTGGAAACATCTAGCAGCTTTAGTGAACATAAGACCATCACATAGTATTTAGACCCTCATGGGCTTGTTGGGGAAGTTTGAGGGAATGGATTGGTTACAAAACACAGCTTTTTTCCCAAAGGAGACCAGAGTTCAAGTCAAGTGTGAAACAACAGCTGTTGATGTTGTTGCAACACGTCCTGTGACATTGAGTAAGCACTAATTGTATGGTGAGCTGTGACTTTTTTGCAAACTCTAATCATCTGTATTGCTGCCTAAACATAATCCTGTATTTATACCAAACCACTGTGTTTGAATCCCACATTTCTGAGTGTTTAGACCAAAGGAGCAGCGGGAAACTGGTTGCCATTTTGGTTCCACTTTACGCAATGGTATCCACCATTTTGTTGCCTATGGTGATGGTGATACATTTTTAAATAGTCAACAAAGTCGGAGGACTTGTGAGTTTTATACATTACGTTAATAGTAGTTGTATTTGTTTCAGTTGGCTTTTATTTCATGGACTCATTTTAGTTTGTAGTGTTTTTGGTTTTAGTGTATTTTAGTTTGATAAAATACACTAACTCCAAGTTTCTATTTGCATTTTCAGCAATACCTAATTAATGCAATGTTGAAATTTCAAAAGAAAGAGTAACATTTAATTCTTCGAAAAGCTTTTATGTCATATAAATCTATCTAACCAGTCTCACTGAACAGACTCATGTGACCCTACATCTGTTTGCATCAGCAATTTGTTTCTTTTGATAGTGACTAGATAGTGAATATTAGCTTTGTTGGGGTTTGTATTTAATTTCTAGACCACCAATGTTGTTACCTGAAATGATCCGACACAAACTGCTCACTATACACTCTTTTAGTCAATCGGTTTCTCCATTGATTTGAAATGATCACACATAGGTCTCCCGTGTTTTCTCCCTGACATCCTGACCTCACTTCTTCACTTAATTAGGCTTGGAGTGCTATGTCACCGTCCAGCTAAGCTTGTAGGAAAGAGCTAATAAGAAAACCCCTAGATGTGCTAGAGGAGAGGGGCCGGTGATCTTGAATGGAACAATATACAGAACGATAAAAACCCATATCCCTCATTGTTTGCACCTGTTCCCCTCACTATTTAGGTCCAGCTTTCCCCACACAGCTTTTCCTGCCAGATGTTCATCTCTCCCCTTGCCAACACACTGAACGGTTGCTTTACCTGACCCGAGTAATCCTGGCTCCTGTGAATTGGACTCTAGTCCCAAGCAACTTTTGGTCTGAGGATTGGTGTGTTTCTGTTTCTTCGTTTCTTTAGTCTTTTCCGTGTGTTCGTTTTTGTTTAGTAGTTTAAGTCTCACAGCCGTGTCTTATTTTGTTTGTGTGCTTCTGTTCATTTATCCTCAGTCTCTTTCTAGTGTTGGTCTGGTTTTCCGTTGTAGTTTAGGTTAGTGGGTTGAGTTTTAGTTAGAGGGTTCTTCAGATGTGTGGAGTCCTTGTTTGTAACCCAGTGTTTTCTGTTACCTGTCGTGTTTTTCTTTTCATTGAATTTTTATCAAACATGCTTGTTTGTCCAGTCCCTCTCACAGTCTCCTCACTTGGGTCCGACTTTGCCCTAATTGTGATACTCATAAGGTAGAAAAGCACTGTATACTCTAAGTGCAGACTGTTAACTATTTTAAACCAGTTGTACACTATTCTACTGTATAATTAAACTTTAGCCAGAGGCTAACACATGTGATGACAGTGTAAAAAGTTAGGCCACAATTTCAGTGTAGATATTTCTAAATTATCACAACAGTAAAGCTGTAAAATGTAATATTGACATTTGGTTCCTTCAGAAATACAATACAAAGTCTAACACAGTGGTGGATATCAGGTTTTATCATTTAGAAACTCTGCTCACTGTCCTCCCACTTTTCTGATCTGCTGTTTGAATTTACTGCTGGGGCAAACTCATCATGTGCTGCTGTGAGTTGTATAAATCATGCACATTTCCGTGCATTCTGCACTTTTTTTAACAGTAACCTGCCTTCACACACTAATAATTCTAGTCAGTTTTACATTGCTTTGTTCTGCAATTAATCCAAAATGCTGCAGCAAGAGTGCTGACTGGAACTAGCAAGAGAGATCATATTTCACCTTCACTAGCTTCTCTCCATTGGCTTCCTATTAAATTTAGAATAGAATTTAAAACCCTGCTTCTTACATATAAAGCTCTGAATGGTCAGGCTCCATCATATATAGAAGATCTCATAGCACCATATCATCCCAGTAGACCACTTCGCTCTCAGAATGCAGGCCTACTTGTGGTTCCCAGAATTTCCAAAAGTAGAATGGGAGGTAAAGCCTTTAGCTATCAAGCTCCTCTCTTGTGGAACCAGCTCCCAGTTCAGATTCGGGAAGCAGACACCCTCTCTACTTTTAAGTCTAGGCTTAAAACCTTCCTTTTTAATAAAGCATATAGTTAGTTATAGTTATGCTGCCATAGGCTTAGACTGCTGGGGGACCCACCCTCCAATGCACTGAGCTCCTTTCCTCCTCTTGACCATCTCTCCTCTCCTCTCACCCCGCAATTGTCACCACTGTATGTCATTAACTCTGTGTGTTCTCTCCGTAGTTGTCTTTGTCCTCCTCTGTCCCCTCTCTCTGTCCCTTTCTGCAGGTGTCCCCGGCTTTGAAGCTGTGTGTCTTCCAGCGTGCAGCTACTGGTCCTACCAATTTGCCCGATGTTTTGTTGTTGCTTTTGTTGCTCTGTTCTTTCTCTCTCCCTTTCCACTCACCCCAACCGGTCGAGGCAGATGGCCGTCCACCCTGAGCCTGGTTCTGCTGGAGGTTTCTTCCGTTAAAGGAGTTTTCCTTCCACTGTTGCCTATGGCTTGCTCCAGGGGAATTGTTGGTTCTCTTTATATATCTTTATAATCTTGACTTTATTCTGTAAAGTGCCCTGAGATGACTTTGTTGTGAATTGGCGCTATATAAATAAAGTTGAATTGAATTGAATTCTGTGTTTGGCTATTGTCAGTGAATGGCAGAACTTTATGCAGCCATGGAAAAGAACTAAATAGAATGATTAACAATGTTTAAAAGAATTGAAGAGAACAGACGTGAGTAATGACATGAATCTGGTTCTGCATTGGAATTAGTGTTCTGTGTTCTACAAATTATCATCATGATGCATTATTTGCATAACGTTGTTAGAATACAGGTGAATTCACAATGTCCATTTTAAAATGCAGGTACTTTTTAGAATGCGTTACTGCATATCTATTCTCTTGTTGTACATTGCATCAACATGAAGTGCCTGTTAGGAAAATTAAAAACAGCAGATGTTATGAACAATGCAAAACCCAGACTCCATGGTTACAAGTTGGTGGCTTTTAGCCCAGTTTTTAATTTGGCTTTCAAACTACTCTGTGTCATCTGATGGAGAGTCCCTCTGAGTTACTCCCAGGCTTGTTTTCTATTTCTGTCATTTCCAACACTTGTGTTGTGTTTTTACCGTGTAGCTGTATGGGCAGCATTGAGAACCGGGATCTAAGCCCCACGTTGCCATATCAGTAAGTAATTTTATATACAGTGCGGGACCTTTGGACCATAGTACAATAATAAACGTGTCTAATTTTCCTGATGTCACTGATGATGGAAAGTTTGTAGAGAAGGTTCTGGGCAACACTCTAACAGGCTGTGGACTAATTGCTGGTTGGTCCTGCAGACAGTGATGATGAGCATCATATCAGAGTTTCAATAGATCAGATTGATATGATGACTCACCCCGAGCCTAATTACAGCACACTCGTTGCTTTCTATAAGTGGATGAGTCAAAGGACCACAGTGCACTGAAGCATGCGGCGTATGTTCATGTGTGTATTTATGTGTGTATAGCTGTGTGGGTGTGTGTTTCTACATGAACACAACAGGCCAACTGACAAGGCTTTGATCATCATTAGCAGACGACATGCTGTCTTCATGAATTATTCAGATGCTGTTGAACTGTTTCTATAGCACACACACAAATGTGCTGTGAACCTTTGCTGGCATAATTCAAAAAGGTTTTCCTTTCTTTAACTGCCTTCTTTGGTGTTGTGTTGTATTAGAGGAAAAAGTTTGCCACAGTTTGCGTTCAGCGATAGTGCATTTACTGTTGACGGTGTGTTTTTATGGCAGTTCCTTTCACTAATTAGGGATGCAGTTTTGCATATATTGTTACTTACTTTTAGTATTATTTTTTTCTTGTTAAATATACTAACTTTTACTTTTTTTTTTTTTTTCAAACAAGTTTATGGCATTGCCACATTATTTGCTCGTTGCCTGTGAAGAGAGAGAATGCAACATGCATAGTGACAAAAGTCACTAACTGGACTTGAACCATGGACGCATGGTAGCATGCTGCATACTATTGATCTCTGCTGCAATTCAAAGGTCCCTTGTCTGTAACAGGATCACTTAAGGCATGCAGCTTCTCAGAGACAGATGTCCCACAAAGGTTTGAAGAAGCTGCCATGAAGATTTCTATGATCTTCTACAGGAGCACATTTAACTGCCTTCTGAGTAAGAAAAGAGGACTCGGACAACTATTTATAGGTCATAACATTTTATAATGATCATCATTAAAGTGCACAGTGTCTCGCAGTCAAACCCTGGTCTCCTGTGTAAAAGTCCTGTGTCTTGTTGTACCAACCACCATCTCGTCCACTTGTCATATGTCATTGCTTTAGGCATTAAATATTGAAACATCAGGGTTTCCGTTGTACTGCAATGAAAGGTCAGAGTGACGATTACCAACGCAAACGGGGACCCTAAGTGTCTGCATGTAATGCAGGAGGGAATGTACAAAGCTGCACTCTTGACCTCTCTGGAATGAGAACGGACTTTATTCTATGATGTGGCCAAACTGTTTAGCATTGGTTTTAGCAGGGCATGAAAATTCTTTTGGAACGTGAGCGGAGCCATTTGTAAACTGCAAAAGACCAAAGAGTCTAGAGAAATTAAGTAGCATTATCAAATGATCTGAGAGAGAATCTGCCTTTCCCATGTGTGCTGGAAGCTTGGATGGGACTCATATTCCCATCATCAGTCCTCCAGTCTGCATCACCAACACAATATCCAAGTGTATCTCAGATCACATCCTGTAATATTCTAAAGTGTAAAACATTGTTCTGTCACAGTTATTACCTAAAAACCATGGAGAATATTTTATTAACCCCCAAAAAAAAGTGCAGGCTGTGGTGTTAAAGATATGACATGCACTTTTAAAGACACTAAAACCATCTTACAAGCCTTTACTTTTTCATGTCTTGATCACTAGTAATACCCATTGAAATCAGAAAGCTTTAACCAGCTTTAGACAGACAGAAGGGAAACCTCTGTTCCGTCAAAATGTAAAGACACATGATGTAACTAAATGTGGTTTAACAAAAATAAGGGCTCTAGAAAATCCTCTGTACAGTACAAGTGGACACCAGGAAGTGATTTTCTGACACAATGAGACTTGGCTTTTCCAAGTGTGTGTGAGTGTGAATGAGAAGCAGTGTAAAGCACTTTGAGTACCAATAGGTAGAAAAGGACTATATAAGTGCAGAACATTTACCATCTATTAAACTATGTCTGTTTTTTCCCCACACAATTTCCATTTTCTTTTAATATGAGGAAATGTTATTTTTGTCATTAAAATGTTGCAAACACATTCATACTGAAAATATCAGTCAAATGTTCCCAGACAGCAAACCTTACAATTGTCTGATCACTTTCCCTTAGCTTAAAACTATAATATGGATCTTGAGCAATATGCACTCTACTCCATGCAGCCTCCCTCTTTCTGCTCTGCTATACTCTTGAGTGTAGCAGATGAGTGTGCTATACAACCATCTGCAACACTCCATCACACTCTGCACAGCCCATCAGGGATCAGTCAAATTACAATAAATAAGAAGCTGCAAAACATACTATTTGTATTTCCTGCTTAAACCAAACCACACGTGCGACTCTGGGGTTAAACTCGGGTCATGGGCGTTGTTCGCCCACCTTACACTCAAACACCCCCTTACAACTCTGTTTCAACAAATAAAGACAGAACTTCATTCAAACGGGCTTCATTATAAGAGATGGCATCCAACAATTTGATGCCAAACGTCAACAGATTTCTGCTTTCTGTGCCTCCAATAGCTACAATGGGCCATGACACTATGATTACACGTTTTTATTGTTAAATTGATACTTTAATATCAGTCTCTTCAGTAATTAAAATTATGCAGTTTGAATGTGATCAGGTTACATAACAGGGACATAATGTTAATCCTCTCCTGGACACTCATCTCAATCACTGTCTGTCTCTCCCGAGGTCTCATCATTTTGACCCATATCTCTTCCCAACCCAAAAATATGCTTTGATGATGCAGTCTTTATTTTCATCTCTAGGCCAGGTGAACACAGAGCAAGTTAATATATGAAAATGTCACCAACCTCCATCCGGAGAATCTTACAACAAAAATAAAATAGGGGAACCTCAGTTTACTGTGTGTTTCAACATTTAACACAAACTTAACACAAACATCCAAAATCAAAGTCTGATTTTGGATGAATGCGTTATTGACTTTTGATTTCATGTACTACATTAAAAGATGTTTACCGTTGAACCGTTCGAAGACATGTTAACAGTTTAAAAAGGCAAAAACTGTCCTATGGACTGATGTTTGGTGATTAGGAAACAACGTAAGGCTTCAAGTGAAATTACTTCTGATATCTTTAGCTCTGTTTGAAGATTATTCCGAGCAGAGGGGGCGGCAAAAATAAATGCTTGCTTCCCTATTTTAGTTTGAACACGAGGAACAGTGAGTTTATAAATGTCACACGAACGTAAAGCATAATGGCTTTTGGTTCTTTGTAGAGGAGAGCATAAATATAACGGAACCAAGCCAAGAAGAGCCTTATAAATCAGCATCATCCAGTGTGCTGGATGATGCTGATTTATGTATGCTCAAAGAAGGCCTAAGCTTTGGCAGACAGTTCACAGTGATGTGTTAGGTGATAACAACCCGTAATAAACCTCAAATCACTGTGATAACTATATTCAGAGACTAACGACATTTGGTTGAGGCCCTCATGTATAGCACATCTCCATAATAGAGTAAAGGTAAAAATATTGGCAATACAAGACATTTACATACTTTGAAGGAGAAGCAAGATTTGTTACAATAATAAAACCCGAGCTTTACCCTCAATTTGCGAACCAATTTAGCAATGTGTGCTTTAAAAGAAATCTCCTGATCAAGTAAAAAGCTCAGATACTTGTAAATGAAAACTAACTATCCGTTTCCCTTTGGCAGTTGTTAATAATGGGGCTTTATCTGGTAACTCACATGAGTGTGAAAGTATCATGACTTTGGGTATATCTGCATTTAAAACCAATTTCAGTGTCTGCAGATGAGACTGAACAATATTAAAAGCAGACTGTAAAAACTCCAATTCCTGGGAAAGAGAAGAAGAGTAGCAATAAAGTATTGTGTCATCAGCATAAAAATGGTACAAGGTGTTTGAGAGGTTGTCACACACATTATTAATATAGAGAATCGAATGGGTCCCAAAGACTGAGCCCTGCGGCACTCCTTTTGAGACATTTGAAAGCTAGTCGACAAACCAAGAGGCAGCTTGGTCCAACAAGCCAATCTGTAATAAAGATTTGATATACCATCCATTGGTATAAAATGCTTATAAATGGTCGGGTGTGGTTTCCATTCGATTTAAGAGACTCTGTGTAACACACCAACAACAACTATTACAGACCCACAGATATTGTAGTAAAGATGAGATCATTCAAGGGTATAATATGATCATGTGAGACAGTTGATTATCCTGTTTTTGAACAATATACTTGTAGCACCAAAAGTAAAGGTATTTTTGGGGCCTTGTGGCTCAGTGGTACAGCAATGGGTTGTGCTACAGAAGGCAGAGGGTTCAAATTCCACCCCACCATGTCTGGCCCCACTCAGCCACCAAGGGCCCTCCCAAGCTCGGATAAAAAATGGGATGGTTGCTGCAAGAAGAGCATCCAGCGTAAAATCAATGTGCGTATAGCCATGCCTACATGTAGGCGTTCTTTCAACAAATGGTCCCGTTGGTCCAATGAGGGTAGGGACAAATGGGCTGGAGGAGTGTGCACTGTTGTATGCACTGTTGTATGTCTCTGTGTGACCTTGAGATAGACTGGTGACTTGTCCAAGGTAACATTTGGGATTAGCTTCAACAGAATAAGCAGAATAGGTAATGGATAGATGGTTGGAACACATTCCATCCACTGCTTAAATTTCTTCAAAAAACATAACTGTGTTTGCAGTCTAGTCTTAAAAGAATTTAATTTTGGGGAGACAGGTTGCCAATGGCCAGAAACATGATCTGGGAAGTTCAATCTGTGGGACTAAGTTTGTATTTAAAAAGCTTATTAAATGCTAAATCATGTCACAGTTATTTTTACTAATCTCTGACAGGATAGAACAACTTCGCAAAGGTATTCCAATAGTAACTTTTTCATGTTTGCTTGTGACAGTGTACTGCACTGTGAATGCATGTTTTAGCCAATGCATGTAAATTTGGGATCCAGCATTTTGTCCTGACAAGGCTGCATCACTTTGCTGGAAACCCCCATTGTGCTCACTCCCACTGCATTACTACCCCATTAAAGACTGATTTAATAGCATATTGGAAACTCCAACCTGTAGCCCACATGAAGAGCATCTTTGATAAGCTTCTTTTTATGCCACACAAACTGTTTTTTTTTTTTTAACTTTCCAGGCTTGCAGTCTTTGATTCAATGAGTCACACACTTAAGAATACTGATTCACACAGCTGCCTCCTGTAATGCAAAAGAACATTTTTTTCACCCCTGTCGTTTTACTCCCCAACAGCTGGAAACATGAGGTTGGATTTCTAAACATTAGCAAACATCCCCATTAAAGTCACGCTGATTTTGGAAAAATTCAAAAATGCAAAGGAAAAGTAAAGGCAGATGAGCTAGAAGCACTAGAGTAGGAGAGGAGTAAATTCATCAGAGCCCCTATTGTGATGCAGAAAACAAGCAGACAGATGGTCTGATTGTGTTGCTGCATGGAGTGTCTCACCTGGGTGTACTAATCCCACATGGCCTGATTAGAAGAGAAAAGCAATGTAAATAAAAAAACAAAAGAGAACAAGAAAGAATTACACTGGATCGCCTGTCCAATTAACAACTGGGATTACTGCTCTGGCTACTCAAAAGAAAACGGAAAAGTAAGATATGGGATTGAAAGACCCAATTTTATCGTGTAGTATACTGTACATCATTTTCTAACAAATATTAAATGTAAATTAAAATATTCTGGATATTACCTTTTGAACCCAAATGTAAGTTATTTTAAACTGTAGTGGTCATTTGGTTTCGTACTATTTCAGAATGCTTTCAAAATGCCTAATTTTCATTTTGAATGATTTGTTATTCTTGGGCGTATAGATATGTATATACATGACTATGTATCCACGGCACAGTCATACAGTTCATCTTCAGAGTCATCTTGTTCCCATAGCTTACATGACTATGGATATGGCTGGTAAACACAAACAGAAATGCAGGAGGCCTCATGGGGGCAATGTTTAATTAAAGGAGATGGTTTCATCAGACAGGATGTCAAGTAGGAGTTTCAGCACAGCTTTAATGGAGCTCAAAAAGAAACTCCTCAAAGACAGCCACTGTATTATTGCGTTCTGATGCTGCACCTGAAAGTCTCGGATACTTCATCATAGATGTATATCTCATACAGAGAGAGAGCGTTTATTTAACTTGCTTCAGTGAAACTCAGTGAAAAAACAAAAAGTGGCCTTATACAGGAGAATGTGAGGGTTGCTGTTGCTGCCAAATGAAGTTAAGTAGAAGCTGCAGCCAGACAATGACCCTGAACATCAAATTAAATCGAATGCAAAATTACATTTAAAAAAAAAAGAATCTGCTTTGTGGAGCAGACAGGGTCAGAGCACAGGCCTCAACCCAAAATAGAGATAATGTGGAATCAGTTCAAGTGACAGGTTAACACAGCACACACTCCATGTATCAGTGTCTTGTCATCAAGTTTCCGTTTCACTTAGACACATGATTTTCACTGTGTCACTTTCTGGTGTGACTGAGAAGTTAAAGGACAACTTGCATTTTCTAAATCAATAATATTTTCAACAAAACCCACAATTAATAATTTAGTGTCTGGGTCAGCAACCAGGATTAATTTATGATCTGTATCAAATGCCTCTGTTATTGTCCAAAAATGAATGAAACACATCAGTCAGAAATACCCCTGCACTGTTCCTCCTTTCCATAAACACCCGATTAAGAGATTTAGTTTTGGTTTTTTTTGAGAAAATATTGCCCTAAATGCTCTGAATTCATAACTTTGTACGATAGATTGAAATAAGTCCACTGTGTATGTTTGAGATCTTTGGTGCAATTATGGCAATTCAGAGCCTTTTTCAACCAAGTATTTTGAAGTAAAGATACGTGTCGCCCAGTGTAGTGTGTCTGGCATTTTTGTACATAAACAGAGATCTATGGCAGATTATAATCCAGATTATAGTCTGACAGACACTACCCTTGACTAGAGGCAATTCATGGTTGGTTTTCTTGTCTCTATGGGTTCTGATGAAAATATTATTAATTTAGAAAAATGGCAAACATTATCCTTTAACCTCCTTGAGACCATGTCAGCCATTCAACATCATTCCAATTCTTTTTTAAAGTAAGACAGCTTTGACTGAAAAGCCTGTGTCCAACTCAAACTTTTGTCCTAATTGCAGTAAAGCAGTATTAACAGATTTAGAATATGTTCCTATGATTTACCCTGACATCTGTTCTTCATGCAGCAGGATAAACAAAGGCTGGGTATGAAGCAAGCCATATGTATGTTTTATAACATACTGTAGATTTGTAGTAACCTTTTGTAGTAAGCTTTTGTCTTGTAAAGACAAAATATAATAATTCTTTATTGAGTAAGGGGACAAAAATACAAAGGAGAAAGATAATCACTCTGTGGTTGGTAGAGTACGCTGCATATTGTATTTGGTTGCATATTTTGCGGTGGGATTTTAGTCAAATTGCAACATGGCAGATTTGCCCAAGATTAGGAGCAGAGATTACATCTAAAACTGACTAATCACATGAGCATCCCAAGTAACACTGGCTACAGACTTCAGCAGGCAGGTCTTGGCTAAGTTGCTCACTTTTGCTCACTAAGGCATCAAATTGTTCCTCTTTTTACATACTTTGGCGGATCATATTGACACCACGGGTACCCTTTGGCGTTACTATTGAACTCTCCACTAGCGCCACTATTTGAAGCCCTGGGCACAACTGCGTCCGGTACTGATGCTGCAGGTTCACTTTGGTGTCGGTATTGGACGCTCCAGGAGCATCACCTTTTGACGCTACAAGAACAACTTCATATGCACAAAAAAATGCTACTTTAGGGTTAAGGAAAATAGGTTCAGGCTAACTTTATGTTAAGAAACTACTACAGTTTGGGTTAAGCACCAAAACTTAAGGGTATGGTTAATTGAGAGAAAAATTACATAAAAACCAAACGCTACAAAAAGTGATAAAGGCAAGGGTCGAACCCTCCTCCCATGGAGGAGTCCTGTATCCTGTTGTAGCATCCCACAGTCCCCATGCACCTCCCTATGAGTCCTTTTTTTTTTCTTGTATTATGTCATTGATTTTGGCATCAAATACTGAATCGCCAGTGTTTCTAGTGGCGCAAACGGGCAGTCTGTAACGCAGAAGGCCCTGACAAAGCGGTGCTTTTTAATGCCTCAGGAATGACAACAGGCTGAAAACACACATTTCAGATTACACAACAGGTAGGGACAACACTGCTTGTTCCTGATTGGACAGAATCAAAGTCAACCAAGAGCTGTCTATCCAGGTCGGAGTCAGCAGTGTTGGCACTACCTGTTCTGTAATCTGAAGCGTTGTTATTTTTTGTGTTGGTTGTTGTGTTTTCTCTTTTGTTGTGTTTTGTGAAACCTTGTCTTTCCTAGACTTAGCACCCATATTTCAAAGCAAAGAAGAAGAAATGCTGCAGATCAGTATTGACAATTTTATGAAATGTGTCATATCTCAGAGAGATGATCCATGCTCCACACAGCAATATAACAGATGTTGATGTAGCTCTCAGCAGACACAGAGATAGATACAAAGATTTGGGCAGAAGCTCTCATAATAGTTGAGAATAGAGCTTGATAAATACAGGTGGACTATCCAATAGAAGCTGGTACAGATAGCTGTCAAGACTGACAGGGACGATAATTCTCACTGTCAGGATTGCGGCACACACAAGCACGTACCTTCTGCAGGATAATCAGAAATCAATTTGAGGTACATATTATACATGAATCTTTGATTTCATATGACATTTAAACATTTTAAACATTTTAGACTGTGTCCTTTTTAACTAACTTGTGTTGATAGATGTAGGAACTGCAATCATCAGATTATAGTGAATGACTGTCGAAGAAGGAGCCGCTTAGCCACAGTAAGACAGAATACATGTGTGTCAATGAGAGGGACCCAGGGACCCAACGGTGAGGTTACAGGGAGCAGAGGTGAAGAAGGTGCAGGACTTTAAGTACTTTGGGTCAACGGTTCAGAGCAATGAAGACTGTGGAAAAGAGGTGAAGAGGCGAGTGCAGGCAGGTTGGAACGGGTGGAGAAAAGTGTCAGGTGTGTTGTGTGAAAAAAGAGTATCAGCGAGAATGAAAGGAAACATGTTCAAGACGGTGGTGAGACCAGAGATGTTGTTCGGCTTAGAGAGAGTGGCACTGAAGAAAAGACAGGAGGCAAAGCTGGAGGTAGCAGAGCTTAAGATGTTGAGGTTCTCTTTGGGAGTGACGAGGATGGACAGGATCAGGAATGTGGACATCAGAGGGACAGCTCATGTTAGATGTGTTGGAGATAAAGTCAGAGAGGCCAGATTGAGGTGGTTTGGACATGTTCAGAGGAGAAACTGTGAATATATCGGTAGAAGGATGCTGAGGATGGAGCTGCCAGGCAGGAGGAGTTACATTATTTTGTTTTTCTGACCATCTTTTCTCTCCATAATAATAACACTTTACTTATCAAAATTGTCGCAGTGATTTGGGAACAAACTAACATGGTGACAGCACAGTCATCGTAAGGGAAGACCCCGCCTCTTTCCCAATGGCCACTGGGATAAGCTCCAGCCCCTCACGTCCCTGCACAGGATAAACACTCATGATAATGGATGGATGGATGGGTGATTGATGGTATAGCCTACTAATATGCAGAATTTCAGAGACATTAGGTGTTTGACAAGATGTTTACATCAACACTGTCTCCTAAAAATGATGTTTCTATCCAGTTAATACGAACAGGTGGAATGGACAGCTGCTGCTGGCCCAGACCTTTGTAGTAGTATGTGTGAACACTTAGCTATGCAACCTAAGGAAATATTTACTTACATAAATAAAAATGAACCAAAACCTTCTAAACAAGCAGAAATAATTGAAATTCTGGGACTGGTCAGAAGAGTGACCCTCACTCAAAAACAAACTGGTCATACTGGTCAGTGAGTTTGACTTCACAAGAGGGTTCAACAGCACCTCCAGGCACTAGGAGCTTTGAAACATGTGTATCTTAGGACACCAACTGGCTGCACCAGTGATGATTTAGATGAGTTACTTTAAAGGGGAGGACTTCCTATGCATTCATTTCCTGTCAGTTTTGTAATTTGAATTATTTTAAATGACTTTGTAAAAATCTGTTTTCACGTTGAGTCTTTTTTTTATTTTTCTAAAACAAATATGTACTGTATTAAAAGAAAATGTAAAAACTTCCAGATGGCTGAGCAGCGTTTATAGGGACTGTTTGTCCTCTTGGAGCTGGTGGGGACAAAAAGGGAATATGTTCACTGAAACAACTGTTAGCTGATAATATGTAAGTGCTGTGTTCACAGCTGTTTGAGCCCACCTACAGAAATGTAATTAAGCAGCTCATCCCGCACAAAATGTTTAAAGGTTTTTGATAGTCTTCATTACACAGGTTTGAACATTGAAGCAATGTTTCAAACAGGGAATAGCCATGGCTTTATCTCTTCACAGCCCACAGCATCTCAGGACCAGCGCAGCACCACCCACCTCCCAGCTGACTGGAAAACGTGCCTGTGTTATGAGCTCCACAATGTGATCGAAACACACAATGTCAAATTAGATTTCTATTCTCTGTCCACCTCTACACATCGTCTTGTAACACGCAGACTGATTGTGACACCGTGTCTGAACCATGAGGCTAATGTGTTTTTGAATGGCAAGTGTTTCCCTGCACAGCAGTTATTTGACCTGATGGTAAATATATCTTTGTCCTCCTATAATCAGGATCAGTCAGTTTATTCTATTGTTGGCAATAAATGTGCCAAAAGCTACAGATGTGCAAAGTTTGGTTTTACTTAATTTCTGCCTGAATTTCCAAATCAACTTTCCTCATCTGAACAAGCTCACTGTTGGAGCAAAGTGATTCATTATGATGGAAAATAAATCCCAGTGTAATGGTACATTGTGCTTTGACCAAATGATGTGTGGGGGGACACTAACGGAAACACTGGGCCTCATTTTTAATCATTATCTTCCAAAATTTTTTCTTTTTTCTTCTTAAGTTCACAGTAAAGTCTTCGGTAGTCACTGAGCTTATTCCACAAAGTCACTACAATAACTAAAACATATATTTTTAACCTTTGGTCTTCGGAAAGGCTTTTCAACGTCTCTTGTGTATCCTGAAATGTTAGATCCATTCTTAAGAATTCATTTGTTGGTGCCAGATAATCTCCCATATTTAACTATTCTAATGGTTTTCTTTTGTGAAAAAGAAAAGAATTATGTGTTTGCATTTCCCTAAACCTCCAGACAGCATGTTATGTGTGGAAATACATAACATGTCTATAACTAAGTCTGATCTAACAAATTCTTCACTTTATACAATATTGCAATTGATATTGGTTTATTTTTAATTCAGATGTCTCATATAAAATTTCCTACTCAATATATAATCCATAACAATAAATAATATAATTTCACTTTAATTTACTGTAAATGTACTATGCAATTTATTTTACGGTTTACAAAAATTACTTAGTTTTATCTACGTTTACATTGACATTTAGTCATTTAGCAGACGCTTTTATCCAAAGCGACTTACAAGTGAGGTACAAGGCAGCAAAAATCTAAGTCAAGGAGAAAACATCAAAGTCGGATCAGAAAAGTGTTCACATTTCATTCACGTACGAGAGGGAGCAGAAAGGAAGTTTTTTGTTTGTTTTGTTTATAATAGATTTAAGTGAATAGAGAGATGCGGAAGAGTCCTGTTTTCAGCATCTACAGTATCTAGATATAGGGATAATTTAGTTCTTTTAAACTATTTCGTTAAATAGTAAATGTTTTTTCTACCTATTGGTACTAGAAGCGCTTCTCACACACACACACACACACACACACACACACACACACACACACACACCAGTGGGGGAGCTGCTATGCAGCTGTCCAACACTCACCAGGATCAACTAAATTGGGGTTCAGTGCCGAGAAAGTAGATGCTTCTTGATTTTAATGTGAAAGCAGCAAAACAGTAGTTGGCAAATATGCGTCTTGGTATCACCTCAGAAAGATACAGGAAAAATACAATTCAGTTTTTTTGAAGGTACTAACAACACCAGTAAAATATGTAACTTATTATTTGACACATCATCAATTAGAAGTAGTCATATGTTGTGAGCCAGAGTGGTGTGAAAATGGTTAAAATAATCCTGCTTTTTTTACAATCGTATACTGTATCTGTATTCCCAGTTCTTCCTTGGAAGCACAGAACACACATGCTACTTGTCCATTGGTTGTTGTCTTTGTGTTGAGATAAAGTGCCACTTTTCACACCAGACAGAGGCGGCATGAGCTGACGCAACAGTTGGTCTTTATCACCACTATTTCTTTGACATGAGCTTGATGTATCACAGTCCTAAGAGATCAAAATAACGGAAGGGAATTCGGTAGATCATCACATAAACAGCTTCACCAAGCAATGTTTTCATTATTTACAGGATTTCTATAGTCATTCTTTTTAAACAATTTCCAGACCGACACATGCATTCACAAGTCCTTTGTTTTGAAAATGGACCGGCACCGGTAACGAAATTGTGTAAGGAAGAGTCTGAATGAATACCTTCACTTTTTGTACGATTCACTAAATTAGAAGTAGAAATCATTGTCATTTTGTGATCTATTGACAGTTAATATGAATTTTTGTATTTTTCTATGTCTGACAAGAATTTACAATTTGTCCTAGTATTGTTAATACTGTGGTCTCTTCTTATTCACATACTCACATATTCACTAAGCTGAACAACCAATAAGACTGGTCCCTCACACCAACAGGGGCCATGGTGAATCAACTAGCATTAAAAGTGCAGGACACACCGCAAAGGCTAGAAGAATGGGCACTGCGATTGCAGCGCAGGAAGGTAGAGCGGTCATCCACCCACTCCCCCAGTTGTTGGTTCGATCCCCAGATTCTCCGATCACATGTTGTCACTGAGTGTTGGCCAGCTACATATAGCAGCTCCCCCATTGGCGTGTGATTGTCAGTGCAAATGGGTGGATGAGAAGTAGCGTAGAGCCCCTTGAGTGCCAACAGGTAGAAAAGCGCTATATGAGTGCAATTGAACGTTGATTGACTTACCGACGGGCCGAGCACTGGCTAGTGGGCAGCCATTGCCTTTGTGTGTCGTGGCCCGGAGATGACAAAGCGCATTTCTAGAAGCTGAACGTTACCTTCAATTATACCCTTAGACGTCGCTACAGAAGCTGCATGTCTGACTGAAATCATACTTGATGCATGGTATTAATGACAGCTGCAACCCCTTGATCCACTGCAAAGTACTTCACAATCCCAAACAGCTCATTCATACTACTGACTACCATTCCTCATCGCTTGTTATGTGAGTGTTAAGTTACTATAAAGTGTCCTGTATCAGCGTTACCACCCTGAAGCCACGTGGTAACAGGGGGTAATATTTAAATGCTTTTCAGAAAACCCAACTGTATCTTCTGCTGAAGACATTTTTTTTCATGACACCCTTCATCCCTTCTTTGCCAGTTACAAATATACTGGTATCTGTCTTAAAGGCTGCTGCTTGTTCCTTCCATTGAGAAGAGATTTACAAGTCAGGTTGACATCTCATTTTATGTGATTTATATCAGCAGGACAAACATACCATTAACTTTCTATTATATGGCTTTATGCCTTAGAAAGTATTGTTTCATTACATGCTGATAGAAATGATGATTCATTATACAAATGGATGCTCTTATTAAGTCTGATTATAAATTCACACCTGTTCTATGATTATAGTGCAGACCAGACAGTGAATGTATTCATACACAGTATGTGACCACCGTTATTAATCTTATCCAGGGAATTAGAGACCAGTTGCACTATTGCAATAAACAAACCCCCGGAGGGTGAAAAAGCATTTTGTCCCTAGATTGCCCTTTTAAAACATGTCTGTAAACATGGATGAATTATATATATATATATATATATATATATATATATATATATATATATATATATATATATATATATATATATATATATATATATATATATATATATATATATATATATATATATATATATATATATATATATATATATGTATTATATATATATATATATATATATATAGTCAATTCGTACATTTTGCTGTTTCTTTTTATTAATTTTCAAATTTGTGTGGTAATATTTTGTATTGTAAGTAAAATTGAATTAAACTGAATTGAAATTACCGAACAAACTCTTCAAGGTAAAATACAGAGCACGAAGGGCTTTTCTGTCTTGTTGTTGGACCAGCCTGACCCCCACTTTATGAAGAATATACTGTGTCAGTGCTTTAGGTGTCAAAGGGAAACCTTTAACACTAAAGTAATGTAACACTAAAGGACCAGAAGACTTGCACTTTTTGAAGCCTTGAGAATGAGAACGGGCTGCAGTAAGACACTGTGACCACTTCACATTGTACTTAATACTGGTTATTAAATTAACACAGTCTCTTACCATTAAGTTCCAGCTATAAAACAGAAAGTCTGTAAAAGAGGGATTTTTGTTCCCATAATGTAGCTTATACCTATCAGAGACTTATTAAAATTAAACATTATTATTGTATAATAATAATATTATTACATTAATAATACATTACTAAAATATTCACTAGGGATTGTGGAAAATGTGTATTATAATTATTGATTTATTAGCATAACACTCAAGGGTCTGGGACCAACTCAGGGTTGAACAACAGTTGTAACAACCAAGGAGGAGGAAAACCCTAAAACTAAACAAAATAAAAAACTAAAGCCGTAATGGTGACCTGCAGCCCAGAGATCTCTGACGGGGCTCTGGGTGGCTGCACTACCAGCACCCTCCCTGTTTCTACTGATGTCACTATTATGGGAACTATGGGAATTGGAATTCTAGCAAATTCTAGCAACACCTGAGACTACAACCTGTTTAGATACAAAAAACATTGCTTTTTCTTACTTTTCAAGTGTTTAATAAGTACATATACTCCTGAGGTTATTAAATGTCATTATTACTGATTCAATTTTGCAACAGAATCAGTGTATAGCTGTGTGAGTTCATGGAAACTGGATTGCATTATGTAAAATGAATCACAAATACAAACACTGAGTTTTCTCTTTATATTATAAGGTGGCTGCTTCCCTTCTGGGCATGTTCATCACAGGAATGTGCACTCTTTAGGAGTATTGTTCTACCTGTTACCAGATTCTCCTAATCTGTTGCATGACGTGTCATAAAATCAGGTAACAGCTGATTCTGCTCTTCTTGCTCCCTGTATGTGCAGCCAGAGCAAAGGGTTAGTGTTGAAGGAACTAGAGCAAGAGCAGTTGATATGCAATTAGATAGTGAGTTATCAGTCATTATAAGCCCATTGTTATAGTTTGGTAGGTCACCTACTGCCTTCTGGCATAGTTTTATAAGCAAAACATACTGGAGCTTGTGACATCTAGTGGCTATAGTGAATATTACAGACGCCAGAATAGTAATTGGGTGTGTCAACTAATTTTGACGTATAAAAGTGGGTGGGGAAAAAAAGACTTTAAGGGCAAACTTTTAGGTTTTTTTGCTCTGATTGGAATCAGTGGACCGGTTTGTAAATTTGGTCCATTTTCCCTTTAATACAGAGAAAAATGCATGTGAACCGTTTTGTGAACAGCTTTGTTTGCATATGAGTTTAAGAGATTTGCAGTGGGAAGGTAAACAGAGGATCCCTTCTGTACTTGTAATTATTACTAGGGATAAATGCTATGCAACATTGCACAACTGCATAAGACTCATTTGTCATCATCATCATCATCAATCATCAATACAAAGCAAAACTTGCAGAGGTAAAGCTGAATGTACTTTTAAGAAAACGTACCAACAAAAACACTGCTGTGTTAAGAAGACAAGCTGTCAACTAGCTGTTCAGTTAAAACATGCTGTTGTCGGCTGGATGGAGATCAGATCATATTCTCAGCATAAACTACTCCAGAGTTTGTTTGAGACCAGGCCGAGGCCACGTCTAAAGGATCGTGGTTGGTGCTGTTGCTGTGTTCAGGCTTGTGCTGTTGAACCACACCAGGGAGGAAAACAAACCAGAGTTTGACTGAACCAAATTAAATGAGGTGCATTTGAAAACACCTAAGGACAAAAGCTTGTGTCCTATTTGATGGTGTCGAAAAGCTGCACTTGTTGGTGATGGTGCTATGCTCTGGAGACACTCTGTGGCCAGGAGAAATTGGGAAACCATGGGTTTCATGGACAGTTGCTCTACAAATTGAACCACAATCATGTTGTTTGTGTATTTTAACCCACACCATAGTATTTCTGTAACCCTAACCTTCATCTGTTTGAGTCTAAACTAAAACACAAATGTGTATTTTTGTGCAAAAACCAAAATAATACTGCAGAACATATTACTGCATGATAAGATCGTAGCAACAGATAACGGTCATTGGATGGTGTGATAACAGCTGAAACAAAAGGCTGACTAAAGGCTGCCAGTCAGTATCATGTTAAAACGTAGGCAGCAGGCATTTCTTATTGGAACCGAAATTCTTATAAAAAGGCAGAGGAAAAAGCCAGAAGACACATATTTTAAGCACATACAAATATGAACAAAACATCACAATCCTTCTCCTTGAAGATGCATGAAGGTGTTTATAAGAGACTAAGGATGCTCCCCTGGTTTCAGCCCGGGTTGGTACGATGGCTGATGATTTAGCCACTATGTAGAAAGTACTAGATTGAGCCTATGCAATAAAACAACAGGAATTTCTGTATTTGTCCAAAACAGATATCTGACAGTCCATGCGACAGGCTGCTGTCACAGCAATTGCCAAGGCATTTAAACGTGAGTTCTTCACACGACTCTTCCCAGCACTGCATGGGAAGATTATTCCCATATTTAAAACTTTATTGCCCCTCACCCTACTGTCCAACACCACAGGTTTATGTACATCCTACCTTCAAGTGGGAGCATTATGAATATCTGTAAACAAACAACAACCATGAACACCATGCTGCTTGCAGTAGCAGCTCAGATCCTGTAGGTTCTGCAGATTCCCAGCTGAGAAACAATACTTCAACTTAGTCATAGACTGTATCCTCAGATTGTAAAAGCTGCATACCCTTCTCTAAAATCTCTATAATTTGAATTTCCATTTCTCCTTAAGAAGCTGCTCAAAGGTAAAAGCAGCTATTGGTGATGCAGCAAACTGATTTAATAAGAGCTCGGCTTGAGACTAGTAGGAGGAGGGAACAGCACTGCTGCTTCGATGCCCAGAGGTAATACACATTTGCAAGAACTACTACAATGGGTGGGAACAACATGCATTCTCTTGCTCTATTTGTTTGTTTCTCTCTCCTTTTGTTGCCAGCCCAGTCTATCTTTAGATTAACACTGCTTCTGGAACCTTTTTAACTTTTTCCATTACCAGTCCATGATGTTAGGTGGACAGACAAAAGAAAATATTTCTGTGAAAAAACAAAAAGAGCAAAAAGCATTTGCTCTTGTGTGGCAGATGCTTTATGTGCATTATCTGTGCACTTCCTCCATTAGAACAGAGCAACTACCTTTTCTAATAAAAGTCTTAAAGTGTGGCTGTGCAATAAATGATGTGAAGCATCATTCATCATCTTATAGAATTTAGAAGACTGTGTGTAGGTTAATATTCCTAACAATTTGTCAGAAAGGCATCAAGCGACATAGTGCACGGAAGCAACAGTTGGTGTCATGTAACCTATCTTGAAGGTGCCCTCCAGAACTGAAAGAATCGTTTAATTTACAGCTGTGCAGACTGATTGAGGTTTTTTCCTGTTTCACGCTGCTCTTACCTTCTGCTGCCTCCTGGCCATATCAGTAGGTTGCTTTGCGTTGAATGGATAGGCGATGCAGCGCATCACAAACACATACAGCTGGAGTCTCTTTTTCCTCTCCTCCTCTTCCCTCTGCAGCTTCTCCAGGTCCTCCTTCTCCTTGTCGCTGCCCACCGACGGACTGGGGCTGGAGGGTCGGCCACCACCGGTCCCGCGGCCGCGTGGCTGAAGCCCTGCGCCCCCGTGGCCGTCGGAGGCTCGGCCCGGTGACACTCGGACTCCTCCAAGGCTCTTCGGGGCCGCCACCTCTTTGCGCTCCACCTCCACTATCTCATCCCCTTCCTCCTCGCTGGAAGACGGGTCCAACATGCTGGTAAAGGTTGGATGGAGACTATATCTGCTGCAAAAGTAAAACTGCAAAAGTAGAAGAAAAGATGCCGACCAGCTTCTGTGACAACCACAGAGGGACAGACCCGATTGAAACGGTAGAGACGCAAAAGCTGATTGATGGCTCCTGGAGTCTGTTGCTCCTCAAGGGAAAAAAGCTGCCGTCAGACAAGGCAATCTCAGCAAGAAAAATGAAAGTATTGTAGAGTCTGGTTGGTTGTTTGGTTTCCGAGCCTTCCAAATCTGCCAGTCAGTGGCACATAGGAGGGATTTATCATAAAAGCATGAGAGGGGGAGGGGTCGCCGCGAGAGAAAACAGCAGGAAACGTTGATGTGCTGATCCTCTGCTGCCTGGAGGGGGGAAGAGGCAGGACTCGGCGCTGACCGCGGTGCTGAAAGCCGATCCCCGGCTGCTCTGGGATCAGTTTGATCAGACTGCCAGTACAATAGATGAACGGCCACCTGATGATCCAACGGAGTCCCGAAAAAAAAGGAAAAGATGGGTTTACAAGCACTAGACCGGAATCAAAGCGGTTTGCCTTCACAATAAAAGCTTAAAACGAATTCAATCAAATGGTTAAACTATAACAAAATGATGATGTTTGGTCGGAAATTACAGACACGTAATATTTACTTGGTAAATGGTCCATTAGTAAAATAAAACCGCAATCAGTGCAATAATAAGATGTATATTTTCAATATAATACATGCATTTGTGCAGTAACCTGCAGCAAAATGCAGCAATGAGTTACATTTTTCACTTAAAAACTACGAATTAACAATTTTTATGCAAGAATTGGTTTCTCTAAATACACTTTTAAAATGTATTTTATTAATTTACTTATATGTAGATGGAATAAAGTTCAATGTTCATACTGAATATTTGATATGTAACCTGAAATTCATTTTTTAGCCTTTTGCTAAACAGACATGGTAGAAGTACACAAACTCAATATGCAAAAGCGAAACGATTCTCTTAACCACAAGAAGACACAATTTTACATACTTTACTCATGTTCTAAAATCTACTTAAAGTATGAAAGTGCAAGTGCAAAATAAAGTGTTTAAGTTGAATAAGATTTATTATTATATGTACAAATCAGATTTTGTAAATGTTAGGACAGGGACAACCATTCACTATAGAGACTTGGTGAGAAACAAAACCAGTAGCTGTAAGCTTGAGTTTATAAATCTCTATATCTCTATCGTCAGAGTACAAACAATGTCATTGAAAGGTTTATTTAAAAAAATGATGATTTAACATGTTCAGTCTGTATTTACAAGGGATCTTACCTCACCATTAGCATTGTCATAAAAGACACTTGTATTTTCTAAGATCTATTTATAAAGCTGCTGGGAGCAGCTTTCATAAAGGAAATGAAAGTGCTTCTAAGCTACAAGAAGAAGCAGGTAGAACCTGTTACTGCTACATCATGTTACATGAATCATTACTCATGAAGTATACAGTGGCCCTCCAATACAAAACCAGCCTTATTTGTTTAATTCAGTACTCTGGATTTCAAACAACTATCCAACAAATTGTCAATTTGTTAATTTGCAATTGATAAATAATGATGACAGACAGCTGTGATATTCCAAGTTCCTCAGTGTTGCAAAATCAACTGCTTTTAGCTTTTCCCTTCAGGGGTCAGGGGGTCAGGGGTCGCCACAGTAGAACTAGTACTGCACTTTGATTTTGACATGAGTTTTTTACACTGGATCCCTTTCCTAGCTGTCATTGACCTGGTCTTCAGTCTATCACAGGGCCAACACACAGATTAAATTGAGTATTAAACCCCTATATACCCCCCTCCAATTTAATCTAAATTACTTTCATGTAAAACAATTAAATAATCACATAATATTTATGTAGACTTCTCTTTCAAAGTTATTTATTATTCACAAAATGTTTATTTTGAAGTTCTCATTACCTTTACAACAAGTACTTGAAGTTTATGTAAGTTTACATTAACTTAGTTTAATCCTCATAAAGTTAATGCATAATGTTATGTAATTTATGTAATGATAAAAATACGTTGACTTAAATTTGACCCCTAATATTGAATTTATGTTATACGATTTGCATTTAATTAAAATTCACATTTGAGGCACGATTCTTTTTTGTGCAAAATTAAAAACAAGTATCTCTTTGGCCTATAGTTACAGCCTTTAAATTACTAATTACAAAGACAATGCATTATCCTCTACAATGCAGCAGTGCCCTTGGCATTTTTTTGCCCCTGCTCTTTAGACAGCCTTAGATTGCCATTGTGGTCAGCATTATTAAAACAATTTCCTCACCCACCCCTGACAACAACCCAACTTTCATACTCATGTAACATAAAAGTGTTATATTACTGACTATGGGGCATGCTGTTGCATGCACGTATGTTACTTTGTAGAACTGGTTATTTATTTATGTAGAACTCATTCAATCATATTTCAACTTCACTATTCACTCTTAATTAGGTTCCCATAAAATCTAGAATGCAGGCCTACTTGTGGTTCCCAGAATTTCCAAAGGTAGAATAAGAGGCAGAGCCTTTAGCTATCAAGCTCCTCTCCTGTGAACCAGCTCAAGGGGGATATGTTGGGTTTTCTCTATACATTTTTATAATCTTGACTTTGTTTTGTTTTGTTAAGTGCCTTGAGATGACTTTGTTGAGAATTGGCACTATATAAATAAAGTTGACTTGAGTTGAATTGAATTCTTTCAATTGAATAGTACTAAACAATATCCATATGCTTTCTCTTTAGGTCAGTGTTCAGGCAGTAAGGTCATAATTTATATTTCCGTATTTATAAATGAACATTACCAGCTCTCTGTTGACATAAGACCAACTCACTTTAATGCAATAAAAAACAGGTTAGGCACAGCAATAATGTCTCCATGTGCAGGGTAGCAAACATAGTAAATGTGTTTAATTTTAAGACAGAAGTCTTAAAAGACAAAGACAGAAGTTTGTAAAGCCCAGTTTCCTCTGAAGGGGCATGTCATTAATAAGAAGGAAAGTCACATTGCTTGGGACTGCAGTTATGAACACAGGATACTATGGAGGAGGCAGAACCCCCACATCGTGGGAACAACCAGGATTCCTCAAATTCAACAAGAAAATTGTGTCTAAATGAAGACAAACAGCTCGGTGCTGAACAGAACAGGTTCATCCATACTGATTTAACAAGACAATAAACATCCTGTTTTGCATCACCAACTCAAAGTTGTTTCTTTGGACTAATCCTTCCTTAACCTTCAATTTGCCAAAACATTAAAACTATGTAGCAGGTCCTAAGTCATTTTTAGAATGGCTTCTTTTGGAAGATGCTGACAATGGATGCTGACAATCATTTCGCTATATGAATTTCTTCAAATTTAAAAATGTTAAATAATAGATGATAAAGTACTTTTTATCATAGAAAGTGTGTGTTATATCTCATCAAGATTAAATATAATTATAATGTAAATCAGTGCTTAGTAATTAAAAACCATCTTCTCACCTTAACCTTATCTTATGATAAATGCTTGGAGCCCCGGGTTGCATGAGCCCTGCCACTTGGCCAGACTGTAAATGTCTCTCAGATGTCGTTTGTCCAGACCTCCTAAACAGCAGTGTGTGTGTGTGTGTGTGTGTGTGTGTGTGTGTGTGTGTGAGTCTAGTTATCAGTGAGGTATCTTGTCCTTGTCTACATTTACATTTACATTTAGTCATTTAGCAGACGCTTTTATCCAAAGCAACTTACAAGTGAGGTACAAGGCAGCAAAAATCTAAGTCAAGGAGAAAACATCAAAGCAAAGTCCTATCAGAAAAGTGTTCACATTTAAGTGCATAGGAAGATGCGGAAGAGTTCTGTTTTCAGCAGTTTTTTGAATATTGGGAGAGAGTTTGCTGAGCGTGCAGAGTTTGGTAGCTCGTTCCACCATCGTTGGATCATTGCGCTAAAAAGTGTTGCTTGGTGTCTTCTGTGCGGTGCTGGGACTAAAGTCCTTGTCATGACATTAGTACCTCTTACAGGTTGGGCTTGGTGCCTGCACACAGAGGGTGGGATGAGGGCCAGAGATTGTGAGTCTCCCAGCCAGTATGGCTTCTTCTTAGTCTACTCCATGTTGTCTGTTTCCATTCTGTCCAAACCTCCATTGTGATTTACAATGCACAGTACATGTACTCAGGTATTGTACAATTTGTACAGTACCTTCATTTACATTAGTTTTACTTTTATGCACTACAATTTAGAGGGAAATATTGTACTAGATGTCTGCAGAAACATTATTTATAGGCACACATGGAAAAACTTTTACATTCAATTTATCAACAGCATCAAGATCACTAACTCTAGTTTTATTGCTTCACCTTCACTAGCTTTGAGCTTTATTGAAAAGTGTAGAAAACAACAACTAAGGCACATTCCAAAAATGAGTTAAAATAAATAATCAAGCTGAGCAGTAAAGAAATATAAGAAATGGTGAAAAGTGAAATAAAATAAAATAAAAGGGCAAACTAAATTAGGGGTTATCTCAAATCAAACTGAAGTTGATTAATAAGGACAACGATCTCAGGGCTTTTTTTTTTTTTTTTTCCAGCATATTCCAGTGACTTGGTAAATGGCCACTTATATAGCGCTTTTATCCAAATCACTTTACAATGTTGCTTCTCATTCACCCATTCACACAAACACAGAGGCTGCCATGCATTGTGCGCACCTGACCCACCAGAAGCAACTTGGGGTTCAGTGTCTTGCCCAGGGATACTTCCACACATAACCAGGAGGGACCGGGGATTGAACCACTGACCCTGTGGTCTGTGGACAAATGCCTTACCCAATGAGAAACCACAGTTTAAACATTGTCTTCAGGCAGTTCAGACAGTATAAAGAATTTACCCAGTAAGTTGTTAATAACAAAGCCCCCTTTTTTTTCCTTAACACAAATCCCTTTCATCGATAGCCAGCTTTGCATGTTTCTCCAAAAGTAATTCATCCATTCCAGTAATCGAAATCTTCAATGTATTTTTCACAGAAAATTTGAAATCAATCAATAAAAATTGAATTTCAGTCTTAAGAATTAATTTGTTTTTATATCTCAGTTAAGATTTTGAAAATAACCTCTTTCAACTTAGGGGGGAATTCATTTGTTGAGGTGTTTGTGCGCTTAGGTAAATTATAGAGCATGCACTTAGTACGTCAACCCGAGTAAAGACTATGAATTGGTGGAATACTTTTTTAGATATGCCCTAGAACTTTTAGGTAAATTTTGAGTTTGGATACTTCTGCTTCTCAGGAATTTCCCCCGTTCAATTCAATTGGAGACTTTTTCCGGAGGTTTTTAAAGCAAGTTCAACAAACCTATCCAGTTGGAATCATTCGAACAATCCTTAAGTGTACTTGAACGCACCATGGCGTAAGCAGGTCAGAAACGAGGTGAGAGGACGTGCGCGTGGCCATGCGTAGTGTGTAACCCGCCCCTTCAACCCCCCAACCTACAACCACACCAGCCTCACTGCTTTCGTTTTTTTTTTTTTACATCAGGACTGTTGGAATCTAACTAGGTCAACTGAGGAGAAACAGGAGTTAAATCACATTACTTCGACGCTGGAGGCGTATTTTGTCTGCTGGTCGCACTGTAGCCCAGTTCAACATCAGCTAGTCCGCACTCCGCTTCTCTCTCCGCTCAAGTTAAAACGGCAACAACGCGAAAGACAAGAGGCTGAAGTGACATTGAGCTACGTTAACGTTAATTCATTCACCTACAACGTCCCATCAGCAATGGCATCGCACGATTTCAATTTCTTGCTAGCTACAGATTCTTACAAGGTGAGTGGACGTGTTCTTTATCCTTGTCCCGCTTTTTTGTTCAGTTTCTCTAAATATGAGTAAGGTTATGGTTTATTTGGGGCTGTAGTTAGCTAGCAGCGCTCAATATCACGCTGCATAATTAACGTTAACGCTAGCCGTTGTATTCCTGGCCAGTTGGATGTGATGGCTGCGCTACCATGTTGTAACATTAAATGTCAGAGTGGCGAAAACGAAAGCAGGGCATCAGCAGTAATAAGTGTTTTACAAATGCCGTTGTTATCCGTAAGCCACCGAGAAGGACTGACGGGCGTAAAGCATATAGAGTCCCGATGTTAGACGCAGTTGGGATCCGTAAGATAAGACATGAGTTACTACTCTACCGAAGACATTCTTTGGCGTTTTTCTATGTTTATTCACATTAAATTAATTAATTAAATAACTAAATGTTATTATTAGTCTTAGCTTGTGTTAAAATAAAAAAAGTAAAAATGTACAAACATGGCTAAGTATTGGACCCAAGCATTTGGTGCCAACTTTTTTTTAACAGCACACGTTTTATGGCCAGATGTATTAAAATGAATTGGGAATGGCCTATGGTTTAGTTGTGCAAAAGCTTTAACACCACTGCAAGGGCCCACACAAACATAAGGGATTTTAATCACAGGGGGCACAGTTACAATGCATGGCCACTGTAAATGTGTGTGGGCATGGGTTCTGTCATTTAAGCCAGTTCAACGAGGATGCAGTGCATGTATCCACCTTGTTGTTCTGTCTGCATTGGACTTCAGAATAGCCTCTACATTTAGGATTACACTGCAGAATTAATGCACAGGGGCCTGTGTCCGAGAGAAAGGTAAAGTAACCAACTATCCAGATTTGAAAAGCAAGTGGATAATATGAGAGTAACAAAACAAATAAAGTCACCTTTTTCTTAGTTCTTCTGTATTGGTATCTATCCTACTAGTAGGATGAGAGATAATCTCTCTGGACTTAACAGAAATGGGTTAAAATTGAAACTGTTGCTGTTAATTTGTTGCAAAGTGCTAAACTAAAGGTGTCCCTGTGGACTACAGACTAAGGAACCCCATAACTCCAGTTTCATGAATAAATTGTGAAGTGCTAGAGTCGTTCATGTCACTGACGTGCATATAATGCCAAACCCTTAACTGACTGTTTAGCTTTCAGTTTCATTTCTGTCAATTTGGAACCTAAATCCAGCTGAGTCAGTCCACTGCTTGGGCAGGCTGTGCTGGTATATACACTAGGACATGCTCAGCTCAGAAATAAATGTCACATGTTATTGTTAGGTGTCATTTGCTGGTTTGCTTTGCAGCCAAATGGCAAAGGTCTGGATGATGACCAACTGGCCTTTTTATTAGCTCCAGCGACCCCTGAAAACGAGTCCAAAGCAGGAGCACAGCCAATAGGTTTCCTCCAATTCCTCTGTCATCACAATCACATAATAGAAACTGATTGTGATGAGCTCATGTGAAAGTCCTCTGGGGTTATTGGGTTTACAACACACCACTTTACAGTGTATCAATGAAAGAAGATACTAGTGTGAAACACTACTGAATACATTTTAAAATAAAACTTTTATTTTATTAGTAGTACAACTTGACATATTCCAAAATTGCCTCCTATTTATGATATTTATGGTATTCATGATTCTTCATAATCAGCAGAAGATGAATCTTAATCCCTGTGCTGATCCCTTGACTAGTGCCACTAGCGGGGCACAAGTCGTACAAGTCCAGTGAAATGTCTAATCATCTACTGAAGGGCTTGACACAACATTTCCCCTGATATTTCCTCTAGCTCTTAGGTTAAATTTTCATTTTGTGCTTCCAAAGCCTACAAAGCTATTGACATAGCTATTACACTCGGCTGCGAGAGAGCAAAGGGAGATGGAGAAGATGCATGACTACATTGTTTTTCACTTGAGCAACACTGGCGAATAGGCTACATGTGATTAAGCGGTGTGTTCTCTTTCCTGCTGAACTCTCAGACTTTATCCAGTACAGCACAGCTCTGAGAACACTTTCTTGTTCTGGGTCCTAGCTACTCTTTATTCTTCGTAACTATTTTGTCTCTGTGATGTATATAGTCAGAGGTTTGTCATCCCTACCTGGGTGCTTCAAAAACTCTACCTCTACCCTCAACCAACATGCTGCCCCCAAAATAACTAAAATATAACATGGAGATATAAATCACAGGAGCAGAAGAATGTTAACCTGTTTTAAGTTCAGGTGGAAGGGAATAAAAAAATACTATTCTTTGTGAAAATTTGTAGATGAGGAAGCAGTGGGATATTTGGGTTGGTTAATTAATTTGTTAAGTCAATAATTAAATAACTACACATTTAACTAAAGATTTTTTTTTTATTGTTTGAAAGTTTGTATAGTTAAGTCTCAATTTGTATTCACTATATGTGACATCATCAGGCTTGTTGTACCTAAGCAATCAGCTGACACACTTACACACAGTGTAGTACACGGTGCCAACTTTTAGTGCTCTAAAGTTACTAAAGATGGAAAAGAACAGAACTGTGATGGGAGGCAAAATGAGGCATAAGAATGCAGAACGAATGCCTCTTGAAGCTATTGCTTCCAGTGAGTGCCTGGTTGTTGCTGTGGATTATTCACTTAATGCTGCAGGAGCACAAAGAGACCCTTCTGTTTTAGGTTGTCATCATTCTTTCTCACGTGGCTTTAGGAAACATGTTTACTGTACACACAGTCAGCATGTTGAGCAGACAGTTGTTTTGTTCAGCTTACCATTAGTATGCTTACCAGCATTTCAGTTCAGGTTGTTTCACAATACAAATCTGTTTGCCGTGATGAGCTTAGAAAATAATGAATGAACACTAGTGTTACAGCTGGTGTTTATTAGAATCACAATCTAACATGTTGAAACTTCAGCTAATCTGTTTTGGGGATTTTGACTGGTAGCTGATTGTGCCTAACCTCTGTGTATTTCTTTCAGATCACCCATTACAAACAGTATCCTCCCAATGTCAGCAAAATCTACTCCTATTTTGAATGTCGACGTAAGAAAGGTTCACAGTTTAGCGAAGTGGTGTTTTTTGGACTGCAGTATCTGCTAAAGAAGTACCTCACAGGTACATTCACATCATCATCATCACACTATCACATTCCATTATCCAACACTTATCTTCTTATCTTGTATAGTTTTATTCTGTGTAACATGACTACTGATTAATCACCATTAGTTTTCTCATTGTACATTCTGCATGTGACTGAGGATGTAGTAACTTGGTTTGCCTTTGACAGGTCCAGTGATTACAGAAGAAAAGATACAGGAAGCCAAGCTCTTCTACCAGATGCACTTCAAACAAGCAGTGTTTGATGAAGAGGGCTGGAGAAAAGTCCTTGAGGTCTAGAAAGAGATTCTCAACAGTTTGTCTGTATACAAATTCACAGATGAAGAGGCATTCATCATGTTAAAACTCAAAGGAAATGTGCTTGTTACTTTGTCAGAAACATGATGGCCGCCTCCCTATCCGGATCAAAGCTGTACCTGAGGGCAGAATAATACCAAGAGGCAACGTGCTCTTCACTGTAGAAAACACAGATCCTAACTTCTACTGGTTGACCAACTACATTGAGGTAAACTCAAAAAAAAAAAAAAAAAGGTTGAATTAGCAGATCAGAAAACATATTACATGTGCAGCTACACCCAAGTGCCATGAGAATAGTCCCACTAATAACAGCATGTTTTCAATGTCAGGATCTGAGATCTCATTACTGCTCATTTAAATTGGTGGCAGCATCTGCTACTGATTGTCCTCAAACTGTTTCAGACAATGATAAGAAAAGAGTAAGTGGCCTTTTTCAAGCCTTGTATCTATATGATGTGCGAATAATTACATCTTTCAATACTCACACAAATGATACCATTATTTTAGGTGTATCAGTTTCATATATACATGCTATTTTCTGCTTACAAAATTATAGTCATTATCTCACAGAGCAAACATTCATAATCGTGGATATAGCTTTATAATATATTTGAAATATACATATTTGTTTTTTAGAATTATAATTAATATACCAAGAGTCACATATTTAAATACATTTGGGGTGTTTCCACCACAGTATTACTAAATAAAAAGAAGTATAAATATATGTAAACACAATCTGTCTTCACATTGTTAAACTTGATCTGTCAAAATAACATGTTAATTTTATTAATGAATTGCATAAAAAATAATGTGTTAAAAAAGGAACTAATTAAATGCAGTTTGTGTTGAAGTGGGAGCAGTGGCTTACTTTGATGCCTGTCGACCATAGGGCCAATGGTTTGTGACTCAACTGCTGAAGCCCAAAACTCCTCCACCCCACTCTAGGTTGCACAAGCCTGCACACATCTGAGTGCCAGTCCCGAGCCTAGTGGGAATTGGGGAGGGTCGCATCAGGGAGGGCATTATGCATTCGTGTTATTTCAAAACACAGCATGTGACTAGTGACTAGACTTTTATCTTAGTTCTAACTTTCATAGTTGTATCAATCAATATTCAATATTCACTGAGTCACTTGATTAAAGGGCAACTTCACCCATTTTCAACTTTCAAGGAGGAGGAGTTAATTAGTTCAGAGTTAATTAGTGCTGACTGGTCAAACACAGACTCCACCTCCACTGTGGAGTTTAGTATAGCAACATTCAGAAAATGTTACTGTACTGCAGAGCAGCAGTACTACTGAAACGTCTGTCAACAGTAGACATTTCTTAACCTGAGAGAGAGTGAAAAAGAGAGAGAAAATATTTTCACCAAAATAATGAAACAAAAGTGTTTCCTTGTTTCTTCATTAGATTATCAATCTGAAGCAGAACTAAACTAACACAACACTCAACAGATTGTCATTATAGATACAGACAATATTTTTTTTTTGTCTTTTTCTCGACTTTTCTTCGACTTGAGCAGTTTTCATAATAGCATAGCATCTTAATAAGGCTTAAATCTTTCCTTTTTGATAAAGAGAGTTGTCTCAAAGTACTCTTGACCAGCTCCTAGCTATGTTCATAGACTTAGATGCTGAGGGAGCCTCCTGATGTACTGAGATTTTCCCGTCCCCTTCCCCCTAGTTTCTCACCTCTTCCACAGCATTTATGTCAACATTGCATTTCATTAACTTTGCCTGTTCTTCACATGTAATTGAGCTTCTCCAAATCTTCTTTTTTTCTCTCTACTTTTCTGTCATCTGCACCAGTCAAGGTAGATACGCGGTGCACAGTAACATTTTGGATCTAAGGGAAAACATTAGCAGGCTAACTGTATCTTACTCTCGGCAGCAGTGCACTGTTGATCAGCACCTCCTAAAGAAGAACTAAAATTTCTGCCACGCTACAAGTTCACTTTTTTCCTACATGCAGATTGTCTCAGTCATCTATCCTGACATGATTTTGGGAGGCACTAGCAGCCATCGTTAGGGCTGTCACCTCTTCAAAAAACTGCTTTCTAACGATGATCTGATTGACCCGGAATTTGTATTAATTAATTCAAAAAAACCCACATATGCACTGCATGTTATGGTGCAATACTCCCACATTATATGTTGGAGTGTGAACCAGATGGTTATTGGCTTTCCCCTAATTAAATTTTGAGGCATGCTAATAATATTTATTGAATTGGGTCAAAGTGGTCAGAATGGGAATTCTTAGACATGTGGTTAAGAGATGTTTTCATCTACAACAACTTGTGTGTTCAGTAACTTCCCACTTACTCCTCTTCTGTGTGATCTCTTTTTCTTCCCAACCAATGTTGTTTTGTTTATGTTTGTTGATTTGATTGATATTTCTCTCTACCACTATCCTATTTTAACCCTCCCACTATCTTGCTGGATATAGACAATGCTGGTCCAGATGTGGTATCCAATCACAGTAGCCACCATATCCAGGGAGTTTAAGAAGATCCTGGCCAAGCACCTCAAGGCCACCTCTGGGAGCCTGGAAGGCCTGGACCTGAAACTGCATGATTTTGGCTACAGAGGAGTCTCCTCACAGGAGGTTGCAAAGACTTTCAGTCCTTATATTTATTTAGGGAGAAACTAGTAATGAAGTTCAAGAACATACTACAATCAAAGCTAAGAGTTTGCTATTTGTGTACATTGCACTTTGCTGCTATTTATTTTTAACTGTATCAACACGTGCTATTTTTACTCGATGATATGGGCATTTCTACCTCAGCCAAAGAATAATTCAAGTGTTTTTTCCTTGTAACACAAAATTTTCATGTACATGGCCTGTGTAGCCAGTAACTATGTGATATTGTGTTTTGTGCATTTGGCTATTTGTTATCAAATTCTTGCATGATATACAGTGCTACTGTTTAGTAATGGTAGTCACAGAAAACTCAGTGAAAGGAAGACATACAGAATAGTCAACACTGGACAGTAAATCCAGTTATCAGTATCTTGTGCAACTGAACCACAGAACTGGAGCTGGTCTCACAGGTGTTAACTTGCCCTTTTCAGCACATCTCAAACAAAGACATTGTGACATTTCAGTGAGCCTGTCATTGTTAAGAAAACGTGTTGACAATACTTCTTTGTCTCCTAAGAGATGTAGAAAATTATGTCAGGCTGGTGTAAAGCTAATTTTCTCTAAGCTAGTGGGGGTGACTTCCAAGGAAGATATCCTCCATCACCTAGTCAATTGTGTTTGTTACTTTACAGCCATCTGAAAATATATATATATTTTTTTCCCTTTTCAATCACTGTGATTTGTAGCACAAAGTGCATGTATCACATCTAAGTTCAGCTAGCATATTCTCATTCTCGGCAAAAACACAGAATCTTTAGGAAAGTGGTGTTTGAGGTATTAATCTTTACATGTGCTTGGTTTTGAAATTAACTTTCTGTAAAAACACTAATTATAAACTTAAAGTGATTTTTCCCACCTTTGCTCCAGTCTGCAGCATTAGGTGGAGCTGCTCACCTGGTTAATTTCTGCAGTACTGACACAGTAGCTGGTCTGCTGATGGCTCAGCGATATTATGGCTGCCCAATGGCTGGGTTCTCCATACCAGCAGCAGAGCACAGGTACAACATCAAACAAATACTGTATACCTGAATCCATAAATGTAGTGTGTGGCAAGATCATAATCAATTTTGAATACTTCTGCCAGCAAATTTCTTTCTTTAGGCTCACAGTGTCATAAAATAAAGTGAATGTCATAAAATAATCTTGATGCAATATTCTGCTACACAGGGGAGAGTGAATGTGAAAAATAATGTGGACACATCAGTGAGTGACTTTAACTAAACACACGGAGGTCAGCAAAATGCACTGTGAATGTCATTAGTAAACGCCAGTGTTTAAAACATTTATGTATTTAGTACTTTCATAGATTTGAGAACCCATGTATCTATAGACCTAGATTTAAGCTCACTGTCTTCTAGCTACTAGTTGAAGTGTCAGTGAACTGTGAGGAAACTGTTACATCATCAGGGTTTGTAATAAGATCTCTAGCACCTTAAAACTGTTGGTTGCTTCCTTTCTGTCATCTAGTACCATCATCTCCTGGGGGCGGAGCAAGGAAAAGGAGGCTTTTGAACGAGTCCTGGACCAGTTTAGCACAGGACCAGTGTCAGTGGTCAGTGACAGCTACGATATCTTTAATGCCTGTAAACACATCTGGGGAGACAAACTGAAGGAGCGAGTCATGGAGCGCAGCCAGGACTCCTGTCTGGTGATCAGGCCTGACTCTGGTGATCCTGCTGAGACACTAATTGAGGTAAATTACAGGCCTGGGTTTGTCTTTGTTGGACAATGAAAATGGATATCTAAACCAGCTTAAAAATAATAATAATGTTGGAGTTTCTAATCACACAACTGTTATTTTCATTCATTTTCATGTCATTTACTTTTTTAGTAAATAAAGGTCTGAGAGAAACTGTCCAAAACAGGTCAGCAAATTATTATTAGGTATTTTAGGTAGTTTTCATCATAATGCAGGGTTTTTTTTAATGTGTGCAATTTACAGTCAGTGTTAAGAAACAAATTATACATGAACGTGTACATACTCTTATCACTCACACCTACAACATACCAATTTGGATGTTAGGAGGTGGCAGATGTTGAACTGAGGAAGTGACAGTTATGATGGTTATGAATAAAGTGCGTACCTCTGCCTGTGTGATTTGACATGAGTTGAATCTAATTAATCTGAAACACCATCTATGACTTAAATTATTAATATTATTATATTTTTTTATTATTATTTATTTATATTTGGAGGGCAACAAACTAGGGCCTGGTGACAAACTAAGTAATTCTGATTTGATAAAAGGGGCCAGCAGTTAGTTTGTAAGCAGTCATCCCCGTAGTAAGACTGTCATGCAGAAGGTTAAATTCATCACTGCTACATCTTTCAGTTTACACATTTTAATGCTGTGATCACTTTCATTTCTGGTCTACTTTGGGGGGGAAATGTCAACAGGTCCCTAAAGACTTATAGACTTAGGAACCTTTATGAATACTGCCCCAAATGTTTTTGTAATGTAATTTGTAGTGTGTTGCTGGGCAACATTTCTGGGGGTTTTGGAGGAAGTGCTGGTTCTGATGGCCTGTTCTGAAACCTGAAGGCGTCCTCCCGCTGAAATATGCTTTTGTTGATTAGATTTCCAGTTTGCTCCAGACTGGCTAACTCCTGACTCCAATTAGGTTTTGGCAATGTCTTTAGCCATTTTCTAGTTTAACAGCTTGCACAACATTTAAATAACTTACTCGGTATGATGGAGAATAATTTCAACTGTAGAAAATATGTTAGATTTTAAGATAGATGTATGTTAACTTGGTGCTAACACCTACACATATAAATCAAACTCCAAAATCACAATTATTTAAACGTCACCTTTGTCTTCTAGGTCATTAGGATTTTGAAGGAGTGTTTTGGCTGTACTCTGAACTCTGTTGGATACAAGGTGCTGCCATCTTACCTGCGGATTATTCAAGGAGATGGCATTGACCTCAACTCAGTGGACGAGGTAAGAAAAGGTTTGGTTATTATACTAGTTTAATGATCACTGTTACTTGTACATCTTATTCAGTATGTTTAGTATTTCTTCCTGTTGCAAGTTCAGTTTCCCTGTTTTGATCATTACTATAGTTATTGTTAACTTTTTGTCATCAATTCCACTGTCTCTTTTGACCACCATCAAAGGGAGTGTAAATGTCCTGTTATGTGAGTGTGTGAGTTCCAGCGGTATCAAAAACACACAGTTCATATAAATATGGAATGGGCACCTTTGCTTAAATTATTGATTTTTCAAAAAGCATTACACTCAGGTGATACAAATCTTTTGATCTATAAACTAAACGTAATGGTTTCAATTTATTCAGTGATGTGTATTTAGATATCTTGTATTAGGTGGCATTATAGGTGAAACAATGATTTGTTTTGTTTTTTATTAGGCGTGTGTTGGCTCTGTGTTGAATTATGCCAATGGTTTGTTTAGGAATTTAAATTCAAAGTAAAGTCATGGCATATTTTTTTAGGAGTAAGATGGGCAATTTGTATGAGTAGGTTCTGTAATACAGTAGAGTTATTGGTGTGAGTGACTCCAGATGTGTAAGAGAATTCTTATGTAGGACACACAAACATGGGGTCCATGGGCAAAATGTATGTCTTTTTTTTTTTTTTAAAGCAGGGATTGAGGAAGCGTATGCATCAAAAGAAAAGGTTAATGTTAGTTTGATTAAAGAAAGTGTATTCTGTTGTTTAAAGAGAAGTATCGTTCTTCTGTTCTTCTGTTTTCTGAAGATTCTTCACAAACTGAGTGACGAAGGCTGGAGTGCTGAGAATGTTTTCTTCGGCTGTGGCAGTGCTTTACTTCAGAAAATCAACAGAGATACACTCAGCTGTGCTTTTAAGTGCAGCTATGTAGAGACTAATGGCAAGGGGGTAAGTAGAAAGGTTCTGGCTTGATTTAGATTCAGTGACACTGCCTTGTTTAAAATCTAATTTACTGTAATGATTAGTAACCAGTTACTTTGAATAAACACAATCTGTCTGGACAAATAACAATAAAACCCCTGTTGTCTAAATAAAGGCTGCACCCTCAATTTTGCTTTTATAGCTAGTGCCAGCATATCAGATGATGCCATTAGGATCTTTGTAACATTTACATTTAGTCATTTGGCAGACACTTTTATCCAAAGAGACGTACAAGCGAGGTAAGCGAAAATCTAAGCAAGGAGAAAACATCAAAGCAAAGTCCTATCAGAAGAAGTGTTTCTGTTTCATTAGATGCAAGTGCAAGAAAGAGCAGAAAGGATTTTTCTTAAAGGATTTGAGTGCATAGGAAGCTGCAGAAGAGTTCTGTTTTCTGCCCTTTTTTGAATATTGGGAGTGAGGTTGCTGGGTGTGCAGAATCGCGTTGTTCGTTCTGTGCGGTGCTGGGACCACCAGACATCGTTCGTTGGCAGAGCACAATAGATGGAAGTGATTGTAGACCTGAATGAGTGAGTTGAGGTAAGCAGGAGCTGTCGAGTTAACCACCCTGTAGGCAAGAGATAGAGCTTTGAACCTGATGCAGGCAGCTATAGGAAGCCAGTGTAGAGATCTGAAGAGTGGTGTGACACGAGTCCTTTTTGGGTGATTAACAATGAGGCATGCTGTCGCGTTTTGGATCATCTGCAAGGGTTTGATTGTGGATACCCACAACCCCATTAACAGGGCATGGCAGTAATCAAGACGAGATATGACAACGCCTGCACAGTGAGTTGGGTTGTATACTCCCTGACGTAGGGTCTGATCTTTATGATGATGTAAATGGCAAATCTGCATGCCCCAGAGACTGAGGAGATGTGCACAAGTCTTTGATCTTGAGGTTGAGATGAAGATGTCTTTGTCTCATCCAAGCAGAGATGTCAGAGAGACAGGAGGAGATTCGTAATGAGAAAGTCGAGTCATCCTGTGGAAAGGACAAAGAAAGCTGTGTGTCGTCAGCATAGCAGTGATAGGAAAAGCCAGGGATGTAGTATAGATGGAAAAAAAGAAGAGGATTAAGAACTGAGCCCTGCGGCACACCGATAAACATGCCTCATTGAAAATTCGTCCCGATAAGTAAGACCGAAGCCAGGCTGGAGCTGATCCAGAGATGCCCCAGTCAGAGAGTGCGGACAAGGGGATCTAATGGTTCACAGAGTCAAAACCTGCAGATAGAATTCCTAGATGCTCTTCCTGATGCAACCCTATCCAATTTCTACCGGGCTTGGACCCGCACTGCAGAGCTGGGGTGATTATGCCGGGGAGGGGAATGGGCTGTTAGGGGCTCAGTGTCTTGCCCAGAGACACTTCGACATATAGCATAGGACATAGGACTGACCCTGTGGTCCGTGGATGACTGCCTTTACCAATCGAGCTATAGCCGCAGATAGACTGAGTAGGATTAAGACTGACCTGCAGTCTTTGCAACCCGCAGAGATTCCACGACTATCAGGAGTGCCGTTTCTGTGGAGTGACCATTCTTGAAGCCAGACTGGTTGACTTCCAGGAAGTTGTTCTGGGAAAGAAAGTCTGAGAGTTGATTGAAAACTGCTCGTTCCATGGTCTTGGGCAGAAATGGAAGAAGAGAGACGGGTCTGTAATTCTCCACAAGGGAGGGGCGAAGAGAAGGCTACTTAAGCAGTTGGGTAATCTGCGCCTGCTTGAATGACGTCGGAAACGTGCCTGTTGTGAGAGATGTGTTGATGATTTGTGTGATGGCTGGCATTAGTGTGGGTACAACTGCTTGAAGAAGAGTGGAATGGATTGGATCCAGAGAGCAGGTGGTTGGACGGTTAGAGAGGAGGAGGGTGGATACGTTGTCCTCAGTCAGAAGTGAAAATGAGGAGAGAAGGTAGCAGGATGTCATCATCTGGAGGAGAGAACTGTGAGCTGATGGCTGCCACCTTAGTAAAGAAGCAGGCAAAGTTGACGGCAGAGCGAGAGGTTGAAGTGGCTAGATGAGTGATTTGAAAAGGGGAGAGCAGCTCTCTGATATCCATGGTGCTGCTGAGCTTGTCCTGGTAGTATTCATACTATAGTATAAGGCCTTAATGCATCTTTACAATAGAAATTACCAGTGACCTGTACCCTGTATTAGTGGGTTGTCTAGCTAACATCACGTTTTGTCAAGTTTGTCAATAGGCTGAAAACTCACCAATAAGATGGAGTCATGATTTATCCAGAAACCTTGACATCAGTAAAATGTATTTACCTTTTCACACTATCGCTCATAGTGTTTACACACTTTATCCAATGGACTGTCACTATTTGCTCTTGCTTTAACCTAATTCCTATTGATTAACAGTTTATACTGTAGAACATTATATATAATTAAGTATTTGCCTAGTGTAAGAAATGCCAAACATGCAACTCATTTATTCTAAGTAATTCAACTAATCATAAACAAATAATAGCCTAATAAACAATTGGCAATCGCTTACAGGTATTGTGTGCCTGGTTGCAACTAAAACAAAATTCTGGTGAATTTAAATAAATATTAATTGAAGATAACTTATCCTATATTTCAGCCTCAAATGTTGTTAGTTCCCCTTCTAAAGTTGCAACAGCAGGTACCTATCACCTTCTAACCCTACTTTACTTTATTTTATTAAATTTAGCTTAAAACAAAGGTCCTTTCCTGATACACTTTAAATTAAAGTTTTAGCTGAGAGCATAAGAATGTCCTAAAGTTATCCTTTGTTTAAAAGACAGACTATAATCTTGGTTTACCCGTTTGACAACCATTTGACTGCTGAAGCTTCTTTTCCCTTTAGAGAGGATGTTATATAACCTTTTCTTTTGCCTTTATGCAATGTATAAACTAAACTATAATGTGTTGCATTTATGAAATCAATGAACGACTGCAGAGAAAACGAAATTACATTTCTGCATACTTTTTCATGTTCACATAAATGTCGGGGGTTTCGAACACAAGTTTGTCCGGTTTGGGGAGGTTTTCAGTATCACGCCATTTGTGATTCTGAGCAAGAACGGCCTTCTGACAGGCAACATCTTCACGGCCTGCTGTTAAGCGTTTAAACTTGGACACCCATATGTCTTTGTGAGCTATGTCGGCCAGTTCCATCTCAAGATCAGGTTGACTCACACCTGCCAGTGCAGTCGTATTCAACAGGGATGAAGTGATAGGAAGGATAATGTGTTTTTTTTCTTCTCTGAACTCACCATCATTTCCCAAACGATGTTTGCATTGCGATGAGTGCAGTATGTAAATACTCCGAATTTATCATGAGCTTCTTTGAACTCTCTCAAATTGGGGAAGTGTGACAGTGAACCTTTCTGTTAATCTCTGGCAAGCACTGTCAACTTGCGCTCAAATGCCAAAACCTCCTCCAACATGTGCAGGGCTTTGCGTCCTTTCCCCTGAAGAGCTGTGTTCAGCGTGTTGATGGTGGACATTTTTCAGCCACTCTGGCTGTTCCAGCTCAGTAAATGTGAGCCCTTTGCCGCCCAGGAACGTTTTCACTTCATCACCTCCCATCTGGACAGCCACCACCATTAAGACGTTTTATTTAGATCTTACAAAATCACCATAATCTTCAAATTTAGTATTACATTTTAAAAAATGAAGGAGCTAAAATAAAATACATTTTAATTAAATACTCATTATTTTTAAAAGCCACAGGAAGCCGCATCAGAGGGATGAAAGAGGTCGCGGGTTGCCGACCTCTGACCTAGCCCATGGTTTGTTTTGATATAAAAAAAAGTTTTTTTTTATAAAATATTTTTCTATTTATTTTTATATTTAAAAGTGTTTTTAAAAATCCATTTTAGTTTCCTCTTTACTTATCATAACTACTGTTATGGTGCAAAAACATAGTTCTAAATTGCAGTCAAAGACCACAGCAGTTATGTGATCCAAATTGTACTTGTGTCCTTTAATCAGTAGTTTAGTATCTGCATTGCTTTGGTATTGGAATCTGTCTAGTCGCACTGTTCATGAATGGCCCCTCAAATGTTTTTATGGTTGATATAAACACTGGCAAAATTATAACCCCAGCATTAACAAAATAATAATAATAATCAGTGGCAAACTGTAGCTGTAATGCTAGAGTACAATACTTGGGTCTCACTTGCCTGTGTATGGTTCTGTAATAAATATCTACTGGGCTAAAAGACACTATCATAGTACCTAGTATGAAAACCATAGTGGTTTAAGCTGCAGTTAATTTTATTAAAAATACCCAAAAAAAGAAAATGCCAAATATGCTTCCGTGTCTGTGTCACTGAGACTGAGTCTGTCTTTCAACTTGTTTGCATCTTTAAACTAGTTTTGTCTCCTTCCAGATGGATGTGTACAAGCAGCCGGTGACTGACCCATCCAAGGGTTCTAAGAGGGGCCGATTATCACTGAGGAGAAACTCGACTGGCTACTTGGAGACGATAGAGAGAGGAGCAGGCAAACCTGAGGAAGTTAGTTACAGCATTTTATTTTTCACTGTCACTGATCTCAAATTTGGAACTGTTCTTTTTATTTAGTCTTAGGGTAAAGATGACTTATTTGACACTCAAGTAATTAGCTATTTTTTTAATATATGGGTCAATATGATGATTGACAATAACTGACACCACAAAGCAGAATCGCCTTATCCTACACAGTGTTTGTTCTTGTGGTTCATTCTTTCTGCATAGATATTTTTATTTTCACACATGCTCTGTTTTAATGTTGCGAGAAATAAACGCTACACCCCTTAACCCAGGTGTAGCTCAGCACTCCTGCAGAGCAGCTACCCCATGCTCCCCTCCCCAGAATTGCATATACATTAAAAGTCCAGCTCCATTAGTGTTGGATGTTTTTCATAGTACATATACATTGCAACTTTCATTAAACTTTTGGTTTGTAATGAATGCCCATTAACCCAGTTTGTGAAAATCCAAAAATTCTCTTCAAACCAGGATACTTGAGCAATGAAACCCCTCACCTCTTACACTATTAAAATGTACATTTCACAATATAAATTATGTGGCTTATGTTATAAGAATATGTGTTGCTTTTTAAATGACATTCAAAATTAAAGCCTGTTTCACATATGAACTCCGGACAGTTCAATCCCCCCGACAATTCAGGACAGAGCACACATAATACATGCTTTGTACCAGGGGGCTCTCAGGATAAAGTCCGAATAACATCTGGAGCACCTCACTTGGACATTTGTGTTCTCACATACACTGCCTCCGGACAAATGCAGGAGAATTTCAGGATTCCAGGGCATAAGTGAAAGGGGGTTAAGATTTATTTCTCTGTCCTTCTGTGCTCTAATAATTATACGTAGTTTTAAATGTTTAATAATTGTATCTTTAAATGTCTTCCTCCTAATAGTCATTGGGTTATGTGTTTTTGCTCTGCACTCCAGGACTTGCTGGTGACTGTTTTTGAGAATGGCAGCCTGGTGAAGGACTACTCCCTGGAGGAAATAAGGAAGAATGCTCGGCTGTGGGATGAGGATCTGAACAGCACCCTGCACAATGAAGAACAGGAGCTGCTGCACAATCACATCATCAACAGTATTCATTAGATAAAGTACAAAACCTCTCACTGTGCACACACCAGTGTTTGACAGGGTGCCCGCAAAGGAAGAAAAGCACCCATCTAAGTATAAACTGAATGTGCTGCAGGGGAGTGAAAAGCTGATTCTCACAAGTCACCACCAAGCACTACTACCTCCCACCTCCACATCTCGGGGAGCCCAATGATTATAGGTAGATGAGATAATTTCTTTCCTTCTCGCCACATACTCCCCCAGCATACAGTACAGTCTGCCCTCTGCCCAGTCATGGCCATGATTACAACTAGCTCAGGGTCTAATATCATAAGCTAAGTGAACTTTTGTTCTTTCTTTTCATGATTTAAAGATACAGTTCCTGATTTTGTGGGTGCTATTGGAGACTAGAACACAATTAGGGAATGTATCTTTAAAAATATTATATTTGTTGCTCATATGCAGTATCTGAGCAATTTAGGCCAAATATGACCGCAACATCCAAATATTCAGAGCTTCCAACTTCTGTTTCTTAATTCTATTAGACTAGCAAATAAAGCAGCATTTTAGACACTAAAACTGACATATGGCAAAGTATGAATAGCAACTGTAGTAGTGATTGTTATAACTGTGTTGTATCTTCAAGTGTGGGTTACATTGAATGCCTGATACATAATAGTTACGGTCAGCGTCAGCTCAATATATGAGCAGAGCAATATTTTGCTCTAGCCTGCATGACAGCAACTGGGCTGTCATTTTGTTCTTTTGGGTTTTGACACGTTACCGGTCACATAGAGCCATCACTACGTAAAAGCATTTCCATTTTCTTGGAGTACGGCTTTAGTCACACAACAGTACTGGACTGCCACAGCTGGGACCTCTATGGAACCTCAAAGTGTTCAATATTTAATCATTAATAAAAACATTGTGAGACAACTATTCAAATCAATAAATACTGTAAAACAAACAAGTGTGTCAACTGACCACTGATATGTGTAACACATGAAATTTAGCACAGAGCGTTTGAACACCGCTACAGTTGTGGTGGCGCTGCCCATCAGCTGACCTTAGAGTTGAGTAACTGGACCGAGGACTGGTAGAGTAGATCAACAGAGTAAATTGGACCACCAACCCTGCGATCCGAGGGTAACTTGCTCTTTCTCCTGACCTACGGACATTAGTGCAGCTCTGTGTTATTTACTATTAATTGTAATAACCGTTTTCCTGTCTATAATAAAATCAGCTGTTATTTCTTAAAAAGCATTTTCATGGCAGTGATGTTATACCCTCTCTTGCTTCTTTTGAACTATAGTTCTATAACTAAATTCTGAGGTAGCCAACAGAAGCTACTGCTGCTGATTTAAATAAAGTCCACAGACTAAGATGTGGTTACTTAACTTAAGGAGGCTGCTCGTGCTACCTGCCTACCCAGTTTACTAGCTCAGCCCTACATCAAAATCAGGAGTCAGTGTTAACTGTGTGAGCTCTTGTAGCTCCAGAGATGATAGTTGCTTTGTCTGAGGTCTGTTACAGTGTCACATAGAAACCAGAGTCAAATTCCTTGTATGTGCAAACATACTCAGCTGTTTATTTCTGGATCTGATAGTTAACTCACAATTTCTGGAGCCTGACTGGAAACATTTGATCAGCTAAAACATGGGAGGATGGTGATGTTACCATTGTCTTGAAAAAGTACATTATGAAATTAAAAAGAGTTTTTAATGTGTATTTAATGTAAATAAAAATGATAAAATAGTGTTATAATTATTATTTCTTAAGTAGTTTTAGTAAGACTTGACTAAAGTATTTTTCAAATGATGGTGTAAAATATTTAAATGAAACAATTTATTAACCAGTAAGTATTTATTTATTGAACACTTTGAGCCTCCATAATCTTTAGAATATTACATCATCTGACCAATTCTAAATTCTTCACGAATTTCAAGCCTTTTTGACTTGTGACCATTCTAGTGAAGCAGTGTCTAGTTGTGACCCCTCTTCACAGGTTCATGTCTGAGTAGTTTAGAAAATCATAAATTGAGTAACTGCAAATTAAAGTGAACTGACAAGGATAGCAGGCACACTTTTACATAAAATTTATGGTGGCATAGACATGTTTTTGTCTATTTTTATTTCTGTTTTAAACATTCAGACTGCTAAATTGGTCTTTGCTCTCCAAGGGACACAAGTATTTTTTTATCCTAAGAACTATTAAGCTTGATTGAATAACTGTACTCTGATTTGACCAATTTGGTATCTGTGATGCTAAAAGTTGCATTTAGTGTGGCTCATTTAGTAGAGACAAAAATATTGAAAGTTCCATTAGAGTATTAAGACACCTCACTTTGTGTTGTATGGTAGTTTACTGTTTTGGCCTTTTGACCTTTGGATTGGCTCCCAGTAAAACAGTGGAGCTGCCATAAAGACACACAGTAAAGGCACATTTGTTTGCACCTCTGTCACATGCAATGTCGATGTGTGTTCAAAGGTGCCACAATAGCATATTTGTTTCTTATATTTTTATATGATTATGACAAATTTTTGGTGATGAGATGTGATGCCCTGTTGTCTTCACGTCTACGTCTATAGTATCTCAATCTCAAATATCAGTTACATGAATGCAATGACATTTGGAAAATATTTGAAATTTTATGAAAATTTGATCTTGTAAAACACATAAGCATTTTAATGACAAATGATGAAAACCAAATAGTTTGACCGTGATTGTTGATCTTTTACTAATTACTGTAACACACTATGTTCATACTGAGTCAGTGCATTGATATTCACTATTCAAATTATACAAGTAATTAAAGTGATGATGCAGTTTACCTTATTAAAAAAAATGACAATTTGTCTTGTGTCATTCACCATAGATGCAAGTGAGCTATTGACAAATGGAAACCTGCTAATCGTTGAGAATCCATGTATGCTTCTTTTCTGACGTTGAGTGAGTTCGTTTTGCGTTGCTCTCCCTCTCTCTTGCCCTTTTTCCTTGTCATTATGTTTGTCGTTTTCAGCAACATGTTCCTTAACCAGTTAGATCTTTCTTTTAAATGTTCTCTTTGATTTGTTTCAAAAACTGAACTTTTGTAAAATAAAAAAACAATTTTAATCTGTACTGCTTTGTTAGACTGCAGACTTGCTTAGCCATCTTTAAATCATTACTCCTGGTCATTTCCTAAATCACAGAGCTTCACTTCGTAATGTCTGCAGACCCTCTTCATCCAAACATTGATCTTTCAATGTAGCACCGAGTATTTTCTTAAACGCTCCCATACCCATCCATTGGATGGAGGAGTTAACATCCACTTGATGCCAAGCTGGATAAGTGTATTTTCTATTTTGGAAATGTTCCACACTTGTAGTGTCCTTTTGAGCTCTCGCTCAGCCCCAACGAAGTTTGTTCCATTATCTGAACTTATTTCCAAAACCTGACCTCTTTCTTGCTATAAAGCGAACAGCATTAATAAACGAGTTCGTATCCAATGAGGCTGCCACCTCTATGTGGACAGCTCAGGTAGCCAGACATGTAATGTTCTTCCTCGCTTAACACCAAAAGGACCAAAGCAATCAACACCATTTCAGGTAAATGGTGATTCATCAGGTAAGACTCTATTAAGAGCTGCCATTTGTTGGCACCCAGTTGCTTCATGCAATCTATGACAGGTTCTACATGTAGATAGAATATTTCTCATTGCTGAAATTGCATTTGGACTAGAGGAGTAGTCATCAACAGTAGTAAACCAGTACTACTGTTGATGTCCATGATGAGTAGTACTCTGTCAACATTGCATTGTATCTGTGCTTTATTCAGCTGCAAGAACATTTACTGTGACATTTCTGTTCACCTCAGGATCAACTGTTTCAAGCTCTTGTAGGTGGCTCTGGATCCTTTGGCCACTCCTCGACTGGCTGCGTAAGAAAGTCAGGTCCAAATAGCCACAGTTTATTTCGTTTAGTTCCCGTTCTGACCAATTGATGCACAGTCAGCAGTATTAGCCTGAGAATTTACGAGACTGTTGAGGTCTGCTGAATCGCTCACACACTATTAGCTACAAATGTCTGAAACCATGATGTCTCATTGCTAATATACTTTAGCGCTGCTGTACTATCGGTCTAATATATGGAGTCCTCCAATAGTAGCTCCAAGTCCTTCTTTAGCTTTCCGTCCACACCTACTGCCAAGGCATAACTGTTTTAATGTCCATCTCCTTTAATGGAAGATTACTGCAGTAGTGTCCGTTTACCATTCCAGCAGATTGTTACACCCTATTTAAAGATGATCCTGCATAAGGCCAATTGTTGATGCTAGACTCGAAACTCTACCAGAACTTTAAATGTAGCCTTAATCTTGATTTTCTCATAAATGCCAAAAATTACATTCCTCCACTTATTTTTCAACTCATATGGAAGCTTAGAAACAGTGGGGCGGCTGTAGCTCAGTTGGCAAGGCAGTCATCCAGCGTGAAAACAAAAATCAACCTCAACCACCAGATCTAGATTGTCCACTTCTATACTGCTTTAATCACTGTCATCCCCAGTTTTACTTTCCACCCTGTGTTCAAATGCTCTGATGAAGAGCCTATAGTCCAAACGATCTCCACTAAAGTCCAGAATTTCAGTAGTATCGTTCTGACACTGATTATCCCTAAAACAAAGCAGTTGCATGTCTCCGCCTTTGCCCTCCCACTGCATCCAGCACCAAAACACCCTATACTAGGTTCATCTCTTGCTTTTTCGCACTCTTCAGCTGCATTGACAACAGCAGCAACAGGTACATAACCCTTGCATTTGTTATCAGTATCTGATTGAGTTTGAAGTTGTCATGGCTCATGTTTGAGCCAACTGACCCCACAGAGGCCTCATATTTCCTCAAGATCTGAATTTGAGCAGCGAGAGCAGCACTCATTTCCAGTTGTTCTTTCTTTGCTCTAATTTTTCCTTTGCTGCTTCAAGCTTAGCTTCTTGATCCTCTGTTTCTGCCTTAATGTATCAGCCTTAGTCAATAAAGCCACCCTTTCTAGTTCAACCATAAGGCTGAAGATGCTACAGAGCGAACAGAACTTGTTTTGGATTTCCTGCAGCTTTTTGAGGACACCACAGACAGTTACATTGTCATTGGCCTTATTTGCTTCCTTAATGCGCTGATGTACATCTTTAATCCAACGGGCAACATCATCACAAAATGTTCTGAATGAACTTGCCCTTGGCTCGAACCAGCCTTGCTGATCACTATTGAATTCCTCTTCAAAACTAAGCTTATGGAGTCGAGAAGGTTCGGGGATCTTACTCGAATCCGGTGGTCAAACATTTATCCACTCCAGAGATCGTTGTATGATGAACACTGAACAGTTATCGAATTCCATGTTTCTCAACTGAGCTGATAATGCAGTAAGAAACCGTGTGCCTCCACACACAGCTACACACTGAACCTTTCACTTCTACCTTGTTGCGCTCCAAACAGTCTTGTAGTCCATTCTTTCTGTCAGCTCTAATAGCTGTACCTTGTAGCTCCTATAGCTGCGTCTGTTCATTCCAAACGCTGAGCTGAACCATACTTTCAAACTACATTGTTTCCTAGACAGCTGGTTAAAGAAACTTAAAAGGTAAAGTTCAAAGGCAATCTACAAAGGCAATCATCAAAGTCATAAGACATCATTAATTACATCATCGGTACACTTATACATACGCTTCTTAATCTAACTAACCTTACAATACACAATATTACCAAAAATAGAGAAACCCATGTTTGGCTTATATAGTTGTTTTGTTCACAATCACCATGCAGATACTTGAATCAACATCGAATCCTCTCTTCTCATGTTTGATTAGTTGTCAGTCTGCAGGCTGGATTTACTTATTTGTTGGTGCCACAGGACTCTGTTGTTGACCAAAAACAATTAAATGATTCATGACGTTGAAATAAAACTATAATAATGGGTAAAGGCTTGAAGGATTTATTAAAGTTGGGTAACGTCTCTGTTCATTAGTCAGCTATACTCCAAATTTTGATCTGGTATATGTTTGGTTAAGATTTGGTTGAGATCAGATTACATGTCATGACAAATTAATGCAGAAAACCAGGAAATTGCACACGATTCCTTGTGAGTATTCGAAAAAACTGTCAGCTTGAGAAAAGTATTCGAGAATGGTGGTTTCACATGTACATACCTTATAACCTCTCTATATATGAAAAATACATTTTGAAAAAAATGATTTTAAGCATCTTAGCAAGTGGACACATACTTATTGACACATACTGTATATGCAAATATTCCATCTGTGGACACACTACTGTATTTTTTTGGAGGTACATAAAAGAGTCAAAAGATGACAACTGTATTTTAAGTGACTGAAAAAATTAGAGTGAAAAGCGATAACTCAAACATTAACACATTATTTAGGCTGACTAAAAATAAATTGAATTTAAATACTGTATTGCCTATATCATAATGTGATGCTGAAGATAGAGATATAGATTAAAGTGGAAGCTCATTAAGGTGTTAGTATTTCATAGTGAACCTCTTTACTACATGACTGATGCATTATGTCTTAAACACCTGAACATGTGAATACAGGAAATGCCTAATACCGGAAAGTCCTTACCTAGGACGCTTGCTGGTAGCCCTTAGTTTATTTTTCTCCAGGCAAATAGAGACGCAGACACAATTTATAAATGAATAATTCAAATTAAATAATGTTCAAAACAAATATAAAAAATAAATGTTTGTGACAAATACATAATACTTCCTTAATGTTCTGCAAGCGAAAAATGTATTTATGATTTGTTTCAGTGTAAGAAGTAACACAACATACAGCAGACATTGCTTTTAATGTGCTAGTTAATGGCATTATTCCTGATAGCCTGTAGGCTAAAGTCGAAATGTTGCATATTTTTGTGTCCGTTGATAAAACTTCTCCAATCTGCCTTTTTCCCAGAATGTTAACAAGCCACAATAACTGACCTTTAGACTGAGGTTTGAGCAGTTTGTGCAATAGCAGTTTTTACAAAAGTCCACAGTCATGTTTCAAAAACCCTGTCAAATAATACAGCAACATGCATGTTAGGCTAACTAGCGAGTCGAATTTGGCCCTAGGTGTTAATGTGAGTGTAAAAAGTTGTTTTTCTGTGTCTGTTTCTCTGTGTTGGCCCTGAGACACACTGGAGACCTGTCCAGGGTGGACCCTGCCTCTCCCACCATGACAGCTGGGCTGCAGCCTCCCCAAACAGGATAAGCGGATACGGATGATGATAATGAATGGTTATTAACTTCACTAACATTAGACAACTCCCTCACTACAGACACTATCCTTTATTCCTCATTTTGTTTTTTGTTTTTGTTTTTCTTAGGGCCAATATGATAAAGCAACCAATGCCACGTTTACAGGGCATATAGCAAGAGACTCATTTGCAGCTCCTGTCTCCGGTGGGCTTTTAGATACATAAAACCGAAAAGGTAAGCATAAAAATCAGATATTTCTGTGCGTGCAATGTCAACATCACACAGTAAAGGACAATAATTTGACCAGTGTGGAGAAAGAAAATGCTTCATGTCAAAGTAAAAACAAAGGCTCGACAAAGTAATCTAATTAATAAAATATATCAAACTAAAAATAAGTGATTGTGTAAGCATCCATCCCCCTTTCAAGTAACTCACTTAATATATTACTGCTGCAGCCAGTTAGTTTCAGAAGTTACACTCGAGTACAGTGAATGTGTTTAAAGGATTGACTATAGTATAAATACTCGTGTATCTGGAAGATTGTGTTAATGGTGGCCAAAGCCTACAGGAATACTCCACTCTACATTGTGAACCGGTTATTGAGAAGCACAAGTCGCTGATTTCAGTTGACAACATCAATAAGAAATGAGGTGTAGATCTGCACATTGTGCATCATTTTTACTATTTACTGGTTGGTACGTAAAAAAAAAAAAAAAAACATCTGTCAGACTCGTCAAATGATGGGTTTTGTTTAGACATCAGATATGTATTTATTTTACAGTTTGTGTATTTTCTCATGCCTCCACACACTAATGTGCAGAAGTGCCATAGGGGTGGATAAAAGTAGAATATTCAAATGACAGCAGACAGACAGTTGCACTTGTCTTCTAAGCCACCAGAGGGGAGTGGAACCAAACAAAGCTGGGACTTGTGCACACACATACAGATATAGACAACTTTTTGAAGTTAAATTCAGTGTTGCAGGAGAAGCTGAGGTTTATGATGCAATAAACATATCTGCATGTCTTTGGACTGTGGGACTCTCACAGACACAAGGAGAACTCCGATGTCAAACCTCGGAAAGTTCTCAGCTCAGTAAAAGAGCATGTCCGGCATCATACACCACCACCACAATACTTCATCAGCAAAGCACACCTGTGCCGTTCCAGGACGCCACTGTGGCTCTGGCTCTGCTGAGAGAGCAGCAAAACCTTCTGAGAACTTGACACCTTACAAGTGCTAATAGATCTGTTTTTGACAGGGTTGACTTGCTCATTGGTTTTCATTGAAAATATGAGCTAAAGGTTTCGGCTCATGTTTACAATGAAAATGCCTCCTAACTCCTAATTGATCATGAAATTGTGATCTGATCGTGTCTTTATTGAACACACATATTAAACAAACAGTAGAAAGTGATGGTGGAAAAGTAATGGCGACAATGTTTTATTTACAGGTTAAACCACTTTTAGCGAGAATAACCTCAAGCAAGCACTTTCTGTAACTTACCTTAATTCTTCTTAGGTTCAGCCACCCTGACATTAGCTTGTATCCTTGATAAACTTCATAATAGATGGAAACTCATTTTTCCCATCCACAATGGCAAGAGATCTCTTAAGTGCCATTACTTTAAAGAAAATCCATTACAAAATTCCATTACAAAGCAGGAAAATGTGGTAAAAGTGAAGCGATGTGAGCACTTTCTGTAGCCACTGTTACAGAATCGATACAGTGAATCGTTTTTTGGAAGGAAAGAAAGAAAGTTAATGTAAGAAGCAGCAAATCTTATAACCAGTACAGTGTTTTAAACAGCTGTTGTTTGCAGGAAAAGAAAGAGAGAAATAAACAAACTAAAGAGTGAAGGAAAAGAACCAAGCAAAAAGGAAAAATAATTATGTACCGGCAGATAAATAGATTGTGTGTGACTGGTAGATGCAATCTTCTGGCTGACTTGACAGCTGATTGGTTAAATGTTGTCATGGAGATGACAGGACACGGGAAGGCAGGGGGACCGAGTGGAGGTTCAAAGGGAATAAAAGGCAGAGAGCAGATTTTTTTTTTATGATGGAGAGCAGAGCGGCCACAACGCATCGCGACACACTGCAGCTAAAGCTTCTTTTCATCTGACAGGTTGATGAGAACTTGGGATGACTGAGGATCCGCCTGTGAGCTGACCTGATCGGACCTTTTTCTTGGCGCATTCGTCTTCTCCGCCCTGGATGATGGAGCTGGAGGTGGAGAGCTGCTGGCAGCGTCTGCTCCTTCTGCTCTGCTTTATAACTCTCCGCTGTGCAGCCATCGACACCGGTAAGATTTTAACCCCCGGAGTGGAACCAGCTCAGTCACTGAGAGATGAGGTCTGGGTCGAGATCGAGTTAAAAGCGACGCGCTTGTAACGCGTGCGCGCAATTCTTTCTCTGTGGGCAAAACGCATCGATGGCTGAAGAAAGTCAGTTAGTCTATTGTTCAAAAAACAATATAGACAATTGTAGTAGCAGTAGTAGTAGTAGCAGTGTTTACCTGCCGTCTGTCAAATGGCTTCAGTCACACAGTAACACACTTCCTGCACGCGTCTTTGTGTCAAATTATTCTCGATAATCTTGATTTATTAAAACATTTGAAACAGTGCTTTGAGTATAAGTTTGCCATTTGACATTTAATACCTTAGTCAATATACTATGATAAGTACAGCAGTCATAACACTCACTGAGTGGGTGAAAGCAGGAATGAGAGTAAAGAAAAGAAAAGAAAACGAAAAAGTGAGTAAAGCATGATGCACATGATTCTGTTAGTTTTGGGTTCAGATGAAACGACCAGAAATTATTTCTTACACTTAACATTTCTACCATTTTGACTTGGCTCTTACGGCAGTTTACTGCAGCCATTGGTTTCTATTTGTGTGGATAATACGCATGAGTGGTGTCCATCACATATACTGGCTTGAATATTAAATATGACCTTAAATCTGTTATGGTGGTATTACTGTGTGAGAATGGATGCAGATTTGACTTTTACTGTGAAAGTGTGTTGTTTTTGTTGTTGTTGTTGTCTTTAAAGTAGTAGTAGTAGTAGTAGTAGTAGTGGGAGTAGTAGTAGTTTTTGTTATTGTTGTTAAAGTAGTAGCAGCAGTAACGTTATTGTTGTTGTTTTTCTTAAAGTACTAATAGTAGTAGTTTTTGTTGATAAAGTGGTAGTACTAGTAGTTGTTCTTGGAGTGATTTGATCAAATACAGTGCGACCACAGAAGTAATGATAAATGGTAAATGTTCTGCACTTATAGCACTTTTCTACCTATTGACACTCAAAGCACTTTACACTGCTTCTTATTCACCCATTCACACTCACAATCACACACACACTCACACACCGATGGGGGAGCTGCTATGCAGCTGGCCAACACTCACCGGGAGCAACTAAGTTGGGGTACAGTGTCTTGCTCAAGGACACTTCGACATGTGGAGTCGGGGTTGAACCAACAACTGTGGGATTGGTGGACAACCGCTCTACCTACCTGCTGCCAAGTCCATGGTAGATTTTCTGGATTCCAATTAATAAAAATCACAATGAGTCCATAACAATATAAGAAGAATCTTGTCATTCAATTCAATTCAATTCAACTTTATTTATATAGCGCCAATTCACAACAAAGTCATCTCAGGGCACTTTACAGAATAAAGTCAAGATTATAATCATCATTGTGCACATATTTCTATTACAATGAAATTCTTTCTCTGCATTTAACCCATCTCACTTGGGGAAGCAGTGGGCAGCTAGCTCTGAGTGTCTCACTCAGGGACGCAGTGGTGGGTAAGCTGGGATTTTGATTTCTGCATCTCATCCAGCTGCTCTATCCATTGAGCTTCCAGGCCACCTCAAACTCCATTGCCTGAATAGGGACTTGAACCCTGGACCCTCGAGACTTTCACTTTCAGAACACCTAAATGATGTGTGCAAGGATAACCCAGCATTCAACGCTATGGCATTTCTCCTTTTTACCTGTTCCATTATCTTGTCTGATTTAATGTTTTGATTTTGTTTGTGAGAAATACTGCAAATAAATTAGCTTTTTGTTTCATCCTTAGAATCACATGTATGTGATTGTTGGGACATGTTATTTTTACTATATAGTTTCCAGCATATGCTAAAGACTGATTTCAGTCTTTTTGTCCATACTTTAAATTATGATTATTTCAATAAACATAATAGAATGTGATGTGTAAATGGCTTAGCCCCACAGTGGACCAGTTTAGTTATTACCCCACTGTTTGTGTACTGTGTTTGGTGTAAAGAAGAACTGGATCAGTTCAAGTGTAAAGTAAAGCCTGCATTGAGTCACCAGTGGTAGAATAATACATGGATGGACAGTGGGCTGCTGCCCTTTCCACACAATGTTTGTTTGAGACATTTCTCACAACTGTGTGTCGCCTGACCCTCTCTCACCTCTGGACTTGTTATTTGAAATTACTTGAATTTTAAGCCTGTAAAAATCTTTACTGGGAGCTCAGCGTTCTCTGATCATCCATGTTTTGGAGGCTTTGTATTTACTTGCCCATTGCAGAAAGGATGAGCTGTTTCCCACCAACAGGGCTCCTGGGCACTGGGACATTCCTGGAGGTCAGTGCAGGAGGATCTAGTTGTCTCCTAGGGAAACAGAGCTAATAAAGTCCAGGGGTGGTCATAAATCTTCTCATTATTTGGCCTGCAGCCCAGAGGCAGGGTGCTGTGTGTGGCAGGGTGGGGGCTGCCGGAGTCGGATCTGCCCACCCATCTGTCCTGGTCCTGACTGTGGGTGTGCTGTGAGCTGATTACATGGCTGAGTTGGGTTTACAGTGGTATGTGGGAGTTTGTACATTCACCAGTGTACGAAAGACAAACTCATTATAGCTTCAAACATCCTCAAACCATCCGCTCTCCTCTTTAACCTCGCACTCTGTGATCTGTGAAGATCTGAAGCCCTCAACATCACGGCATAGGTAAGTTAAGGGCAGCTACAACAGGATTTGATTCTTGGTTCAGATTTTTCAATTACTTGTAGAAAACCAGTCAAAAATAATTTTCACTATCACCGTAAGAGAAAATATCCCCTCAAAGCTCTTTTCCTGTACACAAGATTCTTTGACTTTTATGAATTGCAAAATTAAACCCACATCTTTATCAATTGAGTGAACAAAACATTAACGCTGTAGCCAAAAAGTTTGTTTTTTATGATCACAGACATTTCTGCAGATCTTGGCATGCAAACACTTTTATCTTCTGGTGTAATGCAGTTTTGGTGTGATGCACCTGCAGATGTGGTGCTGTGCAGCTGCAGACCTGTCAGAATGTCCATGTTGATCCCTGTCCAGTCCAGCATTAACGTCACCGGGCATTGTTGTGGTTGTCGGGTGTATTTATGTCCACTATGCCCCATTCCACCAAACTAAACAACGTTTATAGGTGATTTGTCTCAAACCTCTCATAAAACTAAGAAGCAACAGAAGGCTTTGCAACAATGCCCCCCCCATGGTATTGGTGTCCTCTTTGGCACCAGGTCCTAAAACGGCAGCCGTTGTTCTTGAAACAAACATGGCCATGCCTATTGTAACACTATTAGAATTCTAAATACTCGAGAACTGTGGTTCAGGTTTAGGCATGACGTGGTTACATGGTTAGAATTGGGAAAATTTCATTGGTAGGTTTAAAATAATTGCCTCCTTAGTACGTGTATATAATGTTTTTGTCAATGACAACAACAGAAAGTCTCTTGTGTTGTGCTTGTTTCTTTTTGTTAAAACGGATTTAAGTGCACCTGAGATTCTGATTCAGATTCTTTGTGTAAGTCCACAAAGTGTAATATGTTGATCATGTCTCCCATCAGGTCAAATCTTATCTGGCACCAAGCAAACCACTCCGATGGGTTTCAGTGGCTGATTTACTTAATGTTGGAGGCACAGTTGACTATTCAGATGACTCCAAATGTTGACGCCTGGACATAGGAAGAAATATTCCTTTAGACTGCGAGCTACTCGATTGACTAATGGAGTTGGATTCTATTGTTTTCTCAGCTCTGTAAATTACATAAAGATTTTCATTCATTGCCTTCCTGTAAGCTCCTGAACAAGGCAACAAGCCACAAATCTGTCAAGTAACCGGATGGAGAAAGCGCATGAGCTGTGTCACCATCACAGCCTAATGTGAGAGGAGTTTCCCCTTTGCTTCTCATGTCCTGTAGCAGTGGTCATTACGCCGCTTTCCCAGGTCATTTGTGACTTGTGTGTTAATACAAATTTGTAGTTTTACATATTCACTATATGAATGGAGGCGACAGTGATTTATTGTTTCAAATATTTTCTCAAGTTTCTGATTTCTTCTTCTTATACCAACCTTCTTATTATAATGAACAGTTTGACTGTTGTGTTGACACAGCAGATACTGTTTGCTCTTGGTCCCAACTGAATAATTTCATTTACAGGCTTCTGTCCTTAGCTCCAAAACCCAATTATAGATAATTTACCACTGTGAGTTTAAATACCAAGGACAGACCTAAAGTTTTTGTTAATGGAAACGTTTCATGCATCAGTTTCTATGAGGATTGTCTCTCTGTCTCCTCCTTAGTGAACGTGGTGGACTTCTGTGGCCAGACAATCCGGGGTGACGGTATGATTGTCAATTCCCACCAGGACTCCAAGAAGTACTACTTTGTCACCATGGGGACCGACTGCCACCTCACCATGCAGGCCAGCTCTGCTAAAGACAAAGTCCAGTTCCACTTTCGCTTCTTCTTGGTCTACAGTTTGCTGCGAGTGGCCCCCCTGAGCCCAGCCCCTCTTTTCCCAGAGTCCCCTCGTGGCTCTGCCCCCCTTAACCCAAGACTGGAGCCCACCTCTGGTGAAAGCTTGGGTGACCCGTGTCATGCCGGCTCATACGTCCAGTTTTATGATGGACGGGACAGGAGTTCACCTCCCTTGGGGCCTCCCCTTTGTGGAAAGAGCCCCCCTCGACCTGTGCTGTCAACAGGGAACTACCTGACCCTCAGGCTGGTGACTCGGGGGACTCAGCCCAGAGTCGACTTTGTAGGGGATTTCACCTCTTTCAGATTGGGTACGATTTGACTTTACATTGGAAATTTACAGTCTACACTCACATGTGTGATGTTCTGCTCATTCTCTTGATGTTCCACACCACTCACAAAACTGAACAAATGAACCTTTCTACTCCAAACAAGCACAATATCAGCATTTCAGTAAATGTTTTGAGTTTTGTCATAATGACACATGTGCAAGGAAGCTATTTACCATAGTTTCTTATTGTCTCTGCCAATCATTTGCCCCGAACCTTGGCCACTCAGGAAGTAGAAACAATCAGGATGAAACAATCAGGTTCCCTTAAATATGAGGAACAAGCAAATTACACTTTTTCTGGCTGCACAATAGAGTATAACTGCTTACAGGAATGAAATGTTGCACTATTGCCACCACCTGTTTGCTCACCACCTGGGAGGGGGGGCACAGGGCCAGACCTTGGACTGACTGTAACCTATTCCACATGAGTAAGCTGACTGAGACACAATAAGTGCACTACACTGACTGGGTGGTTTTCATTTAACTTTCACAGATATAAATAATGGTAAAGATTTGCTAAAATTCAGATCTTAAACCATCTATTTTGCACAGATCCTTTGATTTTCATTTTCCTCTTTAGGTTTCAACCAATCAGAGTGTAGCAGTGAGCCCTACTTCACCTGCAGAAATGGGAAATGTATCCCAATCAGTCTGGTGTGTGATGATAAAGGAATTGACAACTGTGGAGACGGAAGTGACTTGGAGGAAAACCTGACAACTGGCTGCAAAGGTCGGTTTGTTGGTGAGATGAAGGATCCACTCTCTGATCTCACTGCACTAAAAATCTCACTTTAAATGCTTCAAGGTTTCAAAGTCTCAGCAGAATGCTGGGAACAAATGAAAGGTGCTTTGTTTGTTCCAACAAACTGACATTTCCAGTTGATCCAAATCTCTCTCCAGCAGGTCAGCTTTTACCTCCTGAACCTCCACCACCAATAGCAACCCCACCTCCACCTTTTGTGAATCCACCCGTAGTGTCCATTGCCACACACATGAACTGTAGCGTGTCCAACACTGCTCCAAGCTCCAAGTCAATAACAGGTGAGCGACCATTCTGTTATAAATCGATCTTTGTTGTCTCGGCTGGCAGGAACACTTCCCACTGTAGGCCAGACTGTGATGTTGTGCCCTACACTCAGTTGGTTGCCCATTTAGATGTAAAGTGGCCTGATGACAGGGCATAAAATGAATGGGGGTGGCCATTGAGTTGTTAATTTCAGTTTAAGACTCGTAAACCAATAAATGGTGATGGATCCTTAGAGCAGACAGCAGCCTTTTGAGTGATCTGCCAGACTGTCAGCTTCTGATTGCTTTTAAGACCCAGCCAAGTCGGGCCAAAGAAAACAGCCATTCTTCTACTCTGACTGTTGTGCTGAGAGTGGGAGAAGGGGATTCACTGTTGCTTGCTGTGAACATTGGCAGCTGTTTATTAGCTGAGGTCCATTTCAGTGCAATGTGGTCTCCCCACAGTGAGGGAGCACAACAGCCTGGATGATCTGCTTCAGTCTGTGGCTGAATTCTTTTATCTGCTGAGTGTAATTAACACAGGGAAGCAGCCTCCATGCATATTAATATATAGGTAGATTTTTCCACAGTAAATAACGTATAAGAATGTCCCAGAAACTGTATCGGTGGCTATATCTCGGTTGGTAAAGCAGTCGTCCACGGACCACAGGTTCAGTGGTTCAATCCCACCTCCCGGCTACATGTCGAAGTGTCCTTGGGCAAGTCACTGAACCCCAAATTGCTCCCGGTGGGTCAGGTGAGCACCTTGCATGGCAGCCACCACCACTGGTCTGTGAGTGTGTGTGAATGAGTGAATGGGAATCAACATTGTAAAGTGCTTTGGATAAAAGTGCTGTATAAATGGCCATTTATCTATACAGCAGGTGTATCAACAGCTTTACTGTGGACTCTGAACCTACTCTATGTCTGTATGTCCCTGTGGCACTGGACTTGTTGTGTACCCCTGTTTTTCAAGCATGAAAGTTATTATCGGGGGTGAAGTACAGAGTACCCACCCCCAACTTAAACTAGCTTACATGAGATTTAGAATCAATTTGATCTCTCGTCTCTGCCCAGTTCTCTGTGTCCAGGCTACTCTGCTTTGCTCTTCTACCATCTGCTATGATTCACCACTTTCTGCACAACCCTTCAGGAGTTTGTCATCATCATATGTTTTTTTGTTTTTTTTGTTTTGGTCCTTTCGGCTTATCCCTTGAGTTCAGGGTCACCGCAGTGGATCATTGTCCGCATGTTGATTTGGCACAGTTTTTACGCCGGATGCCCTTCCTGACGCAACCCTCCCCAATTTCTACCGGGCTTGGACCTCCACTGCACACAGCTGGGGAGGGGAATGGGCTGTTAGGGGTTCAGTGTCTTGCCCAGAGACTTCTTCCTAACATTCTGCCCCAAGCCCATAAGTTCCAGCTGAATATAACACTACACATCCTCAGCCCAAAAAGGCCTGTTTCAACCCACATGAAGTGGTGGTAATGTCATTTTATCATAACTATTAAAGACAGTCGACAAAATACTAAATACACAGCTACAGGGATATTCATCGTGTACACCTGCGTATTGGAACAACATGCATCAGCATTGTAGCATTTCCCTCCATAATAAAGTCTATAAAAAGTGCAGCAATGTGAATAAATAGAACTATATTTTGCCCCCACTATCTCCAGACTCTCCTGCCTCCCTGTCCCTGCTGCTTCTCTACATCATCCTGGGCGCCGTGGCAGGTACCACTTTGCTCTGCTGGTGCTGCTGGACACCCGGCTGGTTCTTGTGGCGCATCAGCATGTGTCGCTTCTTTCCATGCTGCAACTCGGCCTGCGCTTCATGCCAGCTCTGTGTCCGCAGCTGCACCCACGGCAAGGAGCACCGACTGGCTAAAGTCAGCCCGCACCCACCTGCCACCGGGACCCCGACCAACGCAGCAGCCACCACCAGCAGCGCCGATGAAAATTTTACCGCTGCTGCTGTTTAGAGCAGAAAGACTCTGGTTGATCAGACATGGTTATCAGTGATGGACATGCATTAGGCAGAACAACAACACCGGCAGGCTGAACTTATGCGGTGCCGTGTGCCATGCTGTCAGAGCCAACTCTGGTTTGTGTGCTTTAACTCTGAGGACATAGGGACGTTTATGTTGCTATAAGAAGGTGAAGCAGGGTACAGTGTATGAAAGCATGAATGTATCTGGGACACTGGATAATGACTCTTAGAATCAGTTAAGTAGCATTTTGGTCACAACACACTTCACCTCTTTGGAAGCAACACACATTCTGTTGAAGAGACTATATTGAAGTACAATCTTTAAACCTCCTTCTTGTAAACATGCTCTTCAACTCCATCTTAATAAAAACAATTCATTCCCCAGCTTTGACCAAAAGTTTGACACAGACACATGCCGAGGAAAAGTCACCCTCCTGTTGACAACAGCTGTTCTCCCCTGGAAAAATCCCTTGACTGATCCACCTCCTCTGAGCAGACCACACACTGCACACAGACAATGGACAGTGGATGTGGACATTCAGTGTCCCCATCCTGTAACATGCTGTTGTTTGCACTGAATAAACGTACAGCAAATTGCAACAGAAACTCAGGCTAATTCTAAAACTGCATTGGTTTTATTTTTGTCATGTCGAGTCAATAGATTAAGGGTTATTATTTGTGGTGAGCGCATCTCAGAGAACTGAAAATTAACTATAAAAAAAACTAAAATATTTAAAATGTAACGTAATTGGAGAGAATTATGTAATTAGGTTACATTTTATTATTTAACTAAAAAACAACCAGTTGAGAAAACGTTCCCTTATTTAAATAGTTTGATCTAATTACAGTAAGTGTGTCCTTTCCTGAACTGTGTGAGACCTAGTTTCGTCTCAGCCTGCTCTTTTCACCACTGTGCACTTGTTTGTGCAAATTAACGAACATTCATATCGATTAACGTGCTAATATTTGCATGCTACATGGTAAACATGGTAAACACCTGCCCAACATCTTGATCTTAACACTACATCTTAATGTTAGTACGCTGACTAGATACAAGTACACAAACTCAAAACCCAAGAACAAGCTGCCAAAAATACTGCACCATGAGTAGAAATACCCCTTTAGGTTCTTTAACAAGTTTGATAACTAAGTATACACAAAGTTTACTCAAAGTACAAAAATACTCCAAACCCATGTGTTCAAAAAAATTACCCCACTGTGCAACTCAACTGCAAACACAGTTACATTTTGTGTGTAATGTAATCAGATGAGGATTAAGTGCAACATATGTCCTGGATGAATGGAGCCCTACACTTTCTATAGAAAAAAGTGAGGTGTGAGGACAATGTCTGGGAGGCTGACAGCTGTATAGAGCGCAGCACTGTCATAGAGACATGGTGTTTCACTGCTTAATCCCATGTGTGGTTAGGTTTTAGGGAACACTAGTACTCTGGTTAAGGTAAGAGAACGACGAAGTAAACACATTATGTGTAGGGTGATTGTTTCATATTTGTCTGTTAAACCAGACCACAACCTTTCTCTAACCTTTACCATGCACTGTGAGACTTTGAACACAGTCATGAAGTGTGATAACTCAGTACGCAGATGCTGTACTGCAACAGAAGATTGTTTAGCTGACAAAGAAACGTGGGAACCTTTTACTGAACTGCATCAGTGTATTTGTGACTTGCCATTTACATTAATAACATATCCTCGTCATGTTAATAGAAAATGTATCATGGTTACAATTAAGATCCTCACAAATACATATTTCTATTTGCAGTTGACTGTAGTTGTATAGAAAACGTGTTTTTACCAGGAAGGGTGGAAACAGGTGTTTATTAACAGGTGAGTATTTCGTCTAGTCCAGATTGGAGTAAAAGTATAAATACCTAAAACTGTACTTAATGCTACAATATACTTCTAGGGCAAACATCATTGTCAGGGGCCGAGCAGGGAGACACAGGACACAGGAATCAATTCTTAAAGAAAAGTGGGCTTTTATTTACCCAAATGCAACATATACAAAGAAATTTGAATCACCAGCAAAATTGGGCCCTAACAGAGGTCAGCTGCAGGTAGCTAATCTCAAACTATCAAACTGAAACTACAAGTTCACAACAACGCAAGTTCTAACCAAAAACAGAGACAAAACTGATCTAACCTGAGTGACGCACAAGGGGCAACATATATACTGGCTGGCCAAACCAATATGTCACACAAGGGGTAGACATTTCTGTAACGAAGCAAATTATAAACACACACTAGACAAACAGTTTACTAACATCATCCATTTTTTAAAATATACTCAACAAAAAGATAAATCAATAACAACTTAAACTTAACAATGGAAAGAAACTAAGCTTAAGGTCAAATTCGAAGGTAAGTGAAAACATTACCAAACAAACTTAGGTTCTGACCATCACAATGATGCTTAAAATCAATCTCCCAGCTCCTTCTCTGCTCTTCTATGCATGAACATTGTCTGCCACACTCTGTGCAGCCACAGGTATTAGTCATTATCAACTTACAACAAATAAGAATCTTCAGAACTTCATAATCATGCAGAAGTCAATGAAAGTCTCTGATTGGTTAGAGAAGCAAACCTCACTCAAAAACTTCTGTGTAAATACGTCCCTGTCTTTCCACCAGTGTTTCTCTGTTTGAAGTAAAAGGTACAAACTGAAGCTCTTCTGATGCTATATCAGGCTCCTCTCTTCTTTAGGGGTTTTGCTCCCAGATTATTGGTTAGATTATTATTATTGCTCCCAGGTTGGGCGATAACGCCTGTTCCACTTCATTCCAGAGGTGTTGGATGGGGTTAGAGGTCAGTGCCCTGTCTCAGCAGTCACAGGTTTATACTGGCCAGCGTCCAGCTGTTAAATCTGTGGAATTGTGTGAATGTAATCCGGGCAGTTCTGAAATATAATGAGGTAAGTGATTCTGTTCCTGAATCTTAAAAAAAAGAAGCAAACACAAAGTAAAACAGTATGTATCTTTTGAAAGGAAGCTAACAATATCAGAATATGTGGTTGATGTCTGTCTCTTCCAGGCTTTATACACACACGAGTACAGTAGAGACAGTCCCCCTTTGTGTCTTCCTTTCACCCAGATTGATTATCCTTATAACCGTGTGCACGTGTCCACCAGGCAAACTTTCTTTGTGACATCCTCTAGATGGAGTAGCTCTGTAACCTTTCATCACTTTGCCGCACTGTGTGTTGTGTGACCACATTTCACACAACCTTCTTTTTACAATCTCAAGTCTTTTTAGAGATTTTGACAAGTATCCTTGTTAAAGTCCATATGCTCGAACAAACACTGTTTCTGATCAAGTTGCCGGGCTGCTGCACCATGAAGTACGCAGACTTATTTATCTGTCTGGCTTTCTACTGAGAGTGTACAGGAATACACACACACACACACACACACACACACACACACATACTGTACAGTATACAGTACATCCACTTGAGTAACACATTCATCACTCTGTAGAGAAGGTCACTCCTCCAGCTGGATCATCTGCCAACGGGATGTTCTACACATTTGGCTCTATTTTAATGAACAATTAATTATTTCTATTAATCATTTCATTAAAAAAGTCCACTGTATAGCAATCTGTAAAACACTCAATTGTGATTTGACTTCAGATTGATATAAAAACCACTATTTTTATATCAAAGCTACTAATTGCAATCTGCAGTCTTTTGGGAGTCAAACTAGTTGTAGCATGCGGCTGGAAATCGATCTGCTGACGTCTTCAAATACTGACTCTGTGTGACATACACACGAAATAACCTTTTCGCTTCGGTATGTGATGCTGAGGGTTCGGCCTTCTCTGACTGGTTAGAAAGACAAGCATCAGTCCTGTGACAATCCAACCTTAAAGAACCGGTGCAGATAAAGACCAACCAACAAGTGGCATTTGAATATACCACAAAGACCAGAGCTGTTTGGAGAATTAGTAAAGAGGCCTTACGCTCATATTTGAAACTGCTTTTAGGTGAGAATGAACTGCTTACTGTTGCAATGGAGTGTTCACTGTAGAAGATGCCAAATATGCTACTTTATGCAAACTGATATGATGAACAGACATAAATAAAATCCCCAACCAAACCTGTGACTCCACCCAGGGGAAGCAGCTTTTTCAACAGAAACTTTAAAGAGCTGTTTGAGCAGCAAACAGCAGAAAGATGCAGTTGGAGATGAGTTGATGGCTGATTTGAGCAGCTGAAGTGACAGATATAGCAGCTAAAAGGAAGGAAAGTATTAGACTTAGCTTAGTACAGCATAAAGTGAAGAGAAATCCAACTCCGTAGATGGTAATGTTGTTCTGTGTCTGTAGGAAAGTGTTGTGTTTTGTCACGTTTAATGAAATGTCCAGTAAATGAAATGCATTGAAATATTTTGCTGTTGTTGTTTGAAAGGAAAACCGTTCATCACTGTGTGTGAGTTCTGTAAAAGCAGACATGAAGCGTTGTGACAAACTATGAAGATTTGCTGGAATTATTATTGAGATAACAAAGACCATACTACTCCGAACCCCTAACAGCCCATTCCCCTCCCCAGCTGTGCAGTGCCGGTCCAAGCCCGGTAGAAATTGGGGAGGGTTGCGTCAGGAAGGGGATCTGGCATAAAAACTGCCAAATCAACGTGCGGACATTGATCTGCTGTGGTGACCCTGAACTCACGGCATAAGAAGAAAAGACAAAAAAAAAAAAAAATAATAAAACAACACACTACTCTACTTTACCCTAATATGCTGGCTGTTAATGCTGTGACGTTTCCTATATATTTTTGATGCATAATATATTGGAAATAAAATCTTTTTCAGCATATGACAACATGAAAAAAGTGTTTTTATTAGTTTATTTATTTTATTAGTCAACAACAACTTAGTTTGTAGTGTTTTGGTTACTTTCAGTTACCCACTGGCTTAAAAACTGATAAAAGGCCTCTGACGCTGGTTTCAGTGCAAAGCTCACAATTCAGACGAGGATGTAACCGCATCCTGGTGTGGAGCACTGAGCAGTCTCTGTTGTTCTTTATCTGAGCTAAAGGCTTCTAGGTTGACACTGGTGGGGGGGGGACCTTGGCAAAGAGTCCGGCGGTTCACAAAGAGTGTGTTGCCTCTGGTATCCCCTGGCAACCTTTCAAGTCAAATCCCTGCTTCTATGAAAGACGGAAGAAAAATCTTTCCTGACCCGTTTGTCACTTTGATTTGTCTTCTGTAACTGACCTTTTGACCTCTTTTTAAATTAGTATTTTGTGCTGGTTATTGCTGGTAAATTTTTGCTAAGTGCGTTGACACAAGAAAAACTTTCTGGTTAAGAATAACGTAAAGACTAGTGACTAAAGAGAGTAAATCCACCTGCAACAAAGCAGTAAAAATAACTTTTCAATTGTATTAAATGCCCCTTAAATGCAGTAAAATTGAGCAGTAAGACTCTAAAACTGAATCATAAAAACTACATGAACTTATACTGACCACTAGTGAAACTGTGCCTGCTCCCTCTGCTCCCCAGTCCCCCGACTGTCAAAGGATGACTCCCTTTCTATTTCCTACTCAGTAACACACATACAATTGTGTGTTACTGTGGGTGGGTGGGTCACAGTCAGCTTAGGTCAACTGTGTTGAGAGTTTTAAAGGTTACCAATTTTAGCCTAGACACAGGCCATCGCTCAAACTATTCTTAGACCAAAGAGAACCATGTTGACTCTGGGTTACACTGGCCTTCCACTCGTGCGTTCACGTGTCTGCATTGTCCCATTGTCGCTACGTTATCTCAGTGAGGCACGCTGCTGGATCTGTTAGAGACTCAGCTGAACCATATAGTGACCCTATAAACCCTGCATTCAACCATCAAAACCCCAGGAGCTCAAGGAAAACTTCAATCTCACAAAGTTACTCTCCTCCTCTTTTTCTTCTCTCCTCTCCTTGAACCCCACATTTATCTGGTGCCACTGTATGACATTAACTCTGTGTCTCTCTCTCCCGTAGTCGTCTTTCTCCTGGGGGAAAGACTGGGAGAGCACCTTTATCCGAAGCGCTTTACAATGTTGATCTCCACTTACCCACTGACACACACACAGATGGCGGTGGCTGTCATGCAAGGTGCTCACCTGACCCACTGGGAGCAACTTGGGGTTCAGTGTATTGCCCAAGGACACTTTGACATATACACGGTATCAGGGATTGAACCACTGACCCTGTGGTCCGTTGACGACCAAATGAGCTACGGCTGCCCTCCCTCTCTGTCCCCCTCTCTCTGGAGCCAAAGTCAGTGGGCTGCTAATGTGTAATCAGCGTTTGGTATCTTCTGCTGTTGCGTCACCTACTGTGCAGTATGGTATTCTGTGTATACCTGTATATACCATTATAAAAACATGTGATGATGTGGACTTTTATAAAAAGCCCAAAAGGTATGTCAATGATATTTAACTTAATTAAATTAATCTATGTATTTACAATAATGCACAGTACAAATGCACATGTTTGATGATACTAGCTCAGCCTCATTTTGAGACCGGAAAGATCCTGCACCCTGGTGTCCAAACGGGACAAAATAAACACATAAATACAGTATAGTTACACGATCAAAAAAATTCCAAACTAGCTGTGTAACTGTAGGTACAAAATGAAAATCATTTATCATGTTGTCCACAATCATCATACAGATGTGAGGGGCAACATGCCTGCAGCCTGGAACTCTGCCCTTGGAGCACCCTCTGCTGGCCTTTGCTAAGTACAGACGGAGGATTAACTTTCCCAAAAGTGTACTGCTGCAAGTGAAAATATATTTCACATTAATGAAGTACATTTTATACATTATTGAAGACATTGTGACTGAAACAGAAAGTCATGTATTACAATGACATTTGAACTACTAAAGCCACACAAGTGAAAATGGATTTGCATGATTTTAACAATGAAACTAGATCAATAATGAAGTAAATGAAGCTACAAAACTGTGAGTGACATTCGTTGTCTCGGTTCAAAGAAATGTGTTGTATGGAACACACACATTACAGTTAACCTGAAGGAATGTTGTTGTTAAATAGTGCAATTGGAATCAACTTTTAATGTGCTGTATACTGGTTTTCTTTAGTTGTGTAAAAAACATTTTAACTGTGCATTTGATAAGCAAGCATTTTGGTTTGGTTTGGTTTGGTTACAGTTAACTACAGACACTGTGAACAGTCTGGTTTAGAATAAGTTAGGTGGCTGTCAATCTCACTTTTTATGAAAGTTTACATCACAGACTGTTCACTGACTTTTTAAACATGGGGGTAATAACTTTAACATAACTAGCATTAACTCATTGACCTGCACTAAGCAGTACTGCAGCCTAAAGGCCCTGGCAATACAAAAAATAATGCAACTTATTATTACTATTTGTGTGTTTACTGTCATAATTTAATAAAACATATATTAAGTTGAAATTATTTTGTATGTTTGCAATAAATAACTGAATAATTACCCTTTTATTGTGAAATTCAGTTTCCTTTCCACATTCAAAGAAAAACAAAAATGTGTTTTCATTAAACAAAAAAAAAAAATCTTCCACATCTTAAAACTACAAAACCACTAAAGGGACATGAACCACAGTAAAAAAAAAAAAAAAGTGAGGCCTCTTCCAGCTACCGGGAAGCCTTACAAGACTTTTTCCCCGTGCACGCAAATGTGCACACCAGCTAATTAATTATTAATTTTCTGTTTGCAAACGATCGTCATGTGAAGCCACTCTACTATCAAAATAAATGACACTTCCAGATATTATAACAACAACAGATAAAACTATACGACAACTCACTTTGTTATTGCTTAAGTTGGTTTTAATACTTGTCATATTCAGTGAGCTGGAAATGTTTTATTAAGAAATCAAACTAGAGGAAACACAGACTTAATAAATAAAGTGAACTTTATCGGTATGAAAAAAACATGATATTTACAGTGTTTGCACATAGCATATTATTTACAAAAAGGTTCCTCTTTGATTACATGGGTGGAGTGGAATTTAAACATATAGACAACAGATGGCGCTGCACAGCAACCGTCTGCTAGTCAGTCGAATTCTCACATCCATACTGCTTTCAAGAAATCCTCATAAATTCCTAATTTCAAGTTAGTTTACACTCCTTAGCATTTACTGATATGATTTCTATGCTCACACAAAGTAGGCCTGTCCAAGAAGTTTTGACTCTTTCAAGCTGCATCTGAGGCTCCGAGGGTCTCTCGTGTAGCCCTCTGCCTAAAGGAGAACTATACACTGCACTTGAAGGCATCATTTAATAAGTAGCACACAATGGCAAGCAGCTGAGACACTTTTCATTTAGCTTTCGATTGAGCTTCAGTCTGTTGCACAACTCAGTAGTTTGGCAGGACCAGTTCTTTAATACGTCTCTCGGGTTACTCAGTTTGACCCCTTCAGCTTTAGGAAGCGTGCAGCCTGTTGGCCGCACTTCGCTGGCATAGTCTATGATTCTTGGAGAGGGTCGTGTTCTGGGTCGCTGCTCCATTTTTATGAGTCATTCCCTCGTCCTCCTCCTCCTGCTCCTCTTCCTCCTGCTCCTCCTCCTTCGCCACCACCTTCTGGCCTCCAACAATGCGCTGTGCCTCTGCCTCAACAGTTCTCTGCTCCTGGGTCAGCAAGAGGAGCATCTCTGGATCCATTGGCTCACCAGAGGAGAAGGGGTGACACACGGTTTCAACCAAACCTATGACCGTCCCCAGTACTGCAAACACTGAGCCCACCAGGTAGACCTTCAGCAGACCCCGGCTGGGTTTCTGACTCAGCATCTCTTTGGCAAATGGGATCAACTCCTGCATGTTGTCCATTTTGATGTTGGACAGACCTGTTGGAAATAACAGCAGATGTTGTAGCTTTTTAAATATTGTCATAAGCCAGTGTAGGTGCAATGAGGCAATTCAAATTAAAAATGAAGATGTTGTTGGAAACTTCTTAGTGCAGTAAGCTGCAGCCAAAAGACCCAGTCAGAAATCAAACTGACCACTGGATGTACACATGACACACAATCCATTAGTCATGGAAACTGTAAAATTGTAACGTACATTTCAGTCCAAAATAAATATAAAAAAGAAACTATTAAAAACTATTAAAACTCAACACAAACGCGTGATTGCTATGTGAAAAATACTGATGTTTTCAGCAGGAAAAAACTTACTGTGATGAAGTTCGACGTTTGTTCTCGTCACGCGTTCACAAAGCTCCAAGTTCAGGTTTTTGGTAAGTACACACCTTTACTATGTGCTGAACTCTTTTATAGCCACACTCGCTCCACCCCCACAGTGCCAGCAGCTGAATAATCAACTGCAGGCATCAAGTAGAAACTTTGACCCAGTGTGTGTGTGTGTGTGTGTGCGTGTGTCTTTAGACTTATTACACTGTTAACATATTTTTGCCAAACAAATCTGGACCAGACTTGTCAATTCTACAGTTTTTAAAATACACTGTTTTCTTGGTGGAGGACCTGTACTTTTGCACTTTAGGTACTTTTTAAACATTTTACTTAATACTTCTACCTCAGAAAATAATTTGAAATGGCATTTCTACATTCATTTGACGTCTACTTATTCTGACAAGTACTCCTGTACTTTTAAGTGAGTGTTGAGCTTGTGTACTTCTACCACCTCTTTGCATTATCATAGCCGAACATTAAACATTAGGACAACAAATATGCAGATATAATGCTGCATAATAATGTGAGGAAATTTTAATAATCTGGATGTTGGACCTACAATAAGCAACATTAGCTCGTGTCATAATTGACACTGATAGTGTTCAGAGAGGAGTAAACTGGTAGATGTGTAGATAGGATCAAAAACCAAAAAGAAAACAAAAAGTCAACAGGAATAATGTCCCCACATATGGGTCCCCAGTTGTTTGTTGTCGCGGTGGTGCAGTGTGGGAGCTGGTAGGCTAAAAGTCACAACGGGTTTTCCCATCCGCTTATAGGGTCTACGTTAATCTTCTACATTAACACTCACTGAATGAGGGGAAAGGTTGTGTAAACCCTGTTAGACCTGCTGCCAGACTGATGATGCTGCTGTGAACTATGCCCAGAGTCGACCGCACGTACCACACACACTCATGGTGGTGACTAACACACAGCAGCAGAGAAAGCACAAAGAAGTTTGTTGTAAATCACCAGAGGAACACTATCCCCTAATTCTCTGTACCCGTGCTGGCACACAGAGGGGCTTCAAACGTTTAGTCCTCAAAATAAAAGATGTTATAAATAATTAAAAATGTGATAAAAACCTGTCTGTTCAACCTTTCTAAATATAGCAATTTTGAACTTTATACCTTGTGTAAACCTACCTATTCTAATTTATTGGACCAATCAAATGCTTCTGATCACAAAGCTTCTTAAATCCGTACCAAACACAGTTGTAACTAGAAACAGCAAGAAAGGACTAAATGAATGTATCAGAAGTCTGCTTCTGCGCAGGCTGCCTCACTGTGATGGAGACCTGGCACACCTACATTCACCATCATTATAACCGTCACCTCTGCATTTCCTGTAGTGACAAGTCAAGTCGGCTGTTATTGGCCTTCACCAAAGTTTTTGGTGTCTTACTTTAGAAAAATGCTAATAAATAAACATTTAAAAGAATCAAATATTTCCTTTAAAATGGTTGTTTTACTTTAGATTTTTTGAAAGTCACACAACTGATTTTATTTTTTATCCAAAACAAAAGTACCTGAGTATAACATAGTGCACAAACGTTTGGGATCACACAAAAATGTTTTCATCTGTGAGTGATGAACACAACATGTATGTTGGACTAAAGTTTGCTGCTGATGGGGGAGTTTCCAGCGATGATAGTCATTTCCATTAATAACTAAATTACATGTGTGACGATTTTGATTTCAGAAAATCTGCTTTTCTTGTGGTGTATGAATCTTCACAAACTTAGTGTCAACAATGGTTCTGCAGCCATAACTGATGATACTATAGCTTTTCACCTGGAATCTTTCATTCAGGTAATCTGAATTATGGCTTTTGCAAGAAGGGTCCCTTGTTTTGAGTGTGGGTGGAGACTGTTGCATGTAACCTTCCCAGTCTTCTACACTCTTGTCCAAAGAGTTTAAGATTTTCCTGGGCTTTTCCTTCATAAGTAAAAAGATGGTCAAACAAGAAACAGCTATTGTGTGTACAGAACAGAACAGAAGTAGATCCACATTATGGAGAAATAGAATGACAACATTATAGATTTTGGATAGATATATGTATACAAATATATACATATAAGACAAATAATCAAAGATAATTGAGCCTGAGCCACATGTCCTCACCACAAGACAACAGACTACACAAACACACAGGAACCCAAGCATCCACATATAGGAGAAGGAAGAAACACACAGGAAGAGAGTGATACAAAGATGGCATGAACACAGTGAGGGGGAGGGAGACGAGCAGAAGGCTGGGAATTCCAAAGCAAAGGGATCCAGAACAATCTAGAATGAGGCTCTGAGAGCCAGGACCAGAAGAGGTCAGGAGGGAGACAAACAGCTTGGACATTCATGTTCTTGGAGATGGGATATTTCTATTCAATTTAAATATTACTGGAAGGAACCTGGGAAAACCTTCAATCCAACGTACCCATGAGTATCTGTACCACTTCCAGCAATGGCCGCCTCAACTATTTACATTTAATTGCTCAGAAGAAACATCTGTATTTTCAGCCAAACTGGGTCAAGCTTTTGTAATTTGGTGAGGCATTTGTAAATCTTTGTGTTCTAAAGGAGCTTTAGAGGGACACTGAGGAGCTACAACCAGTCACTGGCTGACATTTAGTGCATGAGATGCCAAAGCTGTATACCGCTGTAAATGCACACAATGTCACAGCAGCTGTTAGAGGCTCTGCCTATGCTCAGATTCCAGACTTTGAATTAGCCATAACATAGTAACTACATTTCCACAATCATATTCACAATCATTGCAAAAAAGAATCAGATTAGGTAAGTGAGTTAATCTTGCCTGGGCCCATCCAGGACATCTCTTGGCCATGTGCCTGGTGCATAATGTTCTCATTTTGTGGTATGTTATTTAATTCAATCAGTTCAGATTTAGGTTTGCAGCTCTACAAAGGTGCTGGAGAAGCTGCAGCAGGAACAAGTTTTATTTGGTTTGAAAATGTATTTGCTATTGTACCAGCGTTGCAGATCACACACACACACACACACGCTGGTTTTGATTGCAGAAGTGTTTAGACTGGCCTCCTTGACCACCTTATGATAAAAGCTGCTTCAGTGAGGCAGCCTTCACTCTGTCTTCCTGTAACCAAGTTTTGAAAAAGAGGAAACTCCAGGCTGTTGCTAAGACATAAATCACAGCTAAAGTAAATCTCCACAGCGATTGAAGGCGAGACGGTACATGTCTGAGGTTGTATCTGCACAGTATTACGTGTGTGTATGTGTGTGTTCGTGCGTGTTTGTGTCTGTGTGCGTGCACATGTTGGTTGACTCAGAAGACACACCCTGCACTTGAAGTTACTCAGTGTGTCTGCGTAGAATAGAGAAAAACACGAGGTGTGTGTTCAGCTGGCCCTCAGGCTGCTATTTCTTTACACACAGGTGATGATCTGCAGTTACCACACAGCCGGCCCAAAGCTTGAACACATACCTGCAGGGCATGTGTCCTGTCTGGGGAGGGATGAATGTCTGTTCCTGAGTGTTTCCTCTCCAGATTAAAAAGTAGCTGCTGTTGTTCAGTCTTCATTTATTTTATTTTTTTAAATAAATAAAATATGAAGTGATTGCAGATCAGTACACACTCCTGCACTTTGTCTCTGGACATATACACTTTGTGTGACAAGGAACTGTTGTGGAAAACAGCTAGTGCAAGATGTCCACTGTGTTCACATTAAAACACTGAGTACAAATGATGAAAGCTCTGGCAGTTTCCACCGGACTCTCTTAAACTGCCCTGTTGTTTACTGGTGGGAACAACAGCAGAACATCAAAATGTTCTGAAATGTCTGTGTGATGTTTTCAATATTTTTTGCTATAATTCATGCTAAATACTACAATATGAAACAAATACTGTTAATTTTCTAAAATATTTTAGTTTATCTTGATTAGGTTTTGATGATACTTTTCACAGTACTGGTTTGAAACCTAAAGCCATGACGTAGTATACAAAGAGAGGTGGCGGAGGAAGACACAGGACTTTCCCAGTAAATCTACTCTAGTGTGCGATGTCGTGCACTTTATTGGTGATTGTTCCGAATATATATTTTGTCTTCTACCTGAACTTTAGTCTGAAGTTGTTTTCCCCGACCCTAACCCCGTGTGTGTGTACGTAAAATGGCGTCAAATGGTGGTATTACCTGTACCTGCGGTGTAAAAAAGCAGCGGAATTTTGATTATCTGAAGCTGCGGGATGAGAATGTGTTGACCCCAGGAGTTATTGGCTCAGTGGTCTATCAAAAGTGCAACTGTCAATGAAGTGTTTTATTCACGCAGCGTTATTGTCCAATAAATATACTGTAAGCACTGCAGAAATAAAGTGACAATCAAAGTCAGACTTTATTGTCCATAGTTTATGTTCATAGCTGCTCGTTTCTGATTTTCATGACAAACCAGCAAAACAAAACACGCAAATTAAAAATTTGTGGGGAATTTTCTGTAAAACGCACCGTGGTATGTGATCGATCGGCAGGTAGAGGAACAGAGTTCAGGAGCTGAGTCAAAAGGTTCCTGCTCCTTGGAAAAAGTTCCTGCAGTGGAAACAAGTCCAAAGTTCACCTTTCTGAGTTTGGAGTTTAAAGAGTTCCACCGCTCACAAAGAAAATCTTAAACAATTAACAAGGCTGAACACAAGAAACCTTGGATTCATAAAAGACTGTGTAAATATTTGTAATATCAGCAGAGCTTCAGTGTATCAGCAAAATGCAGGAATGTGAACATGAGACAGGGAAACAGGCTTTTACACATACTGTAGAACCTTACACCAGTTTAGTCCAAGTCCAACTCACTTTCGAAACTCATTTAGTTATGTACTGTGTCAAGTTATTTACTCGATGGGGCTGTTCCATGGAAACTGGAAACAACCAGCCTCTGTTGTGCTCTTGAACACCACATACTGGTGTCCACATACTGCAAGGTTGGGGGTTTGATTCCCAGCTACCCCACAATTGTCCTGGGGTCTGTAGAGAGTTGAACAAGCGGATGAAGTGGCCTGAGCTGCGTTTTACATCTTAATTTGAGGTTAAAATAACGTTTTATTGTTCGGAGCTTTGAGCTGCGTTTGTGTTGTGTCTACATATGTCTGCATGCATGTCTGTAGATGTGTGTGTTTGTTGATTCATGGAGGGAAGGGAGTGGTGGCGAAGGGTGTGACTCTGACACACACTGCATCATACCATCCAGGTGAGCCTGTGTTTATAAAGCAGCAGCCAGGCAGCAACACACACTTGAAAGCAGCTGATAACAGAGCTGAGAGAGTACTGACTTCCAGGTGAGTCTCACGGTCGGAAAAAGGATCCGCTGGCTTCAGATTCGTTTGTGTTTGCTGATATTTAGCTTTTTCTTTTGTTTTCCTCCATTGCTCCAGACTTCTTCATAGGAGGACCACAATATGAGAATACTTTTACTACTAGCTGGTAAGAGTTCCCTCCTCTTTTTATTCCTTTACTTCAATGGTTACGTTTCTCTTTAGTCCTAAAATAATTAAGACTATTAAACATGTTTCACAGAGACGTGAGATAAGAGGAGAATATAATAAAATGCAGAAAAGAACAATAGTAGTTCTGATAGAGAACATGTAACCTACAAAGAAGAAGAAATCATAAAGTGTGTGTCACATCTGTGCAAAAGTGAGTTTGATTACAAGAAATGTGCTGCAAATGTTCCACTTGATAATCAATATTGGCTACTGTGATATTCCAACATTAGTTTGTCCTTTAAGAAAAATGAAGGCTCATAAAACCCATTGTTCAGGTAGTAATATATATAAAACATTGTTCTCGTGTATGAAGTTCATCCGCTGTAGTGAAAAAATGAAAAAGTGGGCAATGATCCCAGAGGAAGGCCACGGTTAAGTGATCGGTCCTTCCCGTAACTGTATGCTTTGAGCTCTGCCACTACATTATGTCCTGAGACATTGTTACTGATGAATGATAATTAAATGTTAACATTGCATTTCATTTCAATTTCTCCCCCCTGACAGCCATAGCTGCAGTATCACAGGCCCAGACTGACTGCTCTCGGGGGGCTTGTTACCCACCCGTCCGTAACCTGCTCCTCGGCAGGTCTCACCAGCTCCACGCGTCTTCCACCTGTGGCCTCACTGGCTCCGAGGTTTACTGCACCCCATACCTACAGGTAGGAGGCCCGTGTTTAAAGGACATTTCATTTCAACAGTAATCATTTTGACTAATGAAGAATTCTCTGCAGATCGAAGCTGCATTTATTTTAGTTAGAGATGTATAGAAACGTCGCTTTTAAGCTATAGTTTGTGAAACAGACAGTTCCAGCTTCAATTCTAATAGATGGATGCATGGCCTACAAGTGGTACAAGTGGCACTGTCAGGGGGTGTGTGGTGTAGAGGTCACGGTGAACAGACGGACCTGCACAATGGAGGCTGTGTCGGTCTTGGCTGGACTGCCTGCCGTCTCTTTGTGAAACAGTCTGATTTCAGAGCCAAAGCATCATGTTGCAACTGTAATCTTTGACCAACGTCTGAGAAGGCAGTCACCAGCCTATCTGCTGGTTCGGCACAAAACCCCGTTATTAGGAAAAAGGTTGATTTTGAAACATGACTTTAACTGTCCAGAGCAGAGCAAAGGACATTTGATAAGAAATAGTCAAGCCTGTAATGTTGTAATATGACATGTTTTATTGTTTGCTCAATATTGGGAGAAAAGTGGCAAATGGAAAAGTTGCTTTTCTGAGCTCTACTGAAACATTTTTAATGAATGTATTAGTGGGGATGCAAACATTTACATTCAACTGTAGCCGAATAGCACAGCAGGTCTCAGTACAATACAATGTCCTAGATGTTGAAAGTAAAATCAAACAGAAGTGTTAAGTAACTAGAACATCAAGCCTCCAGATGCATTTGGAAGATGTAGCATTTTCTCAGAAAAGTAGTGCAGGGACAAACAAAAGCTGGATTTTCGCGAAAGGCATCTTCTGCAATACCATCGACATATTCTGGTGTAACTGGAGTTGATTAAATCAGTGGTCTTATTGGAGATCGCACCACGTACACCAAAGGATCCACACCCAACATAAACGACCAAGCAGCACAAAAGGACACACAGCAAAGTGTTTGTTGATCTTACGTAACTGTATAGTGTATGTGTGTGCTGTGTTGTCATCTGCCGCAGGGCGTGGATTCTTGTGTTAGGTGTGACTCTCTCTTAGACTGATCAACGCTTTCCCTTTTTTCTTTATTACCTGAGGTGCACCTTGTCCAGACAGGGAGGGGCAGAAACACTCAGCTGTAGCTCAGCACTGACACATAGGAACAATCACACAGGCACACATGACGACCAATAAAGACCAGGAGTGATAGAGATGAAAGCCCTCGTTGTCATTACACACCTTGTCACATCTTGTACGTTGTGCTTTATCACCCTGCTGTGCACTGATAGCAATTTGATGACTGTGCATCCAGTCATGAGCTATGCGGAGCTCAACATGAAGACCTAAAGCTGGAGAAACTGCTTGTTTGTTTCGTTCAAAGTCAAAAGTTTGTACAACAAAACCTCACAACAATCATAAAAATGCAATGGATTCACTAAAATGAGTAGATGTTAAATGTGATCAGCAACTGATCAAAGTCACAGTTTTGTAATGCTGGAAATCAGAAAGAGTGATGTGGAAGGATTGTGCAGGAGTTGCAAGCGGAATCGAACCTTGACGGGATAAATGCACAAACCAGAATCTCTCTATCGAATAAGAAAAGAAATGGCCTGATACTTGCTTGTGAAACTTTAGATTATCTTGGCAGTATGGGGTGAATGGAATGTAACATGAAGATTTGCATCTGCTTTTAGAAATTGTATATCCTCCAAAACATAGACTGATGTTTTTGAATGGATGCTGTTTCGCTGATCTAGTGATAAGCGGTTCAGTTTGTCTCTGTTTAACATTTTGAATATTGAAGACATTCAGTTCTTACCATGAGGCAGCGTGGAAAGATTTGACAGTTTCACTGTGGAAACAGGACGTAGAAGAACATTTCCTCAGCGTAGAAACTGTGTCAGGGATATTCCGCTAAAAGCAAAATAATACCATAGAATGCTAAGTCATATTTTGGACATTCAAACCACAGACACTCAAAAATTATTTAAAAATGTTGCTAATTTCTTGACACGCTATGTGCAAAATGCTGATTTTGTGTTGTCAGACTTGTAGGAGAAGTATTGCTTGCACATTTATATTATTATCAAAAATAGAGAATTGCAGCAAAACTGTGATTAATTTAAAATCATCACCAAGCACCTTAGAAACCCTCAGAACTGTGCAATGACATGCATTTAATTTTAAACCATATCTCTGTCATAGTCTGTAGCTCCTTTAGTCATAAACACCATCATTTAATGTTGCCAGCGCCGCCTGCTTCACTTTGCTGAACCAGTTATTAGTCCAGACAGAACAGCGACTTTTCTAGGTCCATGCAGCCTATTGTCAGTGACTCTTAATATAGGGGCACTCGTCCAAAAGATCAGTCTACTCTTCAATAGAATAAATTACAGAATAACTAGACTGGGTCAAATCGGAAATATATGTCAGAATTACATTCAGGTTACAAGTACTCGTATTCAATGGAGGAGAAAAGTGGGGCTTTAAATGTCTAGGAAGTAATTAAAGCCCAATTCTAAACCATTTTGTGCTTTGGGAATAAGACTACATGCACCTAACAACTAGCTCCTGCCATGAGAGCAACCTTACTGGAAAAAAGGTGATTGTAACTGTAGATGTATGTTCTAATGTGAGTGACTGAGTCGAGACACGTAGCTGGAGGGAAAAACTTTGGTCTTTATGTTGTAACAATCAGCAGTCCTAAGGGAACTTTTCCCTACATGGACAGAAGCCGAGCTCTGTGTGCCAAAGTGGCAGCTATGTCCAGAGTACCCAGCATGGGGTGGGGGGGGTGGGGGGGGTTACTTAATATTGACTTAGTGGGTCGAAGCAGTGGCCCAGTTGTCTGTGGTGTCCACACTTATATATGTGAGAAAGTGTCCACAGACAGTACAGTCCTACACATACTGCGTGTCTTTATAAATAGCACATGGTGGACGTCAGATGTGGACAAACAACATCATAATAAATATTAAAAGGACACTGCAATCGCTAATCTGGCCATTATTAATCTAATCTGAGTCAAAACTCTGATGTTTGTATAAGTTTGCATATCTTTGCACATGGACATGCAGACTTCACATGTGCTCTGACTGAATTAGAGGTCAACTTTTTAGATAATATCTAAATGACTGAACTTTATTTATGTTCAGTATGTTTGTGAGACTTGATAAAAAAACAATATTATATTGAATATGAGATTATATTCAATAGTAGTGGTGATGACAGCAGCTTTTCTGTGACAGAAATAAATAGAGAATAGTCCATGGTAAACACAGTTGAATGGTAAAGACATATTTCTAAAGTGCTCAATGATTCATATTTGAGAGGATGACTTTCATCCAGATATGTACAGCATGTTCCAGCTGCACTGGGTTAGATCAGAGCGGAATACTGGACAAAAACTAATAAAGAGCCTTCGTATCTGAAGCATGATGATTTTCTGTGTCACCTGCATAGTGACCCACCTCATCCACAGTAGCTGGAATAGCAGGGAGGCAAAGTGGTAATTTTAGAAGTTGGTCTCAAGTCCATGGGTCAGTTTCGAAAACAAATATTTGTTACTGGCAGTGACACAATTCTACAAATGGAGTCACCAAATGTCACAATGTAACTGAAATGTAGCTGCAGGAAATTACTGTTACTAATCAGTAACATTTGATTGTGGGTCTCTTTTGTTTGTTTCTCAGAGGAGGATGAAATGTTGTCCATGTGACTCCCGCAACCCAAGCAGTCAGCTGGCCCACACAGTGCAGGATGTCCTGTCCACATCTGGACCAGATAGATGGTGGCAGTCGAAGAAAGGTGGGCAAAGGAAAGAATCTGTCTTCGAATCAAGGGGTCCTCACTTTCAATCAGTAGAAGGACATTCTGAGCTGACTTTATCAGGATCCAGTTAACTTTTAGAAAATTGAGTCGCTTTGGGTAAAAGCATCTGCTACATGACTAAATGTAAATGTAAAGCAAGTGAAGGTTTTACTGTGACCATCTGTATGCGATGAAAATACCATCCTGCTTGTTTCTCCTGTAGAGGTGAGTCCAGTCACTCTCCAGTTGGACCTTGGCAATCTGTTCCAGCTGGACAACCTGACGCTCAGCTTCAAGGTACAACCCAGTCTGCACTACTACAGTTTGTGAATTACAAACACGGAGCGTTTGTATTGTTTTATTCTTCAATTTGTGAATTTTACACCTGCAATGCTTTCTGCAGGGTCCTCGTCCCAATGCCTTTGTTTTAGAGAGGACACTGGATAATGGCAGGACCTGGGAGCCTGCCCTCTACTTGGCTACAGACTGTGAAAAGGCCTTTCCTGGTGTGTCCACAAGGACTCCTCTGTCCATGGATGAGATATACTGCACCACACTGCCCTCTCTTGGAGCAAATCCATACCAAGATCACACAGTAAGTTTGTCTATCATTATCATTTGCAGTATAAACTAACAGTGTTTAGGTTTGTTTTATTGTAACTGTGAATAACATGGCCCAGTGTTTTCCTGCAGCAGAAGACAAATATTTAAATTTGCTTGTGACCATAAGATCTGGCCAACTTTTGTTTCAACAGATCTTCTCTTTTTTAAATGTTCCGGTGTTTTTAGATCAAACCTAATTTAGTTTAGTCCTTAAATATTTCATTTGTCGGATGCTGTATATATATTCATATATGGTTATTTGTAGAACCTGACTGACACAACATGTGTACTGTAGAAAAGGACATTTACATTGCACAAAAGAGTTTGAACTAACACCACCACATGGTGTGATGGAGAAAACATGATGTGCATTTATCTCCTTCAGATCGAGTTCAGTCCTCTGCGTCAGTTTGCTTACGTCCCAGTTCCCAAAAGCCAAAAAATTGAAGGTACGTATTCCTGCATTCTGCTAGCAGAACTGACTCCCTCAATTCCGATGAAGTACAAACTTGGTTAAAGGTTGTGGCTCACTGACTGTCCCTTCCACAGATGTGTCTGGGTTAACGGGTCTGAGGGTGAGGCTGACTGAGCTGGGTGATGTGCCACGAGTTCAAGGCAGAGCCCTCAGCAGGTTTTATGCCCTAAAAGAAATGAAGGTGATGGGCAGCTGCATGTGCCATGGACATGCCAACCGATGCCTGCCAGAAACCTACAACAACCCACTGTCTGATACTATACAGGTATGTGTGCAGTGGTGTGGATGTTTTGAGACTAAATAACAGCTGTACTTCTTCCTACGTCTTGTTATCTAGAACAGTCAGACATGAGACTGAGAGTCCTGGATATGACTTGACAACATGAAGGAAGATTTAAGCAAATGCTGAGGTGTAATATTGAGCCAATCCCAGCTGTAGCAGAGTGAGAGCTCTCCATTCTATATCAGGGCAAACACTGAGAGACATACACAGACACACAACCATCCACACCTATGGGCAATTTAAAGTCACCAAGTAACCTAACGTGCACGTTTCTGGACGGGACGGAGCAGGCAGGATTTGAACCAGGGACCCTCTAACTGCGAGGCAGCAGTGCTTACCACTCCACCATCATGCTGCCCTCCCATTCTCCTTTTGAAAACGAATAATAATCGGACTTACTTCAGTTTAAAATATCTCCTGGGATAGTGTTGCACACAGTAGTTTCGTCAATCCATTGACTTTGTACGTGTACAAAACATTAATGACTGACCCATAAAGTTGATGAAGCTTTTCACCTTTGCTTGTTTCCAGGTGAATCCTCAGTGTGACTGCCAGCACAACACAGCAGGTGTGAACTGTGAGCGTTGCGATGATCTCTACAATGATCTGCCCTGGAGACCTGCAGAGGAGGGAAACACTCACACCTGTAAAAGTAAAACTTCACCCACTTCTTATTCATCGAATGTCACCACCATGATGACTTTTTTTTCACACCACAGAGTGTAGAAAAACACAGATGGAACTTTTTACTCAGACAAGCAAAAGACCAGTTGTACTTTAGTGCCAACCAAACATATCCCATAATAAATATACTTTCAACATGCGGACGATGATCCGCATGCACTAAACTAACTGCCTCTTGTCAGGATGTGAGTGCAACAACCATGCCCTGCGTTGTCATTTTGACCGGGAGGTGTACGAGGCCAGTGGGCGGAGAAGTGGAGGTGTGTGTGAGGGCTGCTTGCACCACACCACAGGGCCAAAGTGTGACCAGTGTGCCCCGGGCTACCAACCAAACCCTCGCAGCAGAATGGACCGTCCTGATGCCTGCTTACGTAAGTACTTCATTAGTGAACTAAAATACGGTGAATCAAAGGTGAGACTCAACGCGACTGATGAGTGTTTGTGTTGCTGTTTTGTTATCAGGCTGTGTCTGTAGTGCCGAGGGGACAGTGAATGGGGGCCAGTGTGAAGACAGCACAGGGCTGTGTCAGTGTAAACTGAATGTCGAGGGGCCTCGCTGTGACCGCTGTAAGAGAGGCTACTATGGCCTGAGCATCTCCAACCCTCTGGGCTGCTCCAGTGAGTCACCAAACATCTCCACATCACAACTGTTGGAAATGTGTTTCTACACATAGTTTTATATAAACGTTTACCATTGTGTGTTGAGGATCTTTAGGTTGACAAAATCCAACTATTAAATCTTTTCTGAAACATTCTATATATATATATGTGTGACTGTCACTGTTACTATATATATATATATACAGATTGTATATACTTTACTCATGTAGCGACTGATTAACGTGTCCAACACTTTTTCCTGACCTCAGAGTGTTCCTGCTCTCCAGAGGGGTCACTGTCAGATACTTGTGACCCAGTGACCGGCCAATGTCCCTGTCGAGCTCATTTTCATGGCCTGACCTGTGAAGTGTGTTCGAAAGGCTACTGGAAACCCTACCTGTCACAAAGTTGTGAACCCTGCAGATGTGACCCTACCAGGTCATACAGTGATACTTGTGACCAGGTAAAACCTCTATAGAATGTACAAATTGGTCATAGTAGGTCAAAGGAAATGTTCTTCATAGGCACAGTCCTGCTGCTGTTGGCAGTTCTACTGTGATGTTACTGTTCTCAGAGGTTGCAGATATCATGTTTCTGGATCATCATAGAAAATAAGTAGAAGCATTTTGAGCCAAAGTTAACTTTCAGCTTGTATTTGTCCTTCTGGCAGTGACTCTAAAATGACCTGAATACTTCTGTGCAGGTGACAGGTCAGTGTCAGTGCAGACCAGGCTTCAGAGGCCAAACATGTACCGAGTGCCCAGAGAACACATACGGAGACCCCCTCTTAGGCTGCCAACGTGAGTCACCCATCTTTGATTGTGGGTTGGTTGCTGGTTTGTAGTTAGAATGCTTAACCAAAAGCTAAAGACGACACATTAAACCTGTATCTACCAGCCTGCAGTCACAGGTTGATCCCTAATACCGTCATTAAAACATTGTTTTTATTCCATTGTATCGGTTGCTAATCTGTTGCTAATGTGAGCCTGTTACTGTATAAACTGTAAAAATAATTAAGATCAAAGTGTGTTCAACAATAAATAACACAAAAGCAGACACCCATATTTCGCTTTATGTCGGGCAGATTTGGTTCCATGTCTTTACACATATTTATCCTTCATTCTTTGCTGTTTTAATAAGTCTGTTAATAAGCGATGTTTTATTTATTATTTTTGTGTCCATGGAAGTGAAAACATATTCTATAAACCAATTCAACTGTGATTTTATAACATAATAGTATATTTTAATGAATAAAGTTCTGGAACTAAAAGTCACATTAAATGTTTGAGTGCTTGAATGTTGAAGCCTTCCATTTGGTGCCTATATTTGTATATCTCTTCTTCTAAAGTTGTTGTCTCCTCCTTCACAGCCTGTCAGTGTGACCTTGAAGGAACCCTTCCGGGGGTCTGTAACAAGCAGACCGGTGCCTGTTTGTGTAAAGCAGGCGTTACCGGGACTCGCTGTGACACCTGCAGACGAGGACACTGCGACTCCTTCCCTGCCTGTGACATTTGCCCATCCTGTTTCTTCACTCTGGACGCACAAAGACGGAACTTCAGTGTAACCGTGGAGAGACTTAGCCCCAGATTCCCTACAGGTGCTGTTGATCCCGACAGGTATGCGGCTCACATCCTGGAACTGGAATCCAGGCTGAACCTGATCCGGAATTCTATTGTCCTTCCACCCATTACCACCAGACAGGTCAATGAAGCTCTGTCTCTGCTGGACAGGCTCAGGTAAGGGACTGCTACTTAATAAAGAAAAAACTATTTAAATGTCATAATATCGAATCTTAACTAAATACATAAAAATTTAAAAGCGATTCAAATTTTTTAAAAAACACTAATAAGCTCCTTCCATCATTGTTGTGCATGTGTTTTGTCAGATATTCGTGAACATCATACACTACCCATTCTAACACTTGGATAAACTCAATAAATGATGTTTCTTCTTAATGGTGTGTAATTGAACAAATCATCTTATTGACTCGCAGAAACCAGGTGGACAAAGCAAACGATGACCTTTCCCCCCTGGAGAGAACTCCTGGTCTGGACACAGAGCTGAACAAATTGTGGGATCTGCTGGACAGCCTCAATATTGTGTACAAAGCCAAGAAAGACGCCATACAGACCACCATTGATCCCACCAATGCAGGTGAGAATCCAACACACATTAATACTTACTACACAATTCTAACAAAGGATCCGGTTGATTGCAGGCATTATTTTGTTGCATAAATGAAACAAAACAATACTCGAACAAACCAGCAACCAACCAACAATCAAAGATGGGTGACTCACATTGTATACTGGTGTAATGAATAATCAAAATGTGTTTGTCCGTCTGGCTCAGGAGCATTTTCTAGCATCAAGAATGCCTATGGTGAGTCAACGGATGCAGCCAAAAAAGTGGATGCCAGCGAAAACACAGTCAAGGAGTCAACTGACAACAGAAAAGAAACTACAGACCTGCAAAACCAAGTACAGCCAACCAATACCAGAGATCTGGACGAGCTGAACCAGAGCATGGCCTCCGGACCAGACCTCACCCCTGTTGCCAAACAGGTAACAGACTGCACTGCTACATTACTTTCAGCAGGCTTGAAACTTTTTTATTTATTATTTAACTTGTAGTTAGAGCTGTAGCTAGAGAGGTTTTTTTCTTTAAAGCAACCTAGTCCTTTTTTTAAAATGATTTGTTCGATTTTCACTATAATTCTTTAAGGTCATGACCTTAACATGTTATCGCCTTGAGTTGTTGTGAATAATATGGACTCAAATTAAATCACCATCTGTTTGTGACTTTTGACAGGTGTGTGGCAGCAGTCGCTCAGAGCCCTGCACCCCTCTCCAGTGCGAGGGTGGAGACTTGTGTCCACCAGAGGGCACCCCTCCTTGTGAAAAAGGGGGAAGGTGTGTGGGCGCCCTTCCTCTTAGCAAGAGGGCAGATGCTGATGCTAAGGATGTGAAGGACCGACTGGACACGCTCAATGGGAAGATCACAGAAGCTGCAGAGAAGGTACACCCACTGTGTTCATCTAACCTCTGTTAGCTTCACACACATATTACTGTGGCTGTGGATTTTTTAAATAATAAACGTCATTATCTGTTAATTCCCATACAGCTCCAGAAAACACAGGAGACAACCAATCAGGTGAGAGAAACTGCAGAGAAGCTGTCCGATAAAATGAAGCAGACCAGAGGTGAGCTGGAACAAGACTTAAAAGAGACACGTGATGTTGTGAAAGAACTCAAGGACTTCCTGTCAGGTAAATCTTGTTTTAGTCTAGAGTGTACATTGATCACATGGAAGGAAAATTTCATTCTTAATGACTTTTCTTGTTTCTGTGTGTCCAGATCCATCGTCCAACCTGACCCAAATCCAGGAGGTGAGTGACTGGATCCTTAACACCAAGCTGCCTCTCAACCTGGCTGGTCTGAAGAGAAAGCTAGAGGAGCTGAAGAATCTGTCAGCCAGTCTTCCAGACAGCACAACCGTGCTGAAGGAAGCTGAGCCACAACTGGACATGGCCAGGAAACTGCTGCAAGAAGCCCGGGATGCCAGGTGGGCCACTACACTCCACTGTTGTTACAATAACTTTAAGTTTTAGTATCATAGTCTACAAAACAGAAATAGATTTTGGGGTCAAATATAAAAATACTCCTTCTCCTTAATAGATGTTTCTTGAATGCGCTATTAAGTCTATGTTAAACTGGTGTTAAACATGTTTTGTCTTGTTGCACATTTACAGGGACACTGCGTTGGGAGTAAAGGCTGATGTGGATGGGCTGCTTAAGGACTTCAGCTCAGCAGAGGACACCTTCTCTAACCTAGAGGACAAACTGCAGAACATCACAGATCTTACGGAAAACCTGACCAACACCCTAACCAAGGTAAAAAAAAGCATCTTTACAGCAAACTATTGATGATGTTGCAGCTCCATTATTTCAATAGAAGCTGCCTGTAGTGCATTACTGAGTGTGGTTCTCTTCCTGCAGGCCATGGACCAGCTGACCCCAGCAGAGAAAGCTTTGGACGATGTATCGACACTGATAAAGCCGATGAAACCACAACTGGATGAGCTCAAAGACCTGCTGCAGAATGGAAGCCAGCAGGCTCAAGATGCTCAGGACGATGCAGACGAAGCACAGAATGAGGCAGCTGCTGCAGATGAGGTGAGCTGTTCTACTGTAGCTTCATTTAGAAGCAGGACATGCAGTGCGTGTCAGGTGCAAAGGTCTGTAGGTGATTGAAGGGACATCCTGGAAAATGTATGAAAACATGGGGATTGAAGTTTTTGTTACAAACATGGAGTAGAGAAGTATAAATGATAACTGGATATACAGCATATAAATGCACTGATACGTGTGTGTGTGTGTGTGTGTGTGTGTGTGTGTGTGTGCAGGACTTGTTGTCTTTGGAGAAGCAGCTGGAACGTCTTAAAGATCAGGTTGTACCCAGTGAGCCTGATGGGGAGGCAGGGCCAGTGAAGGATCGACTGGCAAAGCTGCAGGAGGACGCTGGAGCTCTGGCCAACACTACTGAAAACATGTTGAACACTATGGAAGGTAACATAAGCACATGTTTGTTTTGTTTGTTTAAATGGGCCCATTCACTTTCACATGAAAGGACCTACTGGACCTTATTTAGTAGCAAGTCCTCTGAGGAAGAACGTCTTTTGAGAGACACCTGAGTGCAGACAAACATCATAGGCGGCCGACAAGATAGTTGGCTTTTAACAAGTTTGGACTTGAATCAAGTCCAAACTTGTACCAAAATGAACAACTTACCCACCGTCGGTGAGCTCTTGCACAACATAAAAAGACGAGAAGAAAGCTGGAAAAAAGGTCAGGACGCACAGAGAGAAAGAGCCACAGAAATCCCATAACAAGAAGTAAACAGGAGTGAAATGGTCATTTTTTTGTATGCTTGCACATGAGGTAAACACAGTAAATGTACGTGCATAATTCCACTGTGCAGTAGCTCAGTGCCCTGCTGCCCGAGAAGGAGAGGAGAACAAAACAATCATGTCGGTCAATTAATCCTCTTAATTTACAATATAAATTAACAGGGAAAGCTCTGCAGCTGTGCACTGCTTTGTATTACCATCTCTCCTTTTTACTGGTAGCAAATGTGAAGTTCAAGTTAATGTGGTTTTAATGTGTAACACATCTTTGAGATGTTTGAAATGTTGTGGAGTAAAACGTTTTTCCTACTGCCTTCCTGCACCTTTCAGAAATAATATCTCATAGGGAAAAACTAAAACCTTGTGAAACACATACACATAATTTAGAGAGATTGCATCTAAATTGTAAAATATGTGTCGTCCACTTGTAGAATGTATATTGTCACAGGTGATTAAAACCCCATATTCAGCAGAATGACAAAGTTGGAGCTCTGGTCACATGAGATGACCATCAATTAGTCTGCAGTGTCTTATTTGATCTCTCATTTTCTTATACTTATATTGTCTTGCAGGCAAAGCAGATTCCCTGAGGGGGTTGCAGGATGAGATTCTTCAGAAATCGACAAAGCTTGAAGGACTTGATGCCAAGCTTCAAGATCTCTTAGCGCAACTTCGAAAGAAAGCCAGTGACCTCAGGACCTGCCAGGGCTGAAAGTCCTCAGCCTGCAGTGTGTGCAACTGCTGTCACCCCAACGCTTCATACAAGCATTCCACACTATTCAGACCTTCTAATGTCAGAAACCATCTTTGAGGTTCTTCCCAACTCTGGAGAACTACTGTAAATCTTTTCTTAAACATCGCTCCTCATTGCTGGCAGTTCTCAAATAATTGTGGGAAATGTAGGAAATTACAGGCTGGGGTGCAAAGATGAATGTTAGGTCGATGGGGGGAGGGATGGGGGCATCAAAAACCTATTGAATTAAATAGAAACATAATATTAAGATATTTGAGTTTCTTAGTATCATTCTTATTTTTTTAGTATTTTGTCATAAATATTTAAAAAATACTTTTTGGCAGCTCTGCAAAGAGCTGTTACTTGTTACCAGCAACACACTCCAATGTGAATATTGTACCACAATATATTGTATTTTTCAGAACTGGAGAAAGAGTGAATGTTATTTATTTTCTGCTTTGCATCTGTCGTTTGTTCAGAATCCAAAGTATTTAAATTAACACTTGGTAATACTTGGCTTTGTGTCTTCATTCTTTGTGGGAGAGGACAGCAGGGTACTGCAGCGATTTATTTAAGACAAGAAGTTTCAGTGAGAATAGTTACTACATATTTATTGACAAAATAATACAAAAACATCTTATGTGTCACTACATTTTTGAATTCAGAATCATCCCACTTACATCAGCTTGTGGCACTTGATGGGTTCAGTTGTTCAACAAGAGAGCAGCTTGTGCACATGAAAATACAGCAGCACATGGCTGCGGTATTTTACTGACTCCACCTCACAATAAAGTTTAATCTCATAAACAAAGCTGGACCTTCAATCCATTCATGTTCTCCAGTATACATGCAAATGGCAAAACAGTAGTCAGAGTCATCTGAGTCTGTAAAAGCTTATCAAGCTTTATGAAGCTTATAAAAGCCATAACAATTCTAAATGAAGTCAGCGCAGTCAAATTGAATAAGAATTAGAGATGGAATTAGCTTTCACACTGAGTATCAACAAAAGCTATTCAAAAAATAGCTACTAGTATTTCATAACATGTTGACAGTTTATGCAGTGGATAGATGGATAATAATGAGAAATTGTATAGTTATAAACCTAACAGGCTTTTGTATGAGTTCTACAAAACGACTTCTATTTGTGTCTGTTTCAATGTGCTGCATGTACAAACACATCCGACGTAACAAGGGTTTTACAGTGTAGAGAGAGCATCTGTCTATTGGAATGTGTGAAAACCATAACAGATGTAAAAATTCTGAGCAGCAAATATGTCAGCACCTTCCTACTGAGAAGGATGCCACAGCCGTGTCAAGAGAGTCATCTCATGTTAGCCAGCCAATCACATGACAGAACACACTCCGGACTGGAGTGGCTGGTCCTTCCTCTGAGCCATAGCACCCACGCTGAAACACATCACATATTTAGGGATCGTCACAAAAAGGTAGCACAAAGACTGAAAAATGATACAAAATAATACAACATTGTATTTACGATGGATTTAGAAAAAAGAAATGTGCATTTTATGAATATATTGGAATCCTATTTGGGAGTATTTATTAAGAGAAGCCACCACTTCACACCTAAAATTCCTCTGCCAAGCTTTTTTGCTCATATATTACTATTTAATCATTAATATATAACATTTTAAAAACGTGCTTTCTGGTAAATCTAAAATGCAAAACAGCGACTCTCACCTCTTGCATGGCCTGAAAGGAGCATCACTCTCTGAATGAAAATTACAGACTTCTCTTGACTCATCTATGGCAAGACTGTGACCAGGCTCACTGAGGCTAGCTCTCAGTGGTGGACAGAGTCCTCTGCCCGCCTCAGGGTTACTGCAGGATAGATGATTGGCAGCGTAAACAGGATTCCCGTTAGGGTCGAGGACGTCAGCCTCATCGTGGTGGGGTCCCTGCACCTCCAGTTCAGTATGGGGGGAGGACTGAACTATGATATCAGGCATGGGGAGGGATACAGTGGAGGGCTCGCTGTGGGACACCTGCAGTTTCTGCATGTGATGGATTGCTGAGGCTGCGTTGAAGGCTTGCTGTTAGAAATACACACACAACAAGAGTGTTTTATCAGAAATTAATTGAACACTACAGGGATTGTCTTGGAAAGGTCTTTTGCTCTAAGGGGACTGATGAAATGGGATATGTTCATCTTTACACATCTCTATATGCTTTCAGGTTTCTACTAGTTCTTATAATTTGCCAACACTACCACTAACACTACTACTACTACTAATAATAATAATAATAATACAATACTTTGTAATTTTAACTGCTGATCTCATTATCTCAAGTGTCGTGTTTTATAGAAAATCTAATGAATTTATCTTTAAGCAAATGTATAGTAGTTATTGAAACACTTATAGTGTAGTTTTGTTGCTTTTACCCAAATGTCTATTGCATTCTGGGGCTCTGTAAATAATTCATAAGCCAGCCGTGCTTACCTTCCATTTGGATTTGGCAAAATTTCTCTCCATTTGTTCATAGACAGAGTGATAAATGTCCAGGTTTTTAGCTGTGTCTCCACTGATCCTGCAATGAAGTCAGCTTTAGAAACCTTGTGTATGTGTGTATATGCCTTTGCTATATACTGTATGGACAATATTTATTTAGATGTCATTACTGTGGTGATTTTTCCACTTGCCAAAACAAATTGAAAGCACTGTTTGAAAGTGTTTGTGATGGTAAAGGTCAAATGTGAGGGAATACATCATGTCAATATGTGTCCTCGCAACTGTAGAAAGACTAACCAGGGGTGCCTGAGTGCCTGTTCAGCAGTGAAGCGTTTCATTGGGCTTTTTTCCATCAGATTCCTGATGAAGTCTTTGGCTGTTGAGAAAAAAGACATTATCTTGTGATTAGAAATCAGTACTCTGAACCTGACTGCAGTAATTGGGTACAGTGGCTGCAGGATGCACAAATTATACAAAAAATCTACCAAAGTAAAAAGTGCGATATGTGTTTTAGTTCATTACTGCTATGTGAATATAGTGATTGTTCTGTTCTGACCTAAAAGAATGAACAACTTTACTTTGAACTACATTTATAGTGAGCAACACTACTTTTAACCACACTTTAATGTCAGCTTTATTAGTGCTTTTCTTTGGCTAATTGTAGTAGTAGGTAGCAGTAGTCTATTCTGATTTTGTTAATGAGAGCAATGAGACAGGTCTTCACAGACAGGTCCATGCTTGTGGTGAAAAAGGAAAAAAGCTGGTTAATGTGGCGCACAGTGCTAACTGCCACAAATAAACTGATGTATGCGAACAGTCCACAGCAAGAAACAAACAGCAGTCAGCACCAGGAGGTGCCTCAGTGGATTTCAAATTGTGTTCACATGCCCCAACTGTAATTTGTGACAGTGTGTGTGTGTGTGTGTGTGTGTGTGTGTGTGTGTGCGTGCGTGCATTTGTCTTGCAGGCATGTGACAGTGGCTGTCTGCACTATACTAATCCTGCAACTATACAACTGGAAAAAAGTGAAAGCATGTCCTTCTACCTTTTTGCATCAGCACTGTAACATCTCCTCTTCTCCTATTATCACTCTTCTAATTCAGCAAAATATTTTTGAGCATTTAAATGCATTTCAGTTGACATATCTTGTATTGCTACCTATCTTAATTCCTCAGGCAGGTGAGAACTGTCCTTGCCAATTTGGCATCCAGAGTACTTACAGTGTTTTATCTGACATAATCCAAACAGGTCAAATTACTATAGCTGGAGCCTCAGGAGATGAATGTCAGGACAAATCCTTATCTATCCTCATCATCACCAAGGTGATGGTGCTATTTTTGTCACATTTCATGATTTAAGTCCTGTTTCATCTTAACTTTATAAAATATTCTGCACAATAATGTAACACTTGTTATTTACATGCTACTGTTTTACCCGCGTTACGTAAAGGTTAAACGTGCAGCCTGAAAAGAAGAGCTGCAGACACTTCTCAGGACTTCTTATGCTAACCCCAAACATATTTTTAAATAAATCTTCCTAAAAGTACAAAATTCAACATTAGTTGAATATAAGTGGTTCTGTAAATGGTAGAAGCAAATGCAATATTTATGTATCTTAGTATCAAATAAGTAAAAGTGGGATTAGTGCAATTATAATACCACAATTTAGTTCAATTTTTATTAGACTACAATCTATTGGAAAATTCATCATGTTTCCCCTCATCAAGCTATTCCATCTCATTTGAAGCTGACTTATAAAAAGGTTGTGTTAATTCACGTTATTCCTACTTATTATTAGGTTTTATTCTGACTCAGGTCCAGGTCATACTCATTTGGATTAACACAGTGGCAAAGAACATTGAATGTAGTTGCAAAAGAGAAAATAACAAGGAATTATGAAGAGTGATACGTCAACTGTTTACTGCCATTTTCATACCTGACTCAGAGATGTCATCCCAGTAAGGGGAGTGAAAAGCGTACTCAGCTCTCATGATCTTTGAAAACAGACGAGTCTCATTCTCTTCAAAGAAAGGAGGGTAGCCACAGAGCCTGCAGCACAAAGATTAAACTCATCTCATACCTTTATATCAACCTTCTGTTAACCAGTAATATTTGAATGATGTAAGCAGGGGTGGAGCAGACGTTTGTTCTTGCTTACGGCATCTAAGGCTTCTACAAAAGCTACAGGACAAAGGTCAAGGATCCGGTGGGAGTTGTCTCTTTACAAACAGTAGCTATGTGTTTCTGACATTTGGCTTTTTGTATGGTATTGACTGACAAAATGCAAAATGTACATACAAGATGTAAGTGATAACGCCTATGGACCAGCAGTCCACTGCTTTGCTGTAGGGTTTCTGGGCCAAAACTTCAGGGGCTGTAGAATGACACACAACAGTTAGAGCAAGAAGAAACACCGTCAAAAATGTGTTACTCTAATATTGTTGTTTCTATATAATCATTAATGTGATGAAGGATGATGACTGAGTTAAAATGCCATACACACTTGTTGTCATAAACAAGTGTACATGGCTCTAAAAATGTAAAACTATGATTATAGATTAAATGATTACATGATTAACATCATGTCTGATACCTCTAGATCTGAGCTTGAACATGTTATATCTGCATACTGTTGACATTATTTGTCATTATGCATATATCCTCCCCCATAACTCACCAACATATCCTGGTGTCCCACAAGCTGTGGACATCACACCATGTTCCAGTGTCTTAGACAGACCAAAGTCACTGACCATGATCTTAGCATTCTCATCTGGGCTATAGTACAGCAGGTTCTCAGGCTACTCCAACAAACAGAGAACAAGACAGACAGAGAAAATGTTGGACAGTAACAAAAGAAGAATGAGGGAAAATACGTGTGTAGAAATAAATTAGGATTTTGTATCCACTGTCTACCACATACAGACTATACTATACAGCTAATGTATATTTGGCCTTGTGGATCGATGCCAGAGCATTAAGCTGGGATGCAGGATCTGCAGGACCAAATCGCAGCCCGTGCACCAGGTTTGTCCCTGAGCAAGACACTTACTGCTAGCTCCCCAAGCACCCCCCATTGCTGCCCACTGTTCCCCCCAGGAAAATTGGTTTAGGTGCAAAATTTTAGAATTTCATTGTAACATGTATGTGCGCTCTATATTATTAATAAAGCTTATATTCTATTTTTTAATCTGGACAAAAGAATGACAACATCCGGGATCAATCAACTGCAAGACTATTTCCCTTCACTCTACTGAGCCTGTAGACTACTTGTATGCTGCTTAAAATGTTAAACAGCAGCTCAGATAAGCTTTTAGTAATGTTAATTTCAGGATATTAATTGATGACAGGAAAATTACATTTACTGTTGGTGTACACATGCTGTCTGTCCAATGGTGATGTTACAGGCTTACACTGCTGTCTGTGCCAAAAAGTGTCTGTATGAGGTTAGAGGTATGACTCCTGTAACACCTAAGATCTGAGTAGACTGAGTGTATTTGTAGTTCCAAAACTCTTTAAACAGTGAAACCTTTTCTCTAGTAAAACCACCAGCTGGCCTTGCATCGGCTTCAAAATCTCCCAGTTAAAATGTTCATATCCTGTCCATAAATCAATAAATAAAATGGTAGTTCTGAATCAGTACCTAGTATTTGGAGCGTCCATTTACAGGCTGTACTGCTTTTACTGAGATCCAGACCCATTTTACCAGCTCTGCAAGCTTTTACACCTGGATTTGCAATTGCTGCCAAGTGGGTTTCTACAAAGCTGCATTAAAGGTGTAAATTCTTTTGTGACAGATTTTTTTTTCACATCTCTATTTAAATGGTAAATGATAAATGGTAAATGTTCTGCACTTATATAGCACACACACACACACACACACACACCGATGGGGGAGCTGCTATGCAGCGAGAACGTGCATTACCTTAAGGTCTCTGTGTACGATGCTGTTTTCATGCAGGTAGCTGACAGCATGTAGCACCTGTTTAATCACTGTGCTGGCATCCTTTTCAGTGTAAACCCCCTTTTCTAAAATGCGGTCAAGTAGCTCCCCACCTGACACCCTGCACACACATACACAAATAAAATGAGCAGTGTTTTCTGTCATTCTAGGGACTCACTTCCTTCTAATATGCATTGCTGCATATGACTTTGTCAAGTTTATTGTGATGTTATTAACTTAACAGTGAAATAAGTTATGATTTGCAAGAAAAAAAGCAGACCTCCAGAGATAAAACATTTCTCAATGTGCTTATGCCAATATTATACTGAATTACAGGAATCATTAGCAATGTCTGTGCTTACAAAGAGTCTACTTACAGTTGCATGACCAGATAATAGTGTGTTTTCGTCTCATAGAAATCCTCCAGTCCCACTACATTCTCGTGTTTCACCCTGAAAAAGACAGAGAACAGTAAATCACTGCTTTGCATTGTTGCCCATTAACTCACATTCAGAAAAGGTTCTTTAGAGACAAAGCTAAGAAGGCAATATACATATAATTTAGCTCATTTAAACAGCATTCCAGCTTTGACGTAGCACAACAATGCTGGATCATGATAGAATCACCTGCATAAAGGTGTATAAAGTAAGTGTGTGTTTTACCTTCTCAGTACATTGATTTCATTTTCCAGGTTACTATGAGAGAGGTGCATTTTCTTCAGACACTTCAAAGCATACAGATTCCCTGTCTTCTTTTCTTTCACCATAAACACCTCTGAAAAAGACCCCCTGTACAAAAACAATAAAGGCAGAGAGACATACATTCAAGTGCATGTTAATAGAGGCAAATAGGTCCCAAAAAACTCTAAATTACCCCAATTTTATTTGTCTGTAGTTAAAAGCACTAGTTAATGAGATATGTCTTTGCTTTTCTGCCACTTCTCCATAGGATTCTGTTTTGTTTTTTTTCATTTAGCCAAATAGGAAAACATTGCTCCACTAAGAACTTGACATCATGTAAATCATAAGCTAAGATTTGGTGTGTTTAGTATGAAGCAATGTAACTTGCTTACATTTATTGGCCACATAATAAAAACCTCTTACATAAAGTTCAGAAATTAATATTTATGTTAGGCCATTGAAACCATGGAATACAGATCATCTGTCAGACTGCATCTCATCAACAATGACTGAAGAGCTAAGCCTCTAGTTGTGCCGTTGGTCTCAGTGTGTTTCCTGCCCAGAATAAGAAAATCCTTGCTAATGTTACAATAAATGTTTCCTACAATCACTCAACAAAACCTGAATATTTTACTTACTGTGGCTTGTTTGAACTGGCAGATTTGTTTTACACAGAAATGTCATCTGAGACATCCAAAAAAAAGAGTAAATTAACAGAAAATAATATTTGCATTTCCTAGCTTTGTGACAGAAAACCACCTGGATTCTGGAAACTACTATCACCAAGATCAACAATTACATACCAATTATGCCGTGTTAGGAGCAAATCTTTTTCCATGGCAGAATAGTGACCAAATTACAGGAAAGCTTCACACAGTGGGGAGCTAGGAAGTAGTCGAGCCTGTTTAGTGCCAAGTGCTGGTTTCTTCATTTGTCTCTTTGTGGTACTAACAACTATGGTGTTTCATTGTAATATCATCCCCACATTAGTGGTAATAATTGCTGTGTATGTTCATGTAATGTCTCCATGTGTGGTGCTACAGTAATTGCTCATTATTGTAGTGTCTCTGCACTGCAACTCCAAAGCAGTTATGACAGTAATCATGCATACCGACAAAATCCATAAAACTCACTATTGGATTATATGATTTGTTTACTTTTGTTTTCTGTGCAAGTGTGATAACGAGTCATGACTTACAAGACTGAAACTATGACATTTTACTTGAAGAAAACATGTTAAAATTAGTGTGTGGTTTTAGTCTAACCACAGAAATAAGTCCAGGTTCGCTGATTGGACAATCGTCAGAATCTCTTCAACCTATACCACACTGAGACGTAAAGGGTTCTGAATACTTTGACCTACTGAGATTTCAACTTTAACGTGATGTTGTGAAGTGGACATAGTCATTTTTAAATTCTACTTTTCTTTAGGTGTTTGACTTAAACTTGGCACTTAGCTATTACATTTCTACAGTTCCCAGGATTTTTATGCTACTATTTCATGTTACATCTGCTCAAGACAAAACAGTTAACTTTCAATTCTGCTTATTTTCTACTTTTTTCAGATTTGTTTACATTTTTATGATAAAGTTTCAGCTATTTTAAAATATTTCAGCTTTAATTCAGTTTAGCTTTTTTCAGCATTGCTTGGAAAATCTTTCAGAAGCATTCACAGTGCATTTTCCTTCTGGAAATGCCTCTTTTTTTTTTTTTTTTTGGAAATGCTTTTTCTTTAAGGAAATGTTTTTCCTATTTTGCTAATCTTGCTTTATCTGGTAATTTCCTTGCCACATCTCAAATCACTTGACCATTAATAATCATATTGTGCGAGACTGTTGAACAGCATAACATATAACCCACAGCATATAGCTTTCAATCCACATAAACCAAACCTCCTAATGCACAACTCTTAGTGTTGAATTAGTCTAAGCCAGGACACCATGACATCAACATCATGTATTACAGAGAGACCAAAACAGTCCTGGCTGAGTATCAGCATGGCACTGCTTTCTGCAGACTCACAGTCACATCACAGCCAGAGTGTAATCCTCCATTGTGTCATCCTGTCAAGCATCCCCACTAGTGGTATTGCATCTCTGCCTCAAAGCCAGTAAGAAAGATTCATATATACGTGTTATGATTGCACCATTACACACTGGACCTCTAGATCTGACTGTGTTCTGACTTGAAATTCCAAATTCCAAATCTAAATAAGAGAAAACCTAAACCCCCAAAATTTAAAATGCACTTCCTTCTTTTAATTTCCTCTTTTATTTATTATTATTATTATTATTATTATTATTATTATTATTATTATTATAACTTTTAAATTTAGATTTGTGCAAATATGTGGCCCCTTTCTGCAGCAAATGACTTTAACTAAACATTCCATACAAGTTTTATAACCCTGCACATTAGCTTGGAGGTCTCTAGCCCTTTCGACCTCACGGAGCAACTTCAACTCAGGGATGTCGGCATCCTGTAAGAACTGCCTGCAGTTGGGGGTAAGGACTTTGACTCTGCCATTCCAGGACATTACATTTCTTCAGCCGTAACCATTCTTTGGTAGAACTACTCATTGTCTTAATGCATGATCTACTTTCTGTTGAGTTTCAGTGCCCAGATAGATGCCGTGACATCTTCCTAAGAAATTTGCTTGTAAAACTTGAATGGTCAGCATTTAGATATATAGCACTTCTCCGTCTTGTCGGTGCCCAAGGCATTGCTTCAAGTTCACACTGCTTCTCACATTGATGGGAGAGCACCGATGCAGCTAACCTGATCCACTGGGAGCAACTAACCTGGGTTTTATTGTCTTGCTAACATAAGACAGGAGGAGCCTACTCTACAGTCTGAGACAGAGTTTGCCCCAATAGCTCCATTAATGATGGCAAGCTTTCCTTGTCAGGCCCGAATCATGATACATGATCATGATCTGTCCGCAGGTCATTCTTCTAAAAGCCCTTTGGCTTGGCCATATGGTCTCGATCAAACTGTCGATGAGCAGCATTGTCCATTTTACAGAGTAGTGGCTTGCTCTTGTAACTTTGCTACGCACACCATTCTTGTTCAGTGTCGACCTGACTCATGAACATTGATATTATCCACTGCAAGAGAGACTTTTAGTTCTCACCATTTACCTTGTGGTTCTTTGTGACTTCCCAAACTACATCACACCTTGCTGTTGGTGTGATCTTTTTTGGTGGATTAATCCTAAGGAGGGTACCATTGGAGTTAAAAGTTATTTGTTTGTGCATGAACTGTCTGACAATCCAGACTCCATTTGCTATTCAGTGGCAAAGGTTTCACAGCAATTTTCTAATTTAAATGAAAATGCATTTTAGATAACCATAATAATATTAAAAATGTATTTAAAATCAGCTTATTTGCTATACTAAATAAAAACTAAATGCACATTTGCAAAGTCAAACTCTATTGGATTTACAGATTTGTAAAGTAACAGATGTGTTAACACGGACACATTTGTCTCATGCTTGCATAAACACCTGCACCTGCTTACACCACCTCCCTCCATATACATTCTGTAAACTCACATACCAGTGTAGTCAGCTAGACACTTAATCCTATAATGAAGTGGTGCTAGGATGTTCCTGCACTACTCTCCTGACGTCAGTACTCAGGATCTTCAGACACATATACACCCAGAAGCCAGTCACTCATTCATAGCCAGTCCAGGAAGGAGCACTTTAAGCAGCTTTAAGAGCACAGGGCAGCTCTGTGGAAGCAACACCTTCCATTAACAACCACGTGCTCCACTTAATTCTACTGTGCAGCTACAGTCCTGTACATCAACGAAACCTACTCAGAACGCATTATACCACAAATTCAATTGAATTCAATTAATCTTTATTTATCTAGCGCCAATTCACAACAATGTCATCTCAAGGCACTTCACAGAATAAAGTCACTGGTGTTTCATTGGTGTTTCTCATGACTAGTACATTGACTTTAACATTTAAAATAAAGTACCTTTACCTTTAAGGTACCTTTTTTAAAAACTAAAATGACAAAGTTTAAGTAGAAAAACTGTATAGTCATTCATAAGGTGTTTATATGGTATAGTTATGTATTAGTACTGAGTACTTAGTACTTGGGTATCATATGCAGATAGCGATTTGCAGCTGTGTTCACAACAGGTGCAGTAGTGCACATTAAAAAGTAAATAATGTCGGAATTTTGCAAGGCGCTTCAGACTAATGTCACCATTACTATAGGATCCAGCTTAAGCACAAATGTGTGGTTATTATCATTATATGACTAATTCTACAGCCCAGATTAACAATGTAACATCCTCCAATGGCTGCTTCAGCTGTGAGTAGATTACACAGACAGTGTGAATAATATGCGTCAGGGAGGTGATGCCAATCCTGACCCTGGTCACTAGAAGGTTAAACAGCAGCCTGCTCTTTTACTCCTTCAGTGTAGTTACAAACATTTGAAATTGGGCATAATAATTGCTTATTATAAGCAGAGAGGTATTTGAGTCTTGATTCCATACCATTTCCATAAAATGCCTTTCAAATTTGACAAGAATCAGTGTATTACAGCATAGCAATCAGACAGACCACAACAAAGCAGTCAACATGATGGCTTGTGCTTACTAAATTTTATCTGATGGGGATGTCCTTAGCACCACTAATCTAATGGTTAAACTGAAAGAGTGCTTGCAATTTGAGGCAGCCTCCACATATTTCCAGATGAACTCACCTGCCAAATAAGATACCTTGTTTTTTTTAAACAGCCAACACTATTTTTATTCTAAATGCTCATTATTGGTGAAATGATACAATTTCTGCCCTTTGCTTCACCATGAAATGCAGGGAGTTGGATCTTCTCTGATTTATTTAGAATGGCAAACCTCTTTCAGAATGCTTGAGCAATGAATATCTGTGCACTGCTGCCAGTGCCGTCCTGTGAGTCTGTGTCACAAATGTCAGTGTCAGCAGCAAGTTGTTTAGAGTATCTCTAGTAATTAATCAATATTTTGAGTACTTACGATCCCATTTTTCCCTTGAAGTCAAACACATCCTTGATGTTACTGATGCTTTTCTTCCAACCACAGATGATCTCCTTCCGTCCCATCTTGGCTCTGACGTTGCCGTAGACTCCTAAAACACAAATGACACAAATTACTGACATTTCATATGATTTAAAAAGCAAAGTCACACTGTATCAATGGGTTTGTGGGCTGTTAGTGAAACAAGAGCCAGTGCATAGAGAAATATTATGCTGATTTCTAGTAAGTTGTGATTTGCATTTTTAGTTAATATATCACTTTTGTTTTTTATTAGTTTAAAAATTTAACAGGCGTATTCCAGTATTTTAATATTCCAACTTAAATTCAATTACATTTATAAATACTCTAAAGTAAGAGTCTTTATTTCCCTATCATAAATGTATTCCTGCCATGTGGAGAGTCAGTGCTCAGTGGGTCCAAAATATTGGTTACAGCCTCAACTACAGAGGTCACTGAATGCAATGAGGGGGACAAGTTCTTCCCGGACCCTATTTCATGACCATTTAAAATATCACATCACCTTCCTCTTTGTTCTGCTTATATAAACACTGGCACATCCGTGAAGATGTTAGTTCTCACTGGGTAAAGCTCATTTGTAAAGCTCATTCTATCAGTTACACAAGATTCAAAAAAGGCAAAGGATTATAGAGGTAAATAGCAGTGGTTAGTTAAGCTTCTCAACCATCTCATTGACTGAACTCCTTACTTGGGAACAGATTAGGGACTGATTCCCTGACAAGACAAAAAAAAATGGGTCGAGTTATAAGCCTGATTTTAAAATATGAGTAGGACTGGTATAATAAATTATGAAATTCACTTGTTTCTGACAGTACATTCTGATTACGTAGAATGATTTGATAAAATGCAAGAACATACTCTATTATATAAAGTTAGTCTTACTTGCATTTTTTAAGTGTAATATAAACTTACCACAGAAAGTCTCAACTAATATTCATACTCTGGTTACACATTGAGGAATGAGCCCCGTGTTTCTACAGCTTTAACTGTTAAATTTAACTATGGTTTTCACGCTGATGCAAGAAAAACTGAGACATAAAATAAAGACAATTAGAAGCAACATTTCAATAATGAAAATGAACAAAATTAGGTTCCAAAAACCAAATCATACAGTACCGATGCACTGACCCGGTTTGTGTCCGAAGACGTTTGATTTTTCTGATGGTTCAAATTTAAACGCAAAAAACGCAATAGTAGCAAAAGTCATCTTTCTGCAGAAAGGCCGCTTTGTTATATTCATACAGCTTAATCAGAACAAAAACGTGTAATAAAAGTGGTTGTTACCTGAGGAGCGGAGCAGAGCTGCTGTATCTGAGGTGTCGTTGAACGAACCTGAGCGTTTCAGACACACTGCCTGGCTTCACGCGCACGGGGGCGGGGCCTCGTCCATTGCTGCACAGCTGACAACATGTAGCATTCAAAGACACTTTGAAGCTTCTTCTTGCGTCTAGGTTTAAGTTGTTCCCCTTTGAAAAGCAGAAACATACCACACACTATTTTGTAAATTTTGCTCTACATTTAGAAATATTTTGAACAGGAACAGGAGAGAAATTTAATTATAGGTTCGCAATATTTAAATCTTTTTCTATATCTTTTTGTTTGTTTTCATTGCCTCTGTTCATAGTGGCCAGGAAGTCTTACTTTCCTAAAGCTTTCAATGAAACGATGGGGAACAGTTCTGTGCAAACTTGTATTCTCTTCATTTTTCCTTGCACAGTTGAGTTGCAATGGAAACATAGTAACAAAAATGCATTTTTGTGCTAAAAAAAAGGAAGCAGCTTTGGATGATATCCACTGAATGTTCATGATGTAGAAGATTTATAACTTTTGCACAAAGAGAGATGTGGAGCCGTACATGGAAACATGTACACAAGTCATACTGCCTGAGGTTATAAGCGGCAAGCAGTGGCTGTTCAGCTCCAAGCAAATGAGCCCTGGCTCAACGATAGTAACTAATAGTAACCCTAAAATTACCTTAAGGGAAGCCCAAAGAGAGGACCCTGGGGTTGGCGAGGTGCTCAAATATATCCTGTCAGAACAGTGGACAAAGAGTAGAAAACAACTCCACAATAACAAGAAAATAGCTGCACTGGTGAGGCAAAAACCAAGACTACACATGGACAGTGATGGCTGCTATGTCGGAAAACTGCCATTCGATCACAGCTAGTCCTGCCAAAAAATTACCACCAGCTTGTGTACAAAGAACTCCATGAGGAGATGGGTCACCTTGGAGTAGAAAGGGTGTTGACCCTCATCAGGGACCACTTCTATTGGCCTCATATGCGAGAATGGGGTCATTCACCGGAACCTTCTACTACCATGTGACTTTCTCCCAGTTGAAATAGTGAAACGAGAAAAGAGAGAGTGAAAGTCAACAGGCAGAGACAGAGGGAACAGGAAAAGAGCTCCGATGACGAGGAGGACTGGAGAGCCATCATCAGACCACAACCAAGGAGTGATGAATAGGTCAAAGGTTATTTGAGGGCAGAAGCACCTGAGTTCTATCCACACACCACAGTAGAAGCACGAAAGGATTTGACTGCCGAGGACAGTAGAGGAGGAGGGAAATAGAAGCCAAGAAGATACTGACCTATCACCGGTCAGACAGAAAAAGTATCTTTTGAGAAGGAGAAAAGCAAAAGTTATTCTGAGTTATCATAGGTTGGCATTAACAGGAGATATGTGTCACATGATTGGCTGGGAGCAGCATTGCATTTGCAGGAACCCTGTGAACTGTGACTCCTACGAGGAGTAACCTGTATTAATGCTATGCATAACAAGTGTACTGATCATTTTATTACATGAACTGGTGGTTGCATAATGTTGGGCACCATTATATTTTGGAGGGGAGAGTGTGAGGGCAGTGACTTAAAACAGGCCAGGGCCCCCAACACATATTGTTTATTTAACCCCATTGTAACTTAAGTTCATATTCTACACTGTTCCTTTGGCACATTTGATTTAGTAGTTTATCTTATTTTAAGATATCTGCACTCCAGTCTTCTGCACACAGACAACATAATGAGCTTTGATTAAGTGTTGTTGCCGATGTTCGCCACAAGAGGGAACTATGCTAACAACAGTGTGCTGCTTTGGCTGTAATTTTGCAGGTAAGCTGACATGGTATGAAAAACTGGATTCATGTGTCATATAAAGCAGAGGGTTATGAGTGAAGTGGGGAAGTTGGCTGTTTGCTCCCATTCAGTGTGTGCTGGCACGAGTTAAATGTTAGCGATGACAATGCAGCAGTTAAGCTAACTCGGCCATTAGTATTAGGACCCTGTGGCGGTACATTTGATTGAGACATGTCTAAATTGCCTTGCATGTAACTAAAGGTGTCAGGTGTAAGGACTTATGTTGCAGTAGTGCCATTAGTAGTGCCAGAAGTCCTGTAATCACACTTCGTTATTGATTAATTTTCTTTATGGCCAACTGTGGATTACCATTTTTACTTCGGGAGAATTAAATAAACATAAAGAGGAGATAGAACAAACAAAAAAAAATACAAAAAGCAAGGCCAGAAGGATGGGAGAATTAAAGTACAAGGTTACTTTTCACCTCTGCAACCTGTTTCCTACTAAGTGCCTAATTTGCTGGACCAGAAATTAATACTATTTCAATGAGAGATATGGATGTAAATAACAAATGGAATTAAGTAACAAAATATATTTAAGTTTTGGAATTTAGGCTTTAAGCATATGAAGCATTTTCATTAAATGTTGACCGAAATAAAGAAGTAAGGGCAGCTACTGAAGTCTGGTGGCGCTGGTGACAGTGGAGCAGAGGCAGAGAGTTGTTGGAGTAAAAATGAAAATACACAAATTCAGTATTCAAATACTTGCCCGAGTAAGTCCTACCACTTTGAATTTTTTATTTGAAGAACAACACTTTACTTGAAGAACAAAAAAAGAAGTACAAAACAAGAAGTACTTAACAGTACTCTCAACAAAAACACTCAACAAAAACATGTATGTATTTTCAGCAAAATTCAATTTGATGCTGTTGATCACATGCATAAATGGATAGTGGATGTAGTTCAGATTTAATCAACAAAGTGAAAACTATGGCAATAATAATTTCTAAGAAAACTGTGCATTTTATACAAAAAAACTATAAATTTAAGATTTCTAATGCAAAGTATGTTTGCTCTTTGTGCTGTCAGGAAGAGCCACCACAGTTATTTATGTATTCTTTTCTGTTGCTATTTTTGCACTCTTTTGTATTTCTGTATTTTATAGACTAGCTACTTTAGTTTTGAGACATTTTGTACTAGAAGTCAATGCTCAACTGCAAAGTTTTCACACTGAACCAAGTACAAAGTAATGGTGATACAGCCTGAAGTAGGCTAGAGCAGTTTGTCACTCTTTGGTGCTTTACCATTTTATTTTTATTGAACTCAAACTTTTGCTGTTCAAACTTTAAAAAAAAAAACTAAAAGACATGGCTGTGTCCACCAAGCCAAACAATTTGGTACCAGGAGTGGGGTTCTGCAAAATTGGTGGCTTAGAAATAGTTTGTAGTCAACTTTAGGTTCCATTAAATAGATTAGAGGGCTAGAGAATTTTGGTGGCAGGGATCCACGGTGCCTGGTATTGGGGTGGATCCACAATGGTGAGGCTTTCCGTGATGTGCAGCGTAGGGTCTTTGGCTAGGCTGCTGGAGATAAGACGGTGACCACTTGGAGAATGATCTTCTGAGGAGGAGTGGAGGACATTGAGGCAGACAGTGGGACGAGCGTCCGAGAGACCTTTTGTATCCTGATCCTGGTTAAGTTACACCCAGACACTTCAAAAGTTTGGACAGAGACAGTGATAATGAGCAGACAGAGATGGACCCTGTTGTTGAGCTTAAAGCCAAGTTATCTGAACTGAGTAACAAACACGATCAGGCCATGGCTAAAATAATAGCTCTAAGTAGCAACACTAACGAGTTGACGAGTTAGGAGAACCTGATGAAATTTCAGTTTTCTCAGAGAAGCTTATGGAGAAAAGCATAGTGTAGCCCAAATCTTACAGACTTTCTATTGTCATCACCATCTAGAGGGTGAGTGCAGGAAGGTCAGTGTACAGGTAGTGCACAAGATTTTGGGCGACTGTGGTGCAGGAAGGTAGAGCGGTTGTCCACCAATCTCACAGTTGTTGGTTCCTCCGATCACATGTCAAAGTGTCCTTGAGTGAGATACTGAACCCCAACTTAGTTGCTCCTGGTGAGTGTTGGCCAGCTGCATAGCATCTCCCCCATCAGTGTGTGAGTGTGAGTGTGAATGGGTGAATAAGAAGCAGTGTAAAGCGCTTTGAGTGCCAATAGGTAGAAAAGTGCTATATAAGTGCAGAACATTTACCATTACTATCAAGCATAGATGCGAGAGAAAACAGTGTTAAAGGTCAAGGTGGACAAATGCCATTTCCTCGAGTCCACCGTGCGCTTCCTTGGTCACCAGATCTCGGCTGAGGGTATATGCACAGACCCAGATAAAGCAGCAGCAGTGAAACAAAGGCCAGTATCCACTACAGTTAAAGAATTGAGATAATTCTTGGGATTTTGCAGCTATTAAAGGAGCTTTATGGGGGGGTTTATGCAGTCCTCTACCTCTCAGGGAGGGAAAAAACGTGTCATCGAATATGTCAGTAGGAAGTTAAGTAATGCTGAGAAAAATGACAGGAATTACAGCAGCATAAAGCTGGAGCTCCTTGCCCTCAAGTGGGCTGTGTCAGAAAAACTCCAAGGGTACTTGTTGGGTTCTAGGTTCACTGTAATAACAAACAACAACCCCTTGTTTCACCTGAACTAAGCAAAACTAGGGGCAATAGAACAATGCTGGGTTGCCCAAATAGCTCCATTAGACTTTGAGGTGCAGTTTCACCCTGGCCGATGTAACACTGCTGCCTACACCCGCTCTAGGCAGCCATTAGCAGGGGAGCCTCCACTGGACGGATATGAAGAAGGGTTTGATGGCTGATAAAGGGGACAGCTCTACAGCCAAATCTAGTCAGTGCAGGTGTAAAAGTGTTGTCAAGTTAGGCAGGTTTGTGCTGATGCAGTTGGGCAGGGTAATAAGGTGACTGACTCTCAAGGTAACACCCTATTCTAAAGATGAGTTGAGACAGTTGTAGAATACTGGTCCCACTCTAAAGTCTTTCAGGCACTTTTGGAATCAGAAGAAAAAGCCCAGACACCACCAGAGAAAACATTCTCTCTCCTCAGGCAATGGCCCAAAGTAAAAGAGGTTGACAGATTACTATATCATATCATTGACAATGTGCATGTAGGTGAATGTCAACGGCTTATTCTACCAGCATGTCAAAACTCTCTCTACTTAAGAGTGTGCATGATCTCCTGTGGCATCAAGGCATTGAACGTTCACAGAACCTATTGAGACAGAGATGTTTTCGGGATAGGATGCATGGAGATGGAAAACAGTGGGTTAAGCAGTGCCAGAGATTTTTGCTCTGGCACTGATGCCAAAACCAAAACTACTTGCCCTATGACACCCTTTCTAGCTACAAGGCCTCGTGAAGTTGTCACATTAGATTTTAGTGTGTTGGAGCTGCCTCTGATGGACGAGAATATGTTTTAGTGGTAACAGGTGTTTACAACAAGTTCACACAGGCATTTCCTACATGTGACCAGAAAGCAGATACTACTGCCAAAGTGGTTTATGAAGTATGGTGTGCTTGAAAGGTTACATTGAGATCAGGGCACAAACTTTGAGAGTGAGGTTATTCAGGAGCTTTGTATGGGGTAAAGAAAACTCACACCACACCACATCATCCACAGGGCAACACAGAACTTGAGTATTTCAATAGGGCACTTCACAACCTTTTGCGGACACTGCCACCAGAAAAGAAACGTCATTGGCCAGATTATTTGCCAGAGCTTGTCTATGCTTATAATGTTAGTCCTCATGCGACAACATGACCACCATACTCATGTTTGGCATGCACCCACACTTCGGGTGGATGCTTTGCTAGGTCAAGAACAAGTCCTGGATAGAAAACTTGACTGGCTAGTAGTCCATCAGGAGCTTTTAAAAGAGGTACACAGTAGAGCAAGGAAGTATGCTGATCAGAAAGCTGCAGAGAGACTTGAGGGTAACCAGGGCAAGGTATACTGTCCCCCAGTAGAGGTAGGTCAGTTAGATTATCTACACTACTGGCCACAAGGCAGAAACAAAATGCAAGATGCTTGGCCAGGGGTGCCAGAGTTGCCAGAGTTGTTGAGGTTCAGGGCGGCACACACACAATGGAACCAGCAGAGTTTGGCCCAACAAAGAGAGTACACAGAGCCAACCTTAGACCTTGTGTCAGTCCTATTCCAGCACCCAGGCAAGTGAGAAATGGTGCCCCCACTGTTACAACAGATCTTCTACTGAGGTAGAAGTAGAGCTCCCAGACTCAGATCCAGAGTATGTGGTTTTGCAAAGAAACCACATCACCAAATTTGGAACAGAGAGAGGAGAGAGGGAGCAACTGTTTAAACGACTGAACCCTCGGAAAGCTGCAGGCCCATACTCTATCTCCCCCTCCACCCTAACGCACTGTGCCTATCAGTTGTCTCCAGTGTTCACAGGCATTTTTAACACATCCCTTGAGATCTGCCATGTGCCAGTCTGCTTTATGACCTCAGCCATCGTAAGAGCCCCTAAAAAGGCAAGGATCATAGAACTTAATGATTACAGACCCATTGTCCTGACCTCTGTGGTCATGAAGTCTTTTGAGGGTTTCTGCTTTCCACACTTCAATGACATTATAGAACCCCTTCTGGACCTCCTGCAGTTTCCCTACAGAACAGGGTGTTTAGGCGACGCTGTAAACATGACCCTACATTTCATCCTCCTGCATCTGGACTCCACAGGATCCTTTGCCAGGATTCTGATTGTGAACTTCAGCTCTGCCTTCAATACAGTTGTTCAGGCTCTACCATTACAGACTTCCTGACAGACATACGGCAGTTCATGAGGCTGGGGAAGCATGTCTCTGACTCAATGACCATCAGCACTGGACCCCCCCAACGCTGCATTCCTTCTCCTCTGTTATTCTCCCTGTATAACAACAGCTGCACATCTGTCAAACTCCTTAAGTTCGCACATGAAACCACCATTATCGATCTCATATCGGATGGAGACAAGTAGGCCTCAAGGAGTGAGATGGACCGTCTGGTTTCATGGTCCAGCTTGAACAACCTGGAGCTCAACACTCTCGAGACGGTCACCCTAAAACCTAAAAGACATTGCTGTGTCCTGGGCTGATTCTCTTTCACCAGGCCAAGAATCAAGGGGGTCTGTGTTTCAGCTGCAGGTAAAGGTGGAGCAGAATAGATTTATGTAGTGACAGTTGCTTCATCTATGCAATTGCATCAGCATTTATTAATTTTTTTAACCTACATGTGCAAAAAGTATAAGTAACTAAATAAAATATCACTGAAATACTCCAGTAAAGCACAAGTTCCTAGTTGTAGTACAGTATTTGAGTAAATATACTTAGTTACTTGTGTACTTATAAAACATTGAAAATGCTAAGAACAAAGAAAAAACTAAATATTATGGAGTCACTGTTTATCTGTACACACCAATAGATTCAGACTAGGGGGTATACTCAGTGTATTGTAGTCTAAAGTGCTAACTTTGTATGGTTCCTTTTGCTTTCCCAACATGAATGTCAATATTGCTTCGTACAGAGGTTCAGGAGCCCTGGTTGGCCCATTATGCTTCCAATACCACAATAACTCCCTGTCACCTTCTGACTCTGAATGAGGGACATTTCTGCAATGTTGTATGGACCTTTAAATACTATTAAGTTGTGAAAAAAATGTTAGCTAAACTAATTTCTTTTTTAACTGCCACAACACAGGAGATGATATGAGCGAATTAAATTTAAATGCTGACTGCCCTCCAGTGATCAAACAGAGGAACTGCAAGACTTTAAATCAAAATTGTATTTATTATTATTACCCACAGGGAACATCTTAGGGTTCAGTGTCTCACCCAAGGGGTCTAAGGGACCAGGCGTCAAACCACTGATCTTGTGATCCGTGGATGACTACCTTAACAACTGAGCATGGTCTACAACTCCACATTCTTAGTTGGCAACACCACAGCTTGCTACATAGAAATGTGTTAAAAAAATAAAACATGATAATGAAAATATAAAAAACATTATTTCGTATTACATTTCAAAGCCTTATTAATTAAGCAATATTCCATTTTTTATTTACTGTGTCTCTTAACAGCCCCAATAAATCTCACATTAAAGAATTTTTTTTATCAGCAGACAATTACGTTTTACTGTCGTTTACTGGGGCGTGGTGGCTAGGGGGACCTGGTAGCTCAATGCAGGGATCAAATCTCACCCCACCAACTGTGGGCCACCCCGGTGACAGCCCCGAGCCCAGAAAAAATGGGAGGGTTGTGGCCGGAGAGGCACCCACCGTAAAAAACTCATGCCAAATCAATCTGCGCAACACATTCCGCTGTGGCAACCCCTGAAGGGACAAGCCAAGAGCCATTGATGTGGTAAACAAATGTGGTAATTATGTCATTATTTAAAAAAAATATTTACATAGAAGATGTAAACAGTGTCCTTGTGAAATTCCTTTTAGTCACACAGTCCCGGTGATCAGTCCACATTAAAGACCTCTTTATTCAACCTCTTCAGTAGTGGGGCCCTCTGTGCCTGCTCGTACCTGCTCACTACAAGTACCAGAGGCTATTACTCCCTGATACAACTTGCTGATGATGATCTTACACACTTTCTCCAGCTCTTGCTGCTTGTTTTGATACTCGTCTTTCTTAGCCAGCTGGTTGTTCTCCAGCCAGGCAATGGTCTCATCACACATTTCAATCAGCTTCTCCTTGTCCTCCTCATTAATTTTGCCCTTCAAGTTCTCATCCTGCACACTGTTCTTCATGTTGAAGGCGTAGGACTCCAGGGAGTTCTTGGCTGTGATTCGGACTCTCTGCTGCTTATCCTCAGCTATGTATTTCTGTGCATCCTGCACCATCCTTTCAATCTCCTCTTTGCTAAGTCGGCCCTTATCGTTGGTGATGGTGATCTTGTTTGCTTTGCCGGTCCTCTTGTCAACTGCAGACATGTACAAAATGCCGTTGGCATCTATGTCAAAGGTGACCTCAATCTGTGGGACCCCTTGTGGTGCAGGTGGGATTACTGTTAGCTCAAACTTGACCAGCAGGTTGTTGTCTTTGGTCATGGCTCTTTCCCCTTCATAGACCTGGATGAGGACCCCAGGCTGGTTATCAGAGTAGGTGCTGAAGACCTGGGCTTGTTTAGGGGGGACGGTAGTGTTGCGTTTAATCAGGGACATCATGACACCTCCAGGTGTCTCTATACCCAGGGACAGAGCAGCCACATTCAGCAGCAGCAGTTCCTGAACATTGCCTGAAGTATAATCTGTGAGCTTCCGCTTCATCTGGGTTTAAGCTCTTGTTGAGCTCCCTGCCTTCGAGAAATCCTAAAGGAGTTTCTGGATTTGAATCGCCTATTAGGACAATATCGTTGATCTGTCCCTTGTCCATTTTGGCATCCCTCTCTCCACAAGATCTAATGATCCCCCAAAAAGGTCAGAGCACAGCTCCCCAAAGCGAGCTCTGGTGACTGAGGTGTAGTAGTCGATGGCCTCATACACAGAATCTATCTCAGTACTGGCGTGGGAACTGGAGGACAGGGTCCTGTTCGCTCTCTCAGAAGCTGTGCACAGTCTCCTCAAGGCTCTCTGTTTCTGGCCAATGTCCTTCTTGTGTTTCCTCTTGAACTCCTCCACAAAGTGGTTAACCATGCGGTTGTCAAAAGCTTGCAGTGATCCTGATTGCCTGGTCATTTGGAATGATTTCTACTTTTCCGTGCTGGAAAACTCCCACACAGGAGTAGGTGGTGCCAATGCTGCACCTTTAGCTGCAGACATTTTCACTAGAGATGGTTGCCTGTCAAACAGTCCATCTGTATTTTAGAAACAAGTTGTAAATACCAGTAATACAAGTAGTGTCCCAGTCAAATTGGAAAAAAGCACCAGTTGTGTGTGAAGAACAATGTTCAAAATCCTATCAAAACTGTTTCCTCTTCTTACATTACTTTAACAGTAAAATACAGATGGAGGCCATAGACACGTAGCCTACCAGCCAAGTATTTAAGTATCAAATTCTAACCTATCTGTAGTCTGAGAAGTGAAGGTTGAACTTAATGTTGATAAGTCTGTCTTGTGAAGAGGATAACTCTGCTCGTTCCCCTCTGATCTTCTGCTGCAGTCTGATCTCTTTCCATCACTGTCTTCTGCATGCCTTTTATTTCTGGATGATGACTTTCTGGCTGCTTCTAGATGCTCCACACGCAAAACCCTAGGAAAAAAATTCCTGTCAATATATTCGAAGTACAACGCTTTGTTATCAATACAAGCTGTAATAACCGATGATTACCTCAATATGTCTTATTGTGAAAGTTAAATCTAAGACTAAATCTGACGCAGCTTCTACGAAAATGGAGGGAAATGCAGACAGATCCAGAGGCTTCTGTTTCCAACAAGTAACAGGCTGATTGTGAGTAAATACACATAATCAAAACTACATTTTAGACACTCCACTACATTGAAGAAGAATTTGTTTTAAGAATCAAGCAAAGTTACTACAACTGTCAGATAAATGAAGTAAACTACAATATTTCCCCTTGAATTGCAGTGGTGTGTTACCTCAAGAGACATTTACAAAAAGGCAATTTGTTGGGTACAGGATTTATTGTGAATTGAGGCATTTGGCTGGGAAAGTGTAAGTGATGAAAAGACACAATTCAGGAACAAGAAAAAAGCTTGTGATTTCTGCAGAGCAACAATCATTACTTAGTTATGAATATGGCCACCCATTCATTTTCCTTTAGTTATCCTTTCAGTTACTTCTGTTTTCCTTTCCCTGCTTTGAAATAATTTGATGCCACTCCACTATTATATATCACAGTTATTTCTGGCAGTATTGATAGGATCATCCATCTCTACATACTTTCAATCAAACTTTAAAATCAGAGCTGCTCCGAGTAAAACAATACACATCATAGTATACAATTTTATTGTAGGCCCACTTTAATAAGTGTCCCTCTCTGTTAAGTGTTTCTAGGTTTTGCCCCCCAATAACACCAGGAAACATTTTAATGTGTTAATAAACCTGTGTGTTACATCATGAATCAATAATATCTAGAAAACATACTGTAGTTAGTCACTTACTTTAAATGCGATACTGTAATATGTTAATTGACTTATATCAACTTTTCTCCCATACAAACATGGTCTGTAATTAGAAACTTAAAATTTAAATTTAACACACATTTAGAAAATGTAAAATCCTGGATAATTGGTAAAGCTGGCACTGTAGGCTATTACAGCTCCAATTCAAATGTATTAAGAGTTGGTTCCACCCATAGAACTCTTTTAATAGAACACCTAATATAAAGCGGTCCAGTACGACTCCACCTCCCACTATGACTTAAATATTAAAAACATAGGAAAATTATCACAGTTACGGTTTAAATAACGGAGAAATTATAACAGAGTTGCTGTATTGGATTGTATTAGTTGTACAGGTGTACCTAATGAAATGGCATGTGTAGCTCTGCCAGTAAGGCAAGGATAAAACTAAAACACGTTTCATGAATGCTTTGAATAAAATTAAATATATATTTAAAGACATATTTAGACAAGAACTGAAAAAACAAAGTTTTGATCTGCCTTTGCTCGGGATAGAAAAGCGGCCTCTAAAGGCGGTGTCCTCATAGACAACTTCGTCTACGTAACCTGGTGACGTCGTGTTGATGTTGAGCGGAGCAATAATTTATTTATAAACTGACGCAAGGGCGCTAAATCTAAAATAAATCGTGAATAAAATGTGAAAATACATAAATATTTTGGTGAAGCAGCTGCACGTATGAGAGGTTCGCTAATATTTGACTTTAACACAATAAACTCGTTTCGTTAGCGTCAGAAAGCGTTAAATGGAAAGTGAGGGGGAAAAAAGACTTGCTAACACTGCCGGTCGAGCTAGGTGGCTACATTTTAGCTAGTTAGCATGTTACGTTAGCACTAGCACATTCCTTAGTTCTGACGTTATTAGCACTGTCTGGATTCGTTGCTTTTCATATCCCCGGGTACCTGATTAGATGGGATATGATATGTTTACTTCCAAGTTGAATATGTAGTGTGTAAACTGCTAAGCCAAAATTAACTTGATAGGTAAAGTAACGTTAGCACTACAAAGCTAACGGGAGGTTGCCTTCGTGCTATCCGGCTATGTTAGCATTCCTGGAGACAGCTTGGCTAACCTTGGGCCAGTGAATTCTTGATTTGTCGATTTACATCTGGCTGTGTGGTAACGTTAAACGTTACATCGTAGGATTATGGCCCCCCGCATACAGCTGGAGAAAGCGGCTTGGCGTTGGGTGGAGACGGTGAAACCCGAAGAAATTAAGCAGGAGCATATCGAGCTAGCATATCGTGTCAATCTCCCGGCCTGCAAAAGAGGAGCCTGCAGGTAAGATAGTATCTAATATTTCTCAACAAGCTGCTATTGTGCCAGTAAAGATATCATTAGCGTTAAGTGTGATTTTAAAATTTTAAGGGCTTAACGGAAAGCACCACAGAGAGATGCTAATGTGCATCAAAACTCTGATTTGTTTTCTTGTCTGTGGACAAGTCATCATAGCTCGTAGAACTGCTCTGTACACTGTGTGTAGCGTCGTGGGGATCCACTCCACTCTTCATTTCTACATATTACAAAATAGTTAAAATGTGCACAATATTAAGGATTAGGGATACCAGCACTAATTTGTGCAATTTAAACGTTACTGAACGTAAAATTGATTTGTGGCTTCTAAGTGATTTTAGGAACCACTCATTTCAAAGGACGTGTTGCTTTGTATGCAGAACATTGTTGGTTATGTAGTTGTTGTTGTAGTTGTTGTGCGTTTTTTTCCACTTTAGAGAGTCTTGCAGTTTGATGTGACTTCTGTAAGTTAAGGTCATGGCTTTCTTTTCCAGGAGAAACTGCAAAGGGAATCCAAACTGTCTTGTGGGTATTGGTGAACAGGCATGGCTTGGGGAGATTGACGAAAATGCTTTCCACAATATTGATGACCCAAATTCAGAGCGACGAGACAAGGTATGTTTTTTTTTTTTATTGTCTTCAAATTGTTTGCTCATCTTTCTTTTTTCCTCATCATCAATCTATTCTAGGTAGACAGTTGAACTCTTGGAATGTATATCAAATGGGACCTACTTCCCTGTCTTTTGATCTCTGCTCTCTTCCAGAACACATTTGTTGGCCTAACCAACCTTGGTGCAACATGTTATGTCAACACATTCCTGCAAGTGTGGTTCCACAACCTAGAGCTGCGTAGGACCCTCTACCAGTGCGACAATTCACGAGCACAGGAACACAATGTTGCATCTGGTACAACTGAAAATTTAATACAATGGACACTGTTTTTTCCTCTGTATTATATCCGCATGTTTTACTCTTTATTATTTCCAGGATAATACTGCACTTTTGGTGTCTTATGGTGTATTGATTAGTGCAAAATATCAACATAACTTCTACAAGGTGAAGACGGCACAAAAACCAAAATGTGTTTGCAAGCCAAAACAGCAATTGATCAAATGCTTTACCGAAATACCGATTTATTTATATGTATTCTGATATGCATACAGTGCATCCACCAAAGTATCCACAGCGCTTATCTTTTTCCACTTTTTCTTATATTACAGCCTTATTCCAAAATGGATCAAATTTATTATTTTTCTCAAAGTTCTACAAACAATACCCCATAATGAGAATGTGAAAGAAGTTTTTCTGGAAACTTTGCAACTTTATTAAAAAACAAAAAACGAAAATAATGTCTTGTACATAAGTATTCATGTCCTGTACAAGAACACTCAAAATTGAGCTCTGGTGCATCCTGTCCTGAAATTCATTTGATTGGACATGATTTGGAAAAGCATACCATGGCTATATAAGGTCCCACAGTTAACATGTCAGAACACAAACCAAGCCATGAAGTCCAAGGAATTGTCTTTAGACCTCCGAGACAGGATTGTATCGAGGTACAGATCTGGAGAAGGCTACAGAAAAAGTTATGCAGCATTCCAGGTCCCAACAAGCACAGTGGCCTCCATCATCCGTCAGGGAGGTGACCAAGAACCTCCCTGACTAAGGTTTGATGCTTAACCTTACTGACGGTGACTCTGAAAGCGCTCCAGCATTTCTCTGTGGAGAGAAGAGAAAAACAACCATCTCTGCAACACTCCAAAAGGCACATGACAGCCCACCTGAAGGACTCTCAGAGCATGAGAAACAAATATCTCTGGTCTAATGAAACAAAGACAGAACCCTTTGGCCTAAATGGCAAGTGTCATGTCTGGAGGAAACCAGGCACGGCTCACCACCCGGATAATACCAGACCTACAGTAAATCATGGTGGTGGCAGCATCATGCTGTGGGGATGTTTTTCAACGACACGAACTTGCAGGATCGAGGGAAAGATGAATGCGGCAATGTAAAGAGACATCCTTGATGAAAACCTGTTACAGAGCACTCTGGACCTCAGACTGGGGCAACGGTTCATCTTTCAACAGGAAAACAACCCTAAGCACACAGTCAAGATAAAAAAGAAGTGGCTACGGGGCAACTCTCTGAATGTTCTTGAGTGGCCAAGCCAGAGCCCAGACGTGAACCCGATTGAACATCTCTGGAGAGATCTGAAAATGGCTGTTCACCGACACTCCCCATCCAACCAGATGGAGGTTGAGACATACTGCAAAGAGAATAGGTAAAACACGGTGTGCCAAGCTTCTACCATCATACTCAAAAAAGACACAAGGCTGTAATTGGTGCTTCGACAAAGTATTCAGCAAAGGCGGTGAATACTGATGTATGAGATTTATTTATTTTTTTCTTTTTAATAAATTTGCAAAGATTTCTAAACTTCTTTCATGTTGTTATGGGGTATGTTTTGTAGAACTTTGAGGAAAACAATGAATTTGATCCATTGTGAAATAAGGCTGTAACATAAAATGTGGAAAAGGTTAACCGCTGGGAAAGCTTTCTGGATGCACTGTAAGATGCCAGATCACACTAATGTAATATTTCACATTCTATTTAGGTCTAAATTTACCTAAAATGGAAAACATTTCCCAGACAAATTTTATCAGAATCCATCCAATGTCCAAATAGATGTTAGACCTAGTGAAGAACAGTATTGTGCTACTTAATTACCGTGTTGTGATATGTCCTAAAATGATTTTACGTTGTTTTAAAGGTCTCTTTCACATAAGTAACTTCACACATGTAACACAATGAGAGATTGTCTGAGACAGAAGTGTTCTCACAGAAAAAATGAAGCTGGATTTCAGTGAGGGGTCAGCGTATACATGAGGAACAACATGATTGAAAAAGTATTCTGCAGCAATCAGTGCTTTGTTTACAACAAAGGCGCAATATTGGACCGATTAAAAAATAAATAAATTGGTCACCACACCCGTTCACTTGCTTTAAATGCTCCTGACAGATTGAAAAAAAGCAGCTTCCAGAATAAACTCTGGGTATTCTGCGGACCATCTCACTTGGACATTTGAATTCTCGCATACACGGCCTCTGAATAAAGTTTGGAGAAGATCAAGATTCCAGGCCATGTATAAAAGAAGCTTTACAAGGATCTAATACATGAGAAGGCCCAAATATAGGTTGGCTTGTGCTCAAGTATGACTAAGGCCAGTATGGCTCAACAAAATCATGATTTGATTGCTCAGCTGGTTGTTTTGCTTTTCATAAAATGAAAGTATTTCACCTGTAAGACACATGTCTATCTTTTTTCAGATTATGAGCCTCAGTCCATATGTGAGCATTTGCAGTATCTGTTCGCACTCCTGCAGAACAGCAACAGAAAGTATATAGATCCATCAGGGCTTGTCAAGGCATTGGGCTTGGACACAGGACAGCAGCAGGTAAATGTGAATGTAGTTAACGAGATATGTGGCTGCTATAACAGTTTAAAAAATAATTTTATTAATGAGAATTTTCTCATGTCACCCAAAGTACATAATTGGCCAAAAAGACAGATAACAAATGCTCATGGATAATATGATGTTTTGAAATTTGACTGTCAAGGCAAATAAGCAATTCATCAAATAACAGGATTACGACCCTGAACTCACGGGATAAGCCAGAAATAACACAAGTGTGGGAGTGATTTCTTTGCAGATCTTTTAACCCGAGACCTTTCATTTCCAGGATGCCCAGGAGTTTTCAAAGCTTTTCCTGTCTCTATTGGAGGACACACTATCCAAGCAAAAGAACCCTAACCTGCAGAATGTCATCCAGCGGCAGTTCTGTGGACAGTTCTCCTACGTTACAGTGTAAGACCCCTTGGTACTCAAAAGCTTAAATTTTAACTATGTGCTATTGGAGTACTCTCCCATCATCCTCTGTGTTCTTAGCAAGTTTTCCTTCACTACATTTCCATCTACTATACTGGCTTTACGTCAAAGCTGTCCTCTTTTCATTATACCCAATCTTCTTTGCTAATGTAAATTAAGCCTTGGTCTGTCACCTTGGAAGCCTCACAAAAATACAAGCTAAACGTTAGTTGTGGGTAAGATGTGAGTCCTTTAAGGTGTCAGACCATAGCTTTCCTAGTTGTAAACCTTTTGGGTTTTCACATAAAGATAGATGAATGATTGTTTTGACACGTTACAAGGTCCGTTTTAACCGTCTGACAGTTGACTTGATAGTGTCAGCGAATGTAATAATGTGAAATATAGGAACAGGTAGGCTTTTGCAGAGTTGAAGTTTTCTTGTTGCTCAGAGAGATGTGGTTGTGAGCACCTTTTATCAGCTGTGATGCCAGACAGAGGTTACATAAGGTTTAATAGCTATCTTTTTAAATTTTTTAAAGGAGAATGGAAAAAAATGTGTTCTCATGTTAATTGTGCAAGCCAGATACCAGGAGCCAGATGCATAGAACTGTAGAGTCACAAATACATGTGTGTGTTTTGTACACACAGACACATTGTTTTCATCAGATTCATAAAGATGCACCCACACATAGTTCCTTTTTAATACATTTCAGTCATTGTGGAAATAAGCACACATGCACAAGCCTGATTTTCATTACCACAATTAACCATGAATGAGTGTAGAAACACTCTTATGCATCTGTTTACATATTGAACATCTACTTGCTCCAGCTCTAAGTACAACTGTCATGGTGATGTTCTCTAAATGTAACTGAGAATCTGTCATCATGCATGATTGATAACCACAGTTGCGGCCATCTCTAGGTTCACAACCAGTTTATTACATTTAACTTTACACTACCATCTCTTTGAAATGTCAATTGTTTTATTTTAATTTTAAAATGAATAGATCACAGATAGGGAAGGATTAAAATAAAGATAATACTTTAGTCATTTAGTTTTTAAATGTATCATATTAAATGTGCACATGACAGAGAATTGTGGATTTTAAAAATGGTAAGACAACAGGAATATTGACATATTGTCTACAAATATCTTCTAATATAAGCTTATAACTCTTATATTTAATCTTCGGATCATTTTATTCACACTACCGCTAGAAAACTGTACACCTCCTTTCGAAGTGTGTTTGACTTGCACTTACTGAGCATAGTGAACTTGAGTTTTACAAGGGTGGCAATGATCACGCCAGGAAACGTGTAAGTTTAGGACTTACAACATATAATAAAAACATTCAGTATACTTATTTATTCATTTTCTCTGTTGTGCTGTGTTAAAATGTTTTATGTTTGCTGTTTACTCCAGCTGTAATCAGTGTGGACGATCATCTGCGCTACCGTCCCGATATTACGAGCTGGAGCTCAACATCCAGGGCCACAAGAACCTCACAGAATGTGTCACAGAGTTCCTAAAGGTAACCCCAATACTGCAGCCTAATCAGTCTTTCTGTTTAAAATGTAAGCAGATTAATCAATTTACATGTCCAATTTGAATTACATTTGTGTGTGTGTCCCACTCGCTGAATGTGAAAATGTTGTGACGTGTGCATATTTTTCATTGTTAATGCCCCTAAAACTCCACTGTGCAGGAGGAGAAGCTAGATGGGGAGAATCGCTACTTCTGTGAGAGCTGTCAGAGTAAACAGAGTGCCACCCGAAGGATCAAACTACACAGCCTTCCTCCGACCCTAAACCTGCAGCTCATGCGCTTTGTTTTTGATAGGTAAGCAAGACACTGTAGCATTGTGTATAAAGCCATCAAAGTCCTAAAATAGACCATGTATTTTTGACAACACAGTGTTTCCCCTTTTTATTACTGTATGCTAAAAGTAGTTTATTCAGCTGATTTTCAGTTCAAGCACTGCAACAGATGCTTAATGAAAGGTATTTTCTTCTCCAGACAAACAGGCCACAAGAAGAAGCTAAATACCTTTATCAGTTTTCCAGAGCAGCTGGACATGGGGCCTTTCCTTGAAGGAAAACAAGGTATTGGGAATATGAGTCACAGTCGAACATGCTGCACTTTTCAATTTTCAGTAAATGCAGTGGGATGTTTTAGTTTTACATCAGATCGAGGATTTCAAAGCAGGGCACCTTTGTATAGGGGATGGGTTCCTATTGCAAGTCCACTCCCTGCTAAATCTCATATTTTGTGATTACTGTAAATGCTGATAGTTCTGCATGTTGGGACTGACTTTTTCTTCAGAACAGAAGTGTGTTTATGAACTGAGTGCAGTGCTGATCCATCGGGGCATCAGTGCCTACTCAGGCCACTACATTGCACATGTGAAGTATGCTGGTACTGGTGACTGGTACAAATTCAATGACGAGGAAATTGAAAAGATGGAAGGAAAGAAGCTGCAGCTTGGCATTGAGGAGGACATTGGTGAGTCTCTTTCATTTCCCTATTTCTGAAATCCATTAATACCTTCCACATAGTGTTCCCCCTTCACTTTGTGCATGCCTAAGGGTGTTATTTGTCTTATAAATTTAATTTGAAATAAATTAAATAGCTATTCTTGCTCGCAAATTTATTGTCGTCTATTACCAGTATTTAAAGCCACGTTAAGTTAAATTTATAACAGAAAGTCTGTAAAAGAGGAAGTGGCTGTATATTCTAGCCAAATCTGAATATAGTTATTCAGTATTATTTTTGATGTAGAATAGTGAAAACACACATGCTACGTGAACATTTTAAGCTGCTGTAAGGAAATTTCTTTTTTGTGCAGTTTATTTGATGACACTGCATGTCATGACCTGAAAACTATGTCTCCAAACATGAACGCTTTCTTAAAATTGTTGCTCTTCCTTCTTGTTCCTCTTGGTCTCTAGCTGAGACAGTGAAGTCCCAGACACGAAAGCCAAAGTGCAGTAAAGGGTACCACTGTTCCAGAAATGCCTACATGCTGGTGTACAAGGTCCAGGAAGAGGAGAGCTCAGACCCTTCCAGGACCAACGTCGAGGTGCCAGGTGCAAAGTACATTTTATAAAATTTCACATTTGTGTCGCACTGTTTAACTGAAATAACCTTTGCATCAAATAATTGAGGTAAGCCTTGAGAAGCCTGTTTTACTCGCTTTTGCTCAAAATACAACCCACTGCTAAAGCACACAATATTATCAAAATGTCTTAATTTACATTACATGTGAGCAAAAGGAGACTAAAAGACCTGATATATTCACAAAACTTTAAAATGGTTATTGTTATATGCCTGTGCAATACTTAAAGTAAACAGAGCGTCATCGTCCAGTGTAATGGATGCAAGTTGTTGTAACCTAATAATTTCATAAACATTTTATGTAAAAGCATAAATTCACATTAATGAAATTACTTTGACTTATCACCCAGCCCTACTGTACCTATCACCTGTACCTTTACATTTGTCCTGGCTCCCAGCTTTCTTACAGAGGTTGGTGGACCAAGACAATTATAAATTTGAGGAGTGGTGCAGTGAGATGGCCGACATGAGGAAACAGAGCGTGGATAAGGGCAAGGCCAAGCACGAGGAGGTGAAGGAGCTCTACGAGCTATTACCTGCCAAAGATGGTCAGTAAAAATCCCCTGATCACTCATAAGGACACGTGTTTCTTTTTCTTTTTTTATTTTATGACTTTCTTTCTAAAAAATCAAACACCAACACAATATACAATAAGTAAAATATAGCGGATAGTATAAGAAAGGGACAAAGTCATGTTAAATCTCCCCTTTCTGCAGAAACACTGATAGGTCACCACACTGATTAACCAGGATGATGTGGGATTTTTTTGTTTTGCCGTGTAGTTGTGTGTTGATAAAGTGCAATAGGATAATAGTCCCTTCTTCGACTTCTCTTAATTATCAGTTGAATTTTGTTCCACACAATTTCCATATTTATACTGCGCCTGCATCAGTTGGAAGGAATAACATTAAAGGTAATTTAGAACGTTATAACATGGGAGCCTTGACTTAATAAGTCTAAATCACGGGTCTCGTGTCTTATATTTTTCATGCCTTTCCCTGCTTTTCCTCATCAGGTGAGCCGTATGAGTTTATCCCCCTTGACTGGCTAAAGAAGTGGTTGGAAGACTCCACTGCCACAAAAGAAATCGACAACTCCTTCTTCCTGTGTTCTCACAGCAAATTGCACCCAGACAGGGTGGGAGACTCGAAGAGGGTCTCTCTGCAAGCTGCTGAGCTCCTCTACAAGCGCTATGGTGGAGGGCCAAGACTGGACAGTAAGTCTTGTTATAACTGTGGTCTCTTTGAGATCAAATTGTATTGTTTTAGTTTAACACTTACATTGAAGTAGTTCAAGAACTAGTAGTTCAGACTTCTGGTAACATTGCTTTCACTCAGATCACTGCCTGATGATTTGAAATGCTCTTGAAAGTGTGTCTTTTTCATGTCAACCAAGATTTTCTATCAAACCGTGTGGATGTGATTTTTATTTAATTTTTTCCACACTGTTCATTGTAACAGAAAATTACTGATAAATTATGGAAATGAAGGGATAGTTAATAGAAACTGCAACCAAAGTCTAAGCTGTCATTTTTAAGTCACTGTCAAATCATAACCTCACTACTTGACCATGATATCACAAAAGCAAATCATTGGTTAACTACACTTGTTTACAAATCCAGTTGTTTTTAGTAAGTCTTACTGCTCCTAAAACCACCATGTCACTTTTGTGTGTTTGTTCAGACTCCTCTCTGTGCGGAGAGTGTGTTGGCCAGAGGTGCAGAGTGCTGCGGCTGAAAAACCAGCTCAATGAAGACTACAAGGAAGTCTCCAATCTAGTCAAACGCATGATCAGGTACCTACCTGCAAGATATGTGTTAGGTTCAGGGATTGTAGTGTATTGAATTACCTCAAGTTGAAATCAAATAATATTTAGATTATTCTATTTCCTTTGTATAAGGAAAATGTTGATACATAATACAGCACAGAGAAAGTAGGTATAGAGTATAAATAGGAACAAAGTTATCATGGGGTATTTCAGAAGGAATGTAATTCCTCCATAAAGGAAAATCATAGTCCACAAGGGGCTGAAATGGAACTAATAGTCAAATGTCACTATGGGTATTTATCACTGTGTATGTACACGTGTGTTTCTCTCAGTGGGGAGGGCTTCTGGGTGGGCAAAGCATCTTTGCGTTCCTGGAGGCAGTTGGCTTTGGAACAGCTAGAGGAGGATGAGCATGAAACCAAACACAGCAATGGCCAAACCAATGGACGGGGACCACACACCAACAATAGCAAAGGTATGAGGAGTGGAAGTGATTTTGTTACTGGAACTGGTAATTTGTTGTAGCTTTTTATATATATATGTATATGTGTGTGTGTGTGTGTGTGTGTGTGTGTGTATATATATATGTGTTTGTGTGTGTGTGTTTATATTTATAATTATCATTCATTAGAATTAGAAAAAAATATTGCATTGATTGATTACCACTTGGAACCAGTCATTCTCTGATATAACATCTAGAACTAGCATCATTTCAACTGGATTTGAGAAGCCAGTATATCAGTATAAGGTTGACCAGTGTATAAATATTGTAATTTATAGGCTTTTACAAGGTGCAATTCTGAAATGACCAAAGTAAGCACACTATCAATCTAAAGCCATTCTGGCAGCTGTGTCGGGCTTTGCAAAGGCACAGCTAAAGTTTATATCTCTAAAACCAGTATAATTAACCTCTAGCACTAGGTTTATGAATAAACAAATAACGGTACATTTACATTTAAAGAAATACAAATTTTTAACATGTCGTTCACTTATAAAATCATTGAAACGTGAGTAAACATGACATACATCTGTATGTCCCACTGAATCAGTTAGTATAGGGTTTGTTTCAGTGTTAAAGTTCTGAGGCGTAAATGTCCTGATGTAAATTGACTCTCTTGGTGAATTGTTTGATTGTAGACTTTGGCACAGATCTCTCTGAGGGCAACGAGGATGAGATGAAGACATTTAATGAAGACATTGTCTGCAGCCATGGTACTTTCCATCTTTGGCACTTAAGATGATCTCAGCAAGTTTTTAAAATAGAATTGTACGTTAACACAAAAATAAACCATAGTTTAAACTGTGACATGTTAAATGTTGATGTTTGTTTCGGCTGTAGGGAGTCTGAGTATTCTGGAGACTGAACGGAAGCTGGTATCCTTTGAAGTCTGGACCAAACTGAGGGCATACTTCCCCAAATCCCCAGAGTTTACTCAAAACCAAGAGGCCTGTCAGCAGTGCCTGGTAAATTGACACTGACAAAAAAATCCAAAATCACACCTAACTGATATCTTGTTTTTCTCCCAAGTATTTTCTCTCATTTTATTTTTGGTTTTATTATTTCTTTATTTATACAGGTTTGTCTCATTGAAACATAAGGTCTCTTGAAAATGAGACCTTGAAGGCAGCACAGTGGTAGAATAGTGTGGTCTGCCACCTCAGAGTTAGAGGGTTCAGATTTAAATCTGCCTCCCAGCTGTGCTCTTTCTGTGTGTGGACTGTCCATGTTCTCCCTGTGCAAAGACATGCATGTTAGGTTAATTGGTGACTCTAAATTGCCTCTGGGTGTGAATGGTTGTTTGTCTGTGCATGTCTGTCTGTGTTGGTCCTGAGAGACTGGTGGCCTGTTCACGGTGTATAATATAAAGGTGGATTTATGCCCAGTGGACTGCTGTGACTAGAATTTCAGTACCACAGCACTGGAGCATAGTCATTTTGCCCCTGGGATTAATAGTTCTTTAAATCGTGTTATTTGCATTCTTTGATCTACTGTGTAATGCAGATCTTTCATTTATATGTATCCAGACGTTAGAGCAAGAAGAAAAAGACAATGAGGCGGTCAGTAAGATGATGGCCTTAGACCAGAAAAATCAGCTCCTCAACCTCTTCCATGAGAAGAATCGGCCAACCCTCACCAAGTGGCCTCAGGTAGAAACGAAGCCAAGTCACACACTGTAGGTCTACATGAGTCGTGACATTTAGTGGATAAATATTCTTTAAAATTCTTTTCTGGTTTGTCTCTCCAGGGCACAGATGTACTTTACATAGTCCCTCTGTATTTTGTGGATGAGTGGAAAAAATTTATCAGGTATGTTTGCTTCAACAGTGATGTGAAAAGAAGGATTATATCGTGTTGGCTGACGCTTTGTCAGTATAAAGTTCTGATCGTATGAACTCCAGAACAGAGACCCAAAAAAGGGCTTAGCATGACAGTGTTTCAGTGTTTGAATCAAGGTTTATTTCTTTAATTTCTGATTCGGCCTATGCTTTATGGTGTTGAATTTGATTGCCAGTGAAATTACATGTCAGAAAGTCAAATGGTCTTTATCCTCCTATGCGTGTCTGTTTTCCAGACGGCCGACAAAATCTTCTCCAGTGTCTAATGTGGGAAATGCCCTGTTGCTCTGTGCCCATGGAGGCTTCATGTTCAGCTACGAGTCCCTAATCAATGGAGATGCACAACAGTGAGTTCTGCTGATTTACAGGTTCCCCTGTAGACGTTTCATGTGAACAAATAAAAGTTATGTGCTATCGTGACTGTGGCGCCGGAGGTAGAGCGGTCGTCCACCAATCCCACAGTTGTTGCTTCGATCCTCGGCTCCTCCGGTCATGTGTCGAAGTGTCCTTGACCAAGACACTTAACCCCAACTTAGTTGCTCCCGGTGAGTGTTGGCCAGCACAGTGTGTGTGTGTGTGTGTGTGTGTGTGTGTGTGTGTGTGTGTGAGTGTGAGTGCAAATGGGTGAAAAGGAAACAGTGTGCTTTGAGTACCAATAGATAGGAAAACGCTATATAAGTGCAGGCCATTCATCAATGTACAACCCCAATTCCAAAAAAGTTGGAAAGATGTGAAAACGTAAATTAAAAACAGAATGCAATGATTTGCAAATCTCATCAACATAAACAAGATATCAGATGTTAAATTTAAGAGATTTTACCATTTCTTGTCAAATATTAGCTCTTTTTGAATTTGATGGCACCAACACATCTCAAAAAAGTTAGAACAGGGGCAACAAAAGGCTGGAAAAGTGAAAATGCGTTGTCCTTGTCCATGTGGACAAGATTAGCAAAGGAAGTAACTCCTGTGAAAGACAGCTACAGAAATACAATATGTCAAAAATCTATGCAATACCTATGTCATAGGCTACAAAGTGGCCCTGTGCTGTTCTGTGTTGGTGTCTGCATGATGCTACATTTAAATGACCCAACCACTAGTTGGTTGTGGGATATTTTACGTTATATTTCCGCCTCAATCCTGAATTCACAAGAATATGTTCTGAGCACAATAAAATGATTTTTGAGCACACACAAAGTTTGTGCATAAAAAAAATATATATTTTGTGCTAGCAAATGAATCTGTACTCATACTCCACCCACAAAGTGCTGCTCTGGGTGCATGCTTGCTCACTCTCTTCCACTCTTGACATCTCAACTCTGTACGTGCTCAACTTTACATACTCACTCAAGATGGCGCAGTGTTAGAAACCGTGCGACAAGAATAGCCAGTCAGAGACTGGGGAAGGTCAATTGTGATTGGCTGTTTAGTGAGTTTCTGTGTCACTGGTGAGTGTTTCGGATTTACTACACACATTTGTGACTGGAACAGAGCAGATCACGTTGCAGTTCGAGCAAATAGAGGCTAAATATTATCAAAAGACTTAAAAAGTTGGAAGATGGTCTGTGTGGAATGTTCAAGACCTAATGTAATACCAAGTGGACCAATCACTGTAGCAAGCTACATTCTAGCATACAAATCAAGGTTAACTAAACAAAATGTGTTCCTTCAACCCTAAAATAATAAAATATAAACTCTGGGAAGGAGAATATTACATTCCATGCTAATAATAAATCCTTAAGCCAGTTCTAAAGTCTGATGTTTTAAAAATAAATAAATAAATAAAAAGCAAGATGTAGCTTCTAATGAAAGGGCAGGTTCCATTAATACAATAATTATTTGACAAACCCAGATTACTGTGGCTTATGTTGTGCTGTTTGTCCTGCACAGTATAGCTCTGCTTTGGCCCAACGAATGGGACGTGATTAGCAGACTCTTCATCGTGGACCAGGCGATCTCCATCCACTGCTTCAAACAAACCACATCAAGTGGCTCCACTACAGAGTACACCACTCAGCCGGGTAAGCCTGCAAAAAGTAGCTGAACTCCCAATGTTTACAGCTTAGTGTTGAAATGTTAATTGCACTTACGTTTAAGTAATTGGTCTGATGAATTAAAGGATAATTGGGAAAATGTGATATGAGTTGTTTAGTTATTTTCAACAAGTTTTTTTGAAGCTAAAAACATAAGATGTGTGTGGCGTGTTACATTCCCTTGTTCTGACTTTTTCTAAAAATCCTATTATTTACCTACTGTTAATGTGTGTGTTTTTCTTTGTGTTCAGACCTGTGCTGGGAGTGCAGAGAAAGCTTCCTTTTTCAGCAGCAGAAGGACCTGAGAGAGTATACCCAAGCCACAATCTACATTCGCAAAGTCACCGAAGACAAGATGGTATGACAAAAAACAGCTGAGTTCAAGAGCGACAACTTATTATTATTCCGTATAATGTTCGCAAGGACATCCGCAGATTGTTGTTATGGCAGCATTTTTAACTTTACGTTTTTACTTTGTCCTCTGCAAAGATGATGAAGGAAGCAGCTCCAGAGATGAATGCCAGCAGCTCAGAGGCAGAAGAGGAGAAGGAAGAACAACCAAAAGTGGATGGAGAGAAAGACCCAGACTTCAGTCAGGTGAGTCTTCATGCTGGAACATTATGCTAAGGAATAATCACATGAAATAACGACTCACTGCTATCAGCAGTTTTAACAGAACACTAAAACAAGTTTAACTACAGTTAAGGCCTAATATTCCTGTGTAACACCAACAGTCTATTATTTAAATAACATGTCCGTTGTGTTGCCAGTCATTTTTTTCTGGCGAACTTCCTTAGTTTACGTTATACTTTTAGAATCACAGAATAATGCAATCAATATGGCACTGTGGCTTGTTCACGGCAGCTGTTGTATTTGGTCTCTCAAGCTAAATTTCAGTTTCTTTTGGTTACAGGTATGTACCTGAATGCCTAGATTGCAAAAGCAGTAGAGATAGCAAAATCAGAAGTAGATGAAGATTGCCATAATACGTGATGATTATTGCTTTTATTTTAAACTTGACGGCACCTTGTTAGTGTTAGCAGACATGAGCAATTAAGGTATTGTAACTGATTACTAATTACATTGCATTATTTTAGTGCCAGAATGGTGCAAAGCGGCTGAAGCTGACTGACAGCAGTGCAGCATCATCAACTTCTGTGACCAGCGTGACCAACGTGACCAAACTAGGCGGAATTCGGAGAAGCACCCGGCATAGGAAACTCAGAGGAGAGAAAGCTCTCATTGTTTCAGCAAATCAGACCCTCAAAGAGCTAAAAATACAGGTGAGGGCTCCACATTACTGGATACAAGTGTAATATGTAGTCTTTATACTGGAAACCAACTCAGCTGTGTTTGTGACCCTCTAGATTATGCACGCCTTCTCCGTGGCACCATTTGACCAGAACCTCTCCATCAATGGTATTAATTTGACAGATGACTCGGCTACACTGGGCAGTCTGGGTGTCATCCCAGAGAGTATCGTCTGTCTAAAGGTACGTCCTACTTAGATTTATTGGTGGCTGGATTTTTATGTGGAAATGGGCAGCTTTTCTCCACTTGCCATCAGAATGTTGTTGATCTGTTGTTTTCTCACAGGCTGATGAGCCGATAGCTGACTATGCTGCAATGGATGACGTCTATCAGGGTAAGTAGTGATATCTTAACCTCTAGTACAGCTGTGACATTTACCTTGACTTTAAAAATGATCTCCTTTTTTCACAGTGAGAATGCCCGAAGAGGGATTTAAAGGTGAGGCTTCCTTTTTTTCCCTTTTGTCTAGGCAGTTTACGTCTGATGCTACATTTAATTCACTTCTTTTAATGTTTTAATTGCTGCTAGAGATCTGAGCGATTCATCAATGCTGCCTTATTACAGAATAAAATTTGTTGTAAATTCAGAAATTTGACCAGTTTTGAAGGAATAGATAAGTTGTTTTTTCTGCACTACACTGTCCACTGACTCAGGTGATGTCTTAATAGTCAAACATATATAGAGACCTAGCTGAACTGTGAAGTGCATTTTGGTCCAGATTTCTGACAGTCTAACAGCACTTCAGTTGAAATTTGATGCAGGACATAGTTGTAGAGACCAAGATGTACTGTCAAACATAAAAGTTACTCAACACTGTATTGTGATCAGCTTCAAACAACCCAAGCTATTCCTTAAAGCTATGGTTCTGACTAAACTGCTTAGCACACAGTTATACAATTAAAGTTAAGCAGTTGCTTGATGAGACTTCTTG